>JAJVHD010000017.1:1200000-1800000 GCA_022207745.1 Brachionus rubens | reverse complement strand
AATCCCCCGCAAGGCTGCTAACGGGGTAAAAAGGTTTATATCTTCAGCCTCGGTTCTTGAAAAAGTTTAATTTTTAAAAAAAAAAGGGTATTAGAAACTATTTTTAATTTAGCTGTGAGTATTAAAAACTTCTTCAGAAGAATTATGCGAGGGATTACCTTACCTTAAAAATATTGAAAAACTAAAAAATTTACCATTGAATTTACTTTCCGAATATCGATCAAAGACCTTGAGACTATCTTTTTCAGTTAATCAGAGCATTAACAGGACAACTAAAGATAAGAATAAAACACGATTTTTTTTCTAGTTTGTTTACTTAATTTTGTCAAAAAAAAATAAATTCTGAGTTAATTACTTGGTTAAACTGAGTTAGTATATTGCTCAGAAGAAAAAATAAAAATTTCTGAGTTCTCGACCCAGTAACTCAGTTATAGCTTCACATCCGTAACTTTTTTCTTTTGGACTTTCTTTTTTCGATCTTTGAAAAAAAAATCGAAAAAATCAAATTGAAAAATTCGATAAAAAAGAATTGAATTAAAATATTTCAAAATGAGCTCATTTTTCAATTTCTATTTTAAGAAGCTTTCAATTTTGATATTAGCAATTATAGTTTCGTCAAAACTAGCTTTTTAATGTTTTGTTTTATTTGTTTATGTGAATTCTCAAAATTATATCATGATATTCTAATTTAAAAGATAAAATTCTTTTGTGTTTAAAAATAAAATGCATTAATTTTTTAAAAATAAATTTTTTTATTACTGTTGCTGTTCGAACCCAATAGACCGGGATCATGGCGATTCTAAAATTTTCTAAAATCGAAAAGCTGTCGCAATAACGTATCTAAACAGTTGCCACATCATTTATTTTCAATAAAAAATTCTCTATATAAAATGTTCAAACCCGTTATTAAGGATAGTCTAAGGACCATCTTTTAGTAATAGTACATTTTCTGTGCAGATCTAACATCTACTAGAACAATCCTAGACTTTATTAGCTGCAGAAGCTGATTAGACTTTTTTGCCGGGTAGGCCGTAACAGAATTTTTTTTATACTTGCTACGTTTGCATCTTTCGACGCCCTTATTTTAAGTCACAGCGACTCGCGAGTCACAATACGATGATTTTCAAAGTTGTTCTAGTATCAGGCCATCTAGAGAATGACTAGTCGATGATTCTAGTCGGATTCCCGGCAGCACAATACTAATGACACTCATCCATTTCCTTTATTATTTTTTCTAAACGTTACATTTTTTTGACTCGACCATGATTTGAGCTCTTGTCACTAGCTGTTGTTTTACCCACTCGACCACGACCCCTAGATAGACTTCTTAAAGACATTCGAAAAGTAAAAAATCTATAGAGCAAGGTCCGGTGAGTGCGGCGAAATAGTGAAACCTTGTTCTTTAGGTAAATAATTACATCTTGATGAACATGATGTCGAGCATTGTCATGAAACTTAAGGTTACTTTAATTCGCTTTTACATAACTCTCAAGTTAATCATTATGTAAGGTTCCGGCAATTCAAAACTTCCACGCTATCAAAACTGGGATTTCGCTTTTCTCCTAGGATAAAATCACATATTATTTTTTTTCCCGCAACATAAAACACGTTATCTTGTAGATTAGAATATCCGCTTTCAAAATCTATGTCCATAATATATGATAAATAATCATAAAGCTGAGATTTCGGCCAGAAATGGTGACCAACTTACTCTTGTTCTATAAAACTAGGGGTCAAAAAATTTTTTCTTGTTCGAAAAATAAAAAAATATATTTTTGGAGTTTTTTTGGGATGCTGATTCCGAATCTGATATCGAAATAGCAAAGTTTTGATAGCATGGAAGTTTAGAATTGCCGGAACCTTATAATCGAATATCAACTGTACTAAATAAATATTAATCTTTATTTTCAAAAAGTCTTTCTAGTCTATCTCCAAAAAAAACTACAATTTTAAAATCCAAAATATCTTTACTCGTTATTGACTTGAAAAAAAATTCACTAGCATTCTTTTTTAATTCGTATATTTGATATAATATTGCTCCATCAAAAGGTCCTATCGAATCGTACAAGACCAAAAGTTCATTTTGCTCAAACCAATTTCTAGTAGTCTCACAATCCCATTTTTTTGGATCTTCATTTACTAATTTTTGTTTTTCTTCAACAAAATTATTTCGCTTTGACTTCAACTCTTTCACAGTCTTTTTAATCACATCGTCAAAATCGTATTTACTGAAATCGATTAAATCTTTGTCTTTAACAATCAATTGAATCCAACCTAAAGAATTTTTTGGAAACGATTCCAATAGGACTGGGATTATTCTTTTATTCATGTTAATTGCATACCTTGCTTCGATTTGACATTTTAAACACTGACGATATTTTTCAGTTATAAATATAATAACACTTTCGACTTTATTTATTTGGTTTATCCTAGACTCTAAAGTTTGATCACCCTCAGTGATTAAGACTTTGAAACCGTGACCCTCTAGATCTTTTCCAAGATTTATACATGTGTCAACTGAGTTTACATCATATGATATCATGACACTATTGTCTTCAATCTCATTATCACACTTTTTTTCAATATGCTCCAAAATCCATTTCAAATTTTTGGGACCGTTTAACTCAGAATTGTTTTCGGTTAATTGTTTAACATAGCTTACAAAATAAAAGTCTTTGAGCAACTCGATTCTGATAAGAGGATTCAACGCCATTTGACAAAATAAATTCACACATAGTTGCTTTTCAAAATCAAGACCAGTGTAGACCAAAAATTTAATCGAGTTTAGAAAACTTTCGTTTTTAAACATTTTTGATTTTAACTTTTCATTTATGCTAAACTTGTATAAACATTCTAGGAGGGTACTTAAAGGAACCAAGGTGGTATTTTCAAACTCATAACATCGTTTATTTTGATCCCAATGCTTAGGCTTAGTTATACACTCGTAAATTGAAGTCATTAATCTATCGATAATGAGTTCGATATCTTTAAGTTTATCCATGTCATAATCAGTTGCTATGTTGGATACAATTTGAATTGTCATGGAATAAAACTTTGGGTATGTTTTAACAAAATTTAATAGGAGTGGTATAAAATCAAGTTTTTTCCAAACAAATTTGCATTCACTTGAATTTGAGCTTAAAAGAAGAATCGCTTGAATGAATGCGTCAAATTGAGCGTCATATTTGGTAAACTCTTTGACAAAATTTGAATCGTTTAAAAAGTTATAAAAAATACCAAGTTTTGATTTATCATTAAAATATCGCTTAATTTCGATTGATTCGTGAAAAAATTTCAAAAATATTTTATTAAGACATCTCAAAATGAAAACAAAACGTTCAGATTTATTTGGATTAGTGTAATATTGATTAGATGTTTGTAAAACAGGTCGACATGATTTAAAATCAATAGTTGATCTTATCATACAAATTTTGTCGAATATTAAAATTAAGATTGTATAGGTTTTTTTGGTTAAGATTAAGTTGTAGATGTCTTCATTATCGATAAGACATGATATGTATAAAATACTTGTGTATGATTGATTTTCGATTACAATTTTGTCCGGTTCGGTAATGGAATCGAAATAAATAATATACGTTTCTAATTGTCTCAGTTTCGATTCGTTTTCAATGTTTAAATCAAATGATCCTATATCATGCATTTTCTCTCACAAATGAGTTTATAAGAAAAATGTAAGCTTGAAGCTATAAATAAAGCTTAAAAACATGTTGCTAACCATCAAAATTTTCAATTAAGAAGTTAGATTTTTGTAAACAAACACTTGAAGTTAATTAAAAAAAAAAATTTCTTTCTTTGATAGGTTTCAGTGAAAAAATAATCTTAGCGAAAAATAACTTAGTTTAGGGTATTTTATTAAAGGAAAGTTAATAAAAAAGCTTTATTCAATGGCTTCATTGCTTCATAGACTTTTTTATTAAGCAACTTTTAGCTTTTGATGACTCATAATATTTTCAACTAAAAAATTTGATTTCAAAAATTTTAAGCAAGTTTTTTTCGTCGAAAGAAATTTGATTAAAAATTATTGAAGCGCTTATTTTTTTAATATATTTTTTAGAAAATGATTTGGACAATTTTAATGGACAATTTTAATTTTCAAATCTTGCCTCTTTTTTTTTGAAATTTCTCTAATGACAATACTCCGCACAGTCACTAGAGTGGAACTTTCCAATACGGTCGGAGATGTGGCTCGAAAGGTTCAAGCTCTTCGTGTTGGTCAAAAGCATGCCTAACGAGCGAATCAAGCCTACCTCTCTCTTGATGATTGGCCCAAACGTCTATTAGATCTACAAGAGCCTGAGAAAGCAGGAAGACAATGAAACCATTGAAAAAGCATACAAGATCCTCAGTGACCACTTCACGGCCCAAAGGTCGGAGTTCGCCGAAGAACAAATGTTCCGACACATCAAACGGCGAGAGGGAGAACCAATCCACGATTTTGTAATGCGACTAAGACAACAAGCTGCCCATTGCAATTTTGGACAGGCAAAGGAACGGAACATTCTCTCAGTTTGTTGCTGGATCTAACATGCACTCGTTTCAAGAGAAGTGTTGCCAATCGAAAAGCCTAACACTTCCTCAAGCAATAGAAGACGCTCAAGCTTATGAAAGCTCAGCCCACAACATGAATATGCTAACCAGTCTCACCTCAGAAGATCGCTTTTGTCGAAAAGTACCACAATAAGAACAAAATGCTACAAGTAGCCAATCAACCAGGTCAAACAGGACAACACAAAAGCCTTGCGGTTACTGCGGCAGAAGTTGTAAAGGAAAGGAGGTATGTCCAGCCAAAGGCAAGAAGTTCCTCAACTGTGATAAGATGGATCACTTTGCGACAGTATGTCGTAGTCAAAGAGTCCAGCCAGCCACAATCCAACAGAAGAGGCAAATCCGCAACATCGAGACAGATAACTATACAAAATATTCACTAGACGAAGAAGAGTTTTCTGAATACCAACGCTTCAAGCAGGCTCGGGAATTCGGTCATTTTGCCGTAAAAACGAGCGAAAAACGTACCAACGACTGATCAAGGGCAATTGTTACGATAAACCAAGCAACGTCTATAACGTTTATGTGTGCTCCTGTGTCGGAATCGACACAGTAAACCATGACGGTTACAGTAGGTGGCCGTCAGTGGACCTAATGCGAAATCTGTTCTCTTTGATTGGCATTCCAACAAAGTACAAAACAGACAACGGCAAAACAGACTAGATTAATGTCAGCTTCTTCAAGGCATACCAACAACCACTTGACCAAATCTAAACAGTTGAACAGCACCAGCAGCATCCACCACAAGACACTCCAGCACAAAGATACATACCTATTAGGCCGAACAAGGAGGTCGCTCAAAAGAACCTAATGGTTGAAAGCTTTACAGCATCAGCCCCGCGAAGATCAGAACGGTTGAAAGACAAGAATCGAAATCGGCGGGAAGATGTGGTAATCCGACCCTATCACCCAAATATAACAGAGACTAGTCGTTTATAATCTTGGTAAAAAAAGTAAGTTATTCTTATTTTTTGGAATTAAATTTTTTAAAGGGAAATCGAATTTTTCCATAAATATCGCCATAACCATGCCTTGGCCAGTCTCAAGCCTGGATGTGAAAATGGGAGGGCGGCGATGTTGCTGCCATTCTAACATCGTTCTAAATGCGCTGTATTACGGGTACGTGAGTCTAAGGATTGCGTTCGAATCTTGTCGTATTGGGGTGTCGCTGGCTTCGATCATCACTCCGTATAGTAGCCTGGGAACGGGTGCAAGAACTTGTTTTACAGCAGACAAAGTTAAGTATTCTCCTTCGGGTTAATACGCTTGGCTTGTGGTTCCAAGCTAGTCTAAATAGTTGTCGAGTTCGCAGCTTCGGCTCCGATGAGTGGCGCTGTTTATGATGAACGTCCCACAGTCACTAGTCATAACCATGCCATGGCCGGTCCCAAGCCCGATTGTGAAAATAAGAGGGAGACTAGTCGTTGTAAACTTTTTAATTTCGGTAAGTAATCTACTTAATGTACCTAACCTGAATGAAAAACGAATAAAAAGTTTTATTTAAATTAAATAAATAGTTTATTGAAAAAATATTATTTTTAAACGAATTAGATTAAAAAAAATAAATAATATATTATGATTAATAGAATCCAATTTAATTAGATCGAACATGAATTAAATTTGTTTTCAATTTTATTTCAATTTTTTGTTTTAAAATTTAAAAAAAAGGGCACCGTAAATTTCAAAACAAAAACTTGAAGTAAAAAAAAAAAATTTAAATTACAGTTCGTTTTTAAGACACATAATCGGCATTTTAAAAGAAATTTTAAAAAACTAGACACTTTTGTCTAAAAAAAATTAAAACAATATTCATTTTCTAAATCGGCAAAATTAATCGACTCCCATACGGTTGACAACAAATCTTCAGCAAATATTCTAAAAAAGTATTCTTCACGTGTCAATTCTTGTGTTATATACAACTCATCAATATAAGGTGTTGCATTTGTCAATTTGACCCATGGTGTACTCACACTTGGGCTTACTTCATACAAACGACTTGGTCTAAATTTATCACTTATCAACGGCTCTGAACGACCGTATTCATTTTCAGCAGATACTCTTAGCTCATAATCATGACCCTCGACTAGATTTATAATTTTCAATGATCTTATATCGGGATCAACTCTCGCTACTTTGATCCATATATTTTCTCTAACATCTTTTTTCTCGATGAAATAACTTAAAATTTCGGAACCACCGTTATGTTTTGGTGCGTGCCATGAAGCATCAACAGTCTCACGTGTTATGTTCGTTATTAATATTGGACCAACTGGAGACTCTGGTTTTGAGTGTAAATTTTTAGCAACAACTGGTTCGGTAATTTCTGTATACGGACCTTGACCGGCTATATTTTCTGCAGCGACTCGAACTGAATACAAACCACCTACACTCAAATTACAAATCTTGTAATCCAGCGTGTATCTATCAACTATGTTTTGGGTGATCCATTTAGCTGTTATAGCGTACTCTTCAGTCGATTCATCGCGTACAATCTCAGCTCGTTCGATTATGTATCCGGTTATCGGTGAACCACCAGTCTGAGCAGGTGACATCCAACTAATATTAATCTCACCATCGTTCAATGACCTGACAATGAAGTTAATAGGCTCAGACGGTGGGGTTATAGGACGTCTCAACGATATCTTCTCAGTCTCATAAAACTCGCCCAAACCAATCTCATTGTAAGCACATACTCGGAATTTATATTCATAGTTATAGTCTAACTCGTCTATGGTGTAGTTCAACTTTTTGGTTTTAGTCACGTGACCACACTCGATCCAAGCCGAGTTACCAGATTGTAATTTATAAATTTTGTAACCTTGGATTGGTTTTGATCCGGTCTTTTTCGGAGATATCCAAGACAAAGTCACAGTGCTTTGACTCACGTCATCAATTGAGATCGAAATCGGTTTAGATGGTAAATCTTCTTTCAAATCTAATTGAACGGTTATTTCAACTGGTTCAGATTGACCAGCTGAGTTGGTCGCACTTACACGGAATTGATAAGTCGTGTTAGCACTTAATTCCGAAATCGTGTAAGTCTCGATCTTACTAGTTGCGATTCTTGTCCATTCAAGTCCAATTAATCTTTCAACCACAAAACCCTCGGCTTTATTATTATTCAAAGCAAATGACTTCCAAGTCAACGTGACCGAATCACTTGACTTTTCTTTGATTCTTAAATAAGAGACAACATCGGGTTTATTTTGTATTTTTTCGATATAAATTGGACTTGCTAACTCGAGTGGCGATGATCGACCGGCTTCATTTTCAGCACTTACTCTAAAACTGTAATAATTCTCTTCGACAAAGTACTCGACTACTTTAAAGTTAGTCTCTGTACTAAACCCAACTTTGAACCATTCTGAATTGAATTTCTTTTCGATGAGATATCTCTTGATCTTTGCACCGCCGTCTCGTTTAGGTTCTGACCAAGAGAGGGTCACTACCGTGTTATCTTCGGAGACAGTGTAATTCAAAGGTCCACGTGGGGGTTCTGGAACAGTCACATTTTTACTTATCTTCATATCAATTGTTTCCAATGATGGCTCGGACTCACCGGCTTTGTTTTTAGACTTGACTCTAAATTTATAAGTAACACCTTCACGGAGGTTATTAACAGTGTACGAGTTATCACTTCCTGGACATGTGGCTATGATTTTCCATTCTTTATTATCACTCGAGTATTGTTCAATAACATACTCGGTCAAGTTATCATTACCATTGAACACAGGTGTCTTCCATTCAATCTGAGCCGAGTTGGATGACTTCTTTTTGTTGACTTGAACATCAAGTGGTTTACTTGGCTTTTCAATTTGTTTATCAACACGAACTGGTTCATCCAATTGAGCCCATTCGGATTTACCTTTTGAATTTTCAGCACAAACTCGGAAATAATAAGAATTACCAGGGGTTAATTCATCGATTTCACACGAATATTCCGTCTTTGTCTCATCGTATTTTACACGACATACTTTGATCCAAGTGACACGATTAGAATCACGTTTTTCGATTGTAAAATTTCTGATCTCTAAACCACCGTCTGATTCGGGTGATTTAAACTCAAGATTGATTTTTTCTGTTTTAGTGATTTTGAGGTCACGTGGGGCTGAGGGTCTCGAGTACGGACTCTTTAACGTTATCGGGTTATCAGTCTCTAAGCCTTGCGAGGACATATTTGCCTCGTTTTGAGCTCGGACTCGAACAAAGAAATCAGTGATGTCCCCTGGACTTTGAATCGTGTATTTAAGTGTGTATTGATTAACTTGTCCGACTTGTGTCCAATTGGCTTTGTTTACATCACGTACTTCAATGATGTAGTTTGTTATCGGACACCCGCCATCTTTTTTACTCTCCTCCCAACCAATTGTACAAGAATTCTCTTCGGTTGATAAAATTTTAATCGGGCCGATAGGGGTTGAGGGTGGTTCGACACGTTTTCTAGGCTTAACTGGCTTGTCTATTTGTTTGGGTTCACTTTGACCACATTCATTTACAGCATAAATACGGAATAAATACTCTTGATTTTCTTTCAAACTACGGACTATAAACGATGTATTTATAGACGGAATGTCTTCACGTACTAAACTCCAATTCTTTTTACTCTTATCGCATTTTTCGATTTTATATGATTTAACTGGTTTACCACCATCGTTGTTTGGTGGTTCCCATTGTAATGTTAATTCATTTACATCAGCTCCAATGCATTCAAAACTAGCTGGTGGTTGTGGTGGACCAACAGGACGTTTTGGTTCGAACACATCCGAGTCTAGAGATTCACTCAAACCTTCGGAGTTTTCGGCAAATATTTGAACTATATATTTACAACCTTCGATTAAGTCTTTGACCAGACACGAATAGGTATCGGGTCCAACACGACCACATTTTACCCAAACAGGTCGGTTGATGTCTCTACGTTTTATCAAATAACCAGTGATAGCGCTACCACCGTCATTTTCAGGTCTACTCCAAGTAACCTTAGCCGAGTTATGAGTCAAATTACTGACTATGATTGGGCCTGATGGTGGGTTCGGGACCGAGTATGGACTCTTGGCTTTGATTGGCTCTGTTGTTTGTAACGCCTCACTTGGTCCAATATTATTCTCTGCGACTACACGGAAATGATACTCGGTGTTCTCGACTAGACTACTTGCTTGATGAGTGAAAGTCTGGGAATCGACATGACCTGAACGAACCCAGTTTGGTTTATTAACCTCTCTGTAATAGACAACATAACGGGTAACAGACGATCCGCCATTACTTTTCGGTGGACCCCATTGGATCGTAATCGAATCCTTATTACAAGTCAATAGTGTAATAGGACCTGATGGTGGTGATGGCGGAGACAATTGTTTTTTAGGGATAACAGGTCGGTTTAATTCTAAAGGTTTAGATGATCCGATTGAATTAACCGCACTGATACGGAAGTAATACTCGTTACCTTCTGATAAATTTTTGACATTATATGATCTTTGGTTGTGTGGAATATCGGCTACTTTTTTCCATTCAGCTGTCTTTGAATCAGACAACTTCATTTCGATTAGATAACCTTTAAGGTCTTCACCACCAGTCCATGTCGGTGGTTTCCATTCCAAAGTACAATTATCAGATTGTATATCGGTGACTAAAAGAGGTACAGGAGTATCTGGTGCTCCGTTAGGACGTCTTATAACAACAGGGGTATCGGACTCTAATGGTTCAGAGACCCCGATTGAATTTTTAGCAGACACTCGGAAGAAATAAGAATTATTCTCGACCAAGTCTTTGATTACAAGTTTGTTCTCAGATGACTCAACAACTTCGACTTGGTACCAAGTTGAGCGTTTAGCCTCACGAGCTTCGACAATATAAGTTGTCACTCGACTACCACCGTTATCAACTGGTGGTGCCCATGAAATTTGACAACCGTTCGATTGAATGTTTGAAGTAACAAGTGGACCTGTAGGTTTCTCAGGAGCGCTGTAAGTCGGTTTAGCGCTTAACGGTTGTTCCATTTCCAAAGGCTGACTTTGACCAATTGTGTTCTCAGCATAAACTCTGAAATAGTAATAACTATTTTTGACCAAACCATCCATTGTGAAATTGAGAGTACTTGGTCGGACTGTACCAGCCTTGAACCAAGTTAGACTTTTCGATACCGAGGGTTCGAGAATCTTGGCAAACTCTATGGTATATCCAGTCAACTCTGAACCACCGTCCCATTTCGGTGCTTTCCAATTCAAAGTTACACTCTTTGCGTTTTCGTCTAAATCAATATCAATTGGACCTCTTGGTTTGTCGGGAACATCGACTACTTGTAACTCAAACTTGGCTTCGTCTTTACCAAATTGATTTGTGGCCTTGATTATGTAAAAACCTGAATCGTTACGATCACATTGTTTGACGGTCAAGTAATGTTGAGTCTCAGTGGGATTGTCAACGATTGCTCTGTCACCTTTTTTAATTTTCGAGTCGTCTCTGACCCATGTTATTTCGGGTTTAGGACAACCAGTAACTTCACATACGACCCTGAAGTTAGACCCAACAGAGAGGGCTGAAGTTTTCTTAAATTTCGAATCGTATACAATCTTCGGTGGCATGTGAACACTGTATTTACACGACTTACTATCCGAACCAGCCGAGTTCTCAGCTTCAATTGTATAAACTCCAGCGTCTTCTTCATTCAAATTGTTAATGAACAAAACAGCTGTAGATTGAGCAAAACTAATCGAGTATTTACTAGAATCGAGTTTGAGAGTACGTGAGCCTTTCTTCCAAATAATATTAGGTTGAGGAGTACCTGTTACTCTAGCCTCGATTTTACCCTGTGTTCCGATCAAGTTAGCTTGATCTGGTATTGGTGTTATTTCCGGTGGTACACCTTGTACATTATCTTTAGCTTTGAATTTATAAGTGGGATCACTTGGTAAGCTTTCACCAATCTTATTCTCAGCAGTTATTCTAAACTCATATTCTTGATTCTCGATTAACCCATGGACTTCATACTCACACTCACTTATAAAATCGTCTGTGAATCTCATAAATTTGTAGTCTCCTTTTTGTCTCTTTTCGACATGGTATCTTATGATAGGTTGACCACCTGTACGTTTTGGTGGTTGCCATGTCAATTGACAACTAGTTTTTGTTATGTTTGTGACTTCGACTTCGATCGGTGGATCTGGTCTGTCGTACGGGTTCTTGGCAACGAATGGCTCATTGCCTTTACTGAACGGTCCTTCACCTTCGTCATTAACAGCGCTTACTCTAAACGAGTACTCGTTGCCAACGCTTAAGTCATTCAATCGAACAAATCTTTCTTTGATCAAATCTTTGTTCACTCTGATCCATTTAGACCCGCTCTTTCGTTCCAATATGTACCCTTTAATTGGACAACCTCCGTCTTTTCTAGGTGCATCCCATGATACTTTACAACCAGTCTCCGTTATATCAGTTATCTCTGGGATACCCGGTGGACCTGGTAAATCGTATTTACCTTTAGCTACGACCGGTTCTGGCATTTCGCATGGCTCAGAAGATCCAATCTTATTCTCAGCGATCACTCTGAATTTGTAACTTTGACCACGTTCGAGTTTATCAACATAATACTCAGTCAGACTAGTCGAGTCCAAACGGGTCCATGTAGCACGTTTAGGGTCCATTTTTTCAACGTGATAATTTATAATTGGAGAATTACCATCGTCTTTAGGAGCACGCCATCTCAATTTACAATTAAACGAGCTTATCTCAAAGGCTGTTAGATTCTCTGGTGGAAGTGGTACGTCTAATACTCTGATCTTAAAAGTAGCCTCAGTCTTACCAACTTCATTCTCAGCTACAATTTTATAATCACCTCCTTCATTACGTTTGATTTTATTCAAGTGTAACGATGCCAATGTCTCACCGTCTTCTAACAATGCTCTACACTCTCCAGGTACTAACTCTTCTCTATCTTTGTACCATTTTACGCTCGGTTTCGGGAAACCAGAAACACGTACGTTTATGTGTAAGTTTTGTTCAATTGCGATAACATCGAAAATTTTGTTAAATTTCGAATCGTATTCTAACGAGGGTTTTTTAAGCACTGTCAATTTGGCGTCTGTTACCAACTCACCAAGTGGGTTACTAACGACCACTTTGTAAACACCAGCGTCCTTGAGTTGACAATTGTGAAGACTAAATTCGATTTTATTATTGTCAAAAATTGATACAAAATCATCTTTGGGTCCTAGTAATCGTTCATCAACGTACCATTTGATATCCGGCATTGGTTTTGCTTTGATTTTAGCTTCAAAATGAGCAGTCTCACCGACCATGACTTTAACATCTTTCATATTTTCCAACAAAGTCGGTTTATCACCAATTATTTTAGTCTTGGCTACAACTAACGGTGTTGATTGAGATGGATCACCATCGCCAGCAGCATTAGTGGCTATTACTCTAAACTCATATTCGTTATTCTCTTTAACATCTGTAATATTCGCACTTGTAAGTCTTCCAACTTTGAGTATCTCGACCCATTTAAGAGTCTTTGGATTACGACGTTCGATCTTATACCCGGTTATAGGGGATCCTCCATCGCTTACCGGTGGTGACCATGTTAATTCAATGTTTGATTTAGTAACATCGGCTATTTGAACATTAACCGGTGGACCTGGTCTATCGAATGGATTCTTAGCGATGAACGGTTTGCATGGTTCGGATGGCTCACTTGGACCAGCTTTATTCTCGGCTATAACTCTGAATTCATACTCACAGCCTTCGATTAGATCATTTACTTTCAACTCGAGGTCTTGAACTGGATCTCTGTTAACTCGGACCCATCTTGAGTTTGAAGTTTGACGACGCTCGATTACAAAACCTGTAATCGGTGAACCTCCATCCGATTTTGGAGGGTCAAATTTAATAACACATGATGTCGGTTTAACATCTTTAGCTATTACATTCTCAGGAGCATCTGGGACTTTGAATTGGTATTGAGCTTCGACTGGTTCTTTGATCTCAGTCGGCTCACTTCGACCGTATCGATTCTCAGCTGAGATTCTAAACGAATATCGGGTACCTCTAGTCAAATTGGTAGCTTTATATTTCATGGTCTCAGGACCGACAGTGTCTAATTCGACCCAGGATTTACGATCAAAATCTCTAATTTCAATTACATATCCGGTTAAAGGAGCACCGCCGTTATCTTTCGGTGCTTTCCAAGATACAACCATATCCTCAGCGCTCACGTCCGACACGACAGGGTCAACCGGGGATCCAGGTCTGTCCAAAACATTAACTTTTATGTTACATGTTTCCCGACCATAATCGTTTTCAAGAGTCAAAGTATAAACACCCGAGTCACTTCGAGTCGTTTTATTAACATTCAAAGTGATTAAGTTGTTCTTAGAACTATCGGTCTTGACTCTAATTGACTCTTTTAACGACTCTTCATTTACCATCCAACTTGATTTTGGTTTAGGATTAGCCGAGTAAGAGACTTCAATCTCCAATGGAGTTCCTCGTTTAATAGTTATCGTATCTTTATACTTTGCGTTTAAGAATATCTTTGGCTTGGCTTTGACTGATAAATTCGCCATACACTTCTTTTCAACAGGGGTCTGTAACACAATTGTATACTCCCCTTCGTCTTTACCATCTACATCACGGACAGTCAAAAAATGTTTAACACCTTCACGACCAAAATCATACTTAGGGTCATCCGGGTATATCTCTTTACCGTTTCTGAACCATTTTGCGTTAACATAAGCTTTATTAAGCTCGCACTCGAATCTAACCCTACCTGGGATTTCATCACAAACTTGATCTTCTAACTTTTTAACAAACACAACCGGTTCTTCTTCGACTCCAATGTTACATGAAGTTGTTATAGACCCGTTAACTTGACACTTAAGTTCACCAGCATCTTCAGCCGAGACTGAATTGATCGTTAGTTTAAGAACAGTGTCAATTTGTTCGAATTTAAATCGATCTGATTTGAGATCGACCTCTTTTCCTTTTATGAACCATTTGATTTCTAAATCTTGATTTGCACGGGTTTCGTATTTGAGTTTGGAGAGTTTACAAGTGAAAACAGCTGGTTCGTTCTCTTTGACACCTGTATCGACTAATCGTTCGATAAATTTAATATCGTCTTCATCGACTCTTAATCGTCCACTTGTTTTCTTATCACCGACTTGACATGTTATTTCGGCGTTGTTCTCTTTCAACTCTAAATTGTTGATGGTCAACGATAATCGGTTCTTATCTTGAACGACTGTGTATTTACCACTTGAAAGGTCTTGTTTACTCAACTCTTTGCCGTTTACGAACCATTTGATTGGTTTATCAGCCCGGTTGACAGTGCATTCGAAAGTACAATTTTGACCTTCTTTTGCTCGTTGATCTTCCAATGGTTTTTTAAAATTGACCGGGATTTCGTTAACTTTGAGTCTGGCTTCCATTTTGACCCCATTGACTGATATGATATAAACACCAGCGTCTTCGGGTGTTGCGTTATTGATTTTTAAGACAAGTCGTTTGTTAAATCTGTTCATTTCAATTCGTCCGTCTTTTTCAATTTTGACCTCCTCTCCGCTTTCGGATTTCTTGTACCAAACGACAGGGTACGATTGACCGGTCTTACTTGATGATAACTTATTAACTTCACAATCGAATTGTGCAATCTCTTTTTCGGTCACTTCACAGTCTTTTAATTTTCCAGTGAACACAATGTCTGAATCAGTTACTTCTAATTTAGCCGTTGTTTTATCCAAATGAACACTCGCTGAATATTCAGAAGCGTCTTCGATTATTAAGTCTTTGATTGTAAGTGTGTGTACGACCCCGTCTCTTTTGATCGAATACTTCGTGCTTTCACGGACTTCTCGTTCGTTTTTGGACCATTTGACTTGAACGTCTGATCCTGTCTTTTTCCATTGGGCTTTTGAGATCTCACATTCAAAGACTACTGATTTATCCTCCATGCCAGTTAAATCAGTCAACTTTCTGATAAATATGACCGGTTTTTCGTCAACTGTCAATTGAGCACTTGAACGTGAACCATTGACCTCTACGGCATAACTACCCTCGTCTTCAAGAGCTACATTCTTAATCACCAATCGGCATATTTTACCGTCATTCTTCATCTCATACTTTCTCAAATCGTCTAAATCGATTCTATGTCCTTTAAAAGTCCATCTAATCTCTTCGTTTGGTTGTATCTTTTTGCTCATTTCAATTTCAAAATTTGTCGATTCATCACCCTCAACAGCTGTTTTGTCTTCAAGTGTACCCTTCAAACTCAATGGAGCTTCTTTGACGTATAACTGAGCTGACGACTCGGCTTCGTTATCGTATTTAATTGTATAAGTACCTTTATCGTCCAGACTTGAATTTTCAATTACTAGTTTATAGACTTTACCTTCTTGTTCAAAATGAACTCTATTACTCTCTTTTAATGGTTTACCATCTTTAAGCCATTGGACTTTAAGACGTGGTTTGCTTAGACTGCATACAAATGTAGCCTTTTGTTTTTCGACAACCTCTTGATCTTCTAATAATTTAACCACTTCGACTGGTTTTTCTAAAACAGTTACTTTACAACTTGTTTTAGTCTTTTTGACAGTGCAAGAATAAGAGCCTAGGTCGTCGAGTTTAGCCTCGTAGATAGTCAACTGTTGAACATTACCATTCGATTTTTTACTAAATCGATCGGCACCTAACGAATATTTAACCTCGATGTTATCTTTCATCCAAACAGCCTCACCAGGTCTATTAAACTCACATTCAAGATTAATCTCTTGTTTTTCGTATACTGTAAGATCAGTTAGTCCACGTAAAATTTCAGCAGCTAGTTCTTCAACTTCAAGATTAGCTGAGCATTTACGACCACGTAATTGAATACTATACTCATCAATATCATCTAATTGACAGTCTAAAATCTCGAGATGATACTTAAACCCATCGGTTATAATTTTGTATTTACCATCATCTGGTTTTATTTCGACACCCCCTTTGAACCATTTGACTTGGGCGTTTTCTTTGTTCAATTCACACGTGAATTTAGCAGTCTCTTTTTCTTTTACTTTAACATTCTCTAATTTTTGTTTAAACTCGACTGGGATTTCTAGAAAAAAAATTTTTTTAGTCTTAAATTTTTACATGGTTATGACAACTTACCTTCAATGTACAAATTAGCTGATGAAGACGGTCCACTGGTTTTGGCCGAGTATTTACCAGCATCGACCGGATCGCATTTTTTGATCACCAATTGATGGACTTTACCATCCGATTTAACAATTATGTTCTTACCATCAGGGATAATCGGTTCGCCGTTCTTGAACCAATTGACCTTTTCACCGTCTTTATTCAACTCACATTCGAGGAAAACACCGTGGTTTTCTCTTACTTCTTGTTCAGTCAATGGTCGAATAAACTCTAGTGGAGCTTCTTCGACTGATAAATTACCCGTTGAACTCAATTCAGTGTTCTTAATCTTCACCGTGTATTTACCTTCATCATTAAATTGAGCACCCTTAATCGTTAAAACGTATTTTGATCCGATTGGTTTGACCTCATAATTACCAGTGTCGAGCTTAATCTCTTCATCTTTCTTGTACCAGACTAATCGGTCTAACAAGTCCGATTTATTGAGTTCAATCTCGAACTTAACTGTTTGATTTTCAACACAATTTTTGTCTCTTAGACCACTTAGGATCTCAATTGGTTTTTCTTCGACATCAAATTTAGCACTTGTTTCAAGTGTTTTAACCTTAAATGTATAAACCCCAGAGTCTCTTTGAGGGTATGAGTCATTAACTCTTAAGTAATAAATATTATTGTTCGAGTAGATACGATGATTCAAGTCTGATCGTAATTTAACACCGTCTTTGTACCATTCAACTTCTTCGTTAGGACGATTTAACTCGACTTGGAGTAAACCATCATGACCTTCTTTTGCACTTGTGTCCTCTAAACCTTTAACTATTTCCAATGGACCTTCTTTAACGTTTATTTTAGTCGATGTAGTTGCAAGCTCATCGTCTTCATTACGACCTCGTATAGCCACACATGAAATGTTCTGTTTGTCTGATTGACTTGCGTTCTTGATTATAAGTCTTTGTACTCGGCCATCTGTTTCAATTGTAACACGTTCACCATCGACATCGATCGCTCGTCCGTACTTTTTCCATACACACTTAACATTGTCTTTACTTACTTCGCATTCGAGTACAAGAGTCTCTTTTTCGACACATTCATAAGTCGGTTTTAATTGACGAGTAAACGTGACAGGCTCTTCTTTGACTTTAAGACTACCCGTTGATTTGACACCTTTGACACGGATATCATAATTTCCAGTATCGTCTAAACCAGTGTTTTTAATGACTAAGTACTGTGATGTTCCATCGTTTATGATTTGTACTCGTTCGCCATCTGAGGTTATTTTTAACCCGTCTTTGAACCATTGTACATCCTCTGGCTTAACTTCTTTGTTAAACTTACACTCAAATTTGATCTCTTCTTTTTCCATACAACGGATACTTCCGAGACTCTTATCAACACTTAACGGGATCTCTTTGACTCTTAGGTTACACTCACAAGAATCGACAGGCTCGTCTTTATCATTCAAAATGACACATTTGACAACACCTTCATCTGTTAACGCGGCATCGTTCAAATCCAAAACAAAACGATTATCGGTTTGTTTAACCGAGAACTTTTCGCTTGGAATAACTTCTTGACCATTCAAATACCATTTAACTTTATGATTTGGCTTGGACAAGACCACATCGAACGAAACATTTTCATGTTCAGTCGGATTTTGATCTCTCAAACCCTTAACAAATTTACAAGGTAATTCTTTAACTGTTAATTTAACACTAACAGTTGTATTTCTAGCCTTTATTACATAATCACCTGAATCTTCTAGTGTACATTCCCTAATGACTAACGAGTGTTTAAAATTATCTTTTTCGTTCTCTTGGGAATATTTTAAAGAATCTCCTAACTTTTTGGTCATAAACTCCCAAGTTACGTCTCGTTTACTTAAGGCCTTACTTAGAATAGCGTCTAACTTAGCGTCTTGTGTTTCTAAAACTTCGATTGGTTCGAGTTTAATCTCGATCGGAATTTCCTCAACGGTTAATTTAGCCGTGCTTGAACGGTCACCTGGTAAAACACAAGCGACTTTTCCAGCATCGGTTAATTGACAATTTTTGATTCTTAAAATTCGTCTTTGACCGTCTGAGATAAATTTAACATTTTCATTTGCGACTAAACGTTCGCCATTCAACGTCCATTTGACTTTAACATCTGGTTTTGTGACTTGACATTCGAATTCGACCGTCTCTTCTTCTTTAACAGTCTTGTCTTCTAATTGAGTTACAAACTCGGCTTGAGCTTCATCAACACTTAACAACGCTTTTGTCTTCAAGTTGTGATTTGGAAGATTCAAAGTGAACATTCCTTGATTCTTCAACTGACATTTTGGTATCGTTAACGTGTATTTAGTACCCGATTCGGATACAACAAAAGTCCTAACATCGAATACTTTCTCAATTGGTAAGTCATTGAATAACCACTCGATTAGTACATTTGGTTTGTTGAGTTCAACCTCGAAGACAACCTCAGTGTTTTCGAGACAATCTTGATCTTGTAATTTCTTGACTATTCTAACTGGTTCTTCGTTAACAGTGACCCTAGCCTCAGAAACAGCCTCACCAGCTACAAATTTATAAACACCAGCATCGTCTAAACCAGCGTTTTTGACTGTTAATTCGTGTTTACCGTTCAATGATTCGATTATGATATTCTCGTTTGGTTCTATTGGTTTACCGTCTTTGAACCATTGGCCATGTGCGTTTTTGTCCGATACTTCAACGCTTAACTTCAATGGTTCTTTTTCGGTGATTGTTTGATCTTTCAATGGTTTTAGTATTTCATTATAATCTTGGACTGTCAAGAGAGCTGTTACTTCTTGATCTTCAACGATAGCTGTGTATCGACTCTCATCATCCGGGTAACAATCATTGATAACTAACCGACAAACTAATCGAGAAGTCTCAATTGAATATTTATCACTAGCAGTTATTGGTTTACCATCTCTCATCCATTTGACTTTGGGTCTACTAGCCGGGATTTTAAGCTCAAAAACAGCTTGATCGTGTTTTCGTACATGACAGTCGTTTAACTTGTACTCGAATTTTGGCTCAGGTGTTTTCTCTTTCTTTTGTTTATTTTTCTTTTGAAAGTCTTGATAAGTCTCTTCGGTTTCATAAACTTCTTCAGTCACTGTAACATCTTCAACGGTCTCTTCGTGTTCATGATCTGGTAAAAGACTTATTTTAGCACTTGATGAGATATCAAAGTCTTCTGGTTCGACTAGGACTATTTCATAATTGGCTTCATCTGATTTTTCAAAGTTCTTGATTAAGAGTTTGTACTTGTCACCATCGACAACAAACTCGAATTTGTCTTTAAGAGAATCCAAGTCCAAATCTTCTCCGTTCTTTTTCCATTTAAACTTCAATTCGACTGGAGCCAAATTGTTTTGAATTTGACACTCCAAAACAGCGTTTGTGTTTTTTGGTATTTTTTGATTTTTAAGACCTTGGGTAAATATGATCGGACATTCAGTGACGTATAAAATACCACTTGTTTCCAAATCGTTCCATTTACAAGTCACTTGAGACTCGGTCTCTTCCATTAGACAATCTCTAATAGCCAAACGTCTAAACTCACCGATCGATAATATTTGGAATTTACGACGATTCGTAAACGACTCCACCGGTTTGTTTTTAAAGAACCATTTAACTTGGGCTTCTGGGTTCGAGACAGCACATTCGAAGACTCCGAGCTTGTGCTCAGGTACTGTCAAATCAACCAACTCTTTTGTGAATTTATCTTGGACTGTTACAGCTTGGGATTTTTTCAACGGTTTCTTTTTGACTTGGTCTGGTTTCTCGTCATCATCGCTTAACTTTTCGCGTTTGCCTGGTTCATACTTTTCTAAATCACTCTTTTCCCTGGGTCCGAATTCTTTAATCTCATAAGGGTCTCTGTCTTCAAAAATCGGTTTTTCTTTAATCTTAGCCTCTTCTGGTTGAGGTTCGCCTTCAACGTGTCTTAGTTTAAATTTAAGACCTTCGTCATCGTCTCCTTTTTGTCCAGGACCACCTTTTCGTAGCTTACCCCAGTCCGGATTTTCGACTTCAGAAGCTCGTTTCTTCAAATCACGATTTTTCAATTTGGTCTTCGGATCGACAACATCCTCAGGATTTTGAGTTATTATCAAAGTAACCGGTGCAGTGTCTGAACCGAATTCATTAGTAGCTGTTACTTGATAAGTACCAGCGTCTCTTGTCTTACATTGTAATATCTCCATGAAATAACAGTCCAATAACTCATCGTAATAGACTTTTACTTCACTTGAAGCCGATATTTGGGTCTTACCCTTGAACCAACTTATCTCTGGTTCAGGATCACCTTCAACAACACAAGCAAATGTTGCTATTTCGTTTGATAAAGCATACACTTTTTCTGGTTTTTCAACTAGTTTTGGAGGATGACCTTTAACGAGAACATTTCCAATTGAAACAGCTTCACCACCTGGGTTATAAATTCTGGCTTTATAGACACCTGAGTCTTTCTTTCGGTCACATTTTATAATGACTAGTGTTAAGACACCGGTGTTCATATCACGTTCTATTTTGTATTTAGACGAGTTTAGATCTAACTTTTCGTCTTCTTTGAACCATTCGATTTGAGGGAATGGTATACCTGATACTTTGACGTCGAGTCTACCGTCCAAGTCTTCAGGTAGCCTGGTATCAGTTAGCTCTTTGACAAATTTCGGTGGGGAAAGTGGTAAAGTCTCGAGTTTAGATACACACGATGTCTTACCAGCAGAATTGCTAGCCGAACAAGTCCAATTACCAACGTCTTTTTTACGCACGGTCTTGAACTTAATCGTGTAAATATTGTCTTGTTCGTTGTAGTCTAAAGAGTAGAACTCTTTTTCAGCTTCGATGTTAATATCATCTCCATTACGGGTCAATTGAATAACAGGTCTTGGGATACCAATCAATTGGAATGACCATTCAGCTTCACACGATTCAACAGCTTGTAATTTTTCTAATTTTTTCAAAAATTGAGGCGCCATTTCGATCACTAGTTGAGCTGTGCACTCAGCTTCTCCTATTTCATTAACAGCTTTACAAATATACACACCAGTATCGTCTTTACGTGAGTTCTTAATCGTTAATTGATAAACACCGCCTTTTGCATCGTGGCATTGAATGCGATCATCGTTTAGAATTTGTTCACCGTTTTTGTACCAATGTACTTGGGGTTTAGGAACGCCTTGTATCTCGGCTTCGAGTTTGGTAACTTTCTTTTCCACAACTTGAGTGTCTACGATCTTTCGAATGAATTTAGGTGCCACTAAAAAACAAATGAGGTCAGTGAAGTCGAAGCAGAAGATAAAAATGTTAAAAAAAAACTTACTTTGAACAATTAGTTCAGTCTTGCAATTGATTTTACCAACACGGTTTGAAGCAACCAATGTAATAACACCCGAATCAGTTTGTTTTGCCGATTTAATAATCAAAATATATTTATCATCTCCATCTTTAGTTATTTCAATCTCATCAGACGAGACTAAGTCTTCGCCTCTCTTAATCCAAACAACATCTGGGACTGGACTACCACCAATTTCACATACCAATTTAATCGACTCGTTCTCTTTAACCGTCGAAGTATCCGGTAATGTTTTGATAAAGAACGGTAAAGCGTCAACATTGACTTCAACTTCACATTGAGTCTCTCCAATTTCATTCTTAGCTTTAAGTGTATAAACACCAGCATCCAATTTTTGGATCGATTTAAATGATAATGAGTTTATAACCTTGTTCTTACACTCTATATTAATATTGTCTGATTTCTCGACTGGCTTGCCGTCTTTAAACCATTCGACACTTGGTATAGGTATACCATTAACTTCACATTCAATCTTAGCCGGTTTTTTTTCAATTATATTCATGTTCTGTGGTTTACGAACAAACACTGGTTCGCCTTTAACTTCGAATACAGTCTCACTTGATTCGGTTGAGCATTTATTACTTGCCTCACATTTGTATTTACCACCGTCCATTGCCAATACATTATCAATCAACAAACGATACTCTTTCAAATATTCGTTTGAATCAACCGATTTGGTTTCGATTTTAAGCTTGTCTTTTATGACCAACTCTTTATTGTCTTTAAGCCATTTTATTTTAGGTGCCGGTTTGGCCAAAACATGGACAACTAGTTCTCCTGTTTGGGTCAAGTGACCGGTTGTTTTTTCTAACAATGGTTGAACAAACTTTGGTGGTATCAAAATAGTGACTGTAGCCTTGGCTTCAGATGTTCCAAAATCATTCTTAAACTTGACTGAATAGTTTCCTGAATCGATCGATTCGGAACAATTTTCAACTTTTAGAGTGAAAGTATTATCCTTGTTTATGATTTGATACCTCTCATTGGGTTCAATTAAGGTATCGCTTTTGAACCATTCGGCAGTTGGTTTCGGAGTACCGGAGACCTCGCATGTTAACTCCATTGTACTGCCTTCAGGAATTTCAATATTTTTCAAGTTCTTTAAAATACTTGGTCCGACAGTAACAGCCAAACAAGCCTGTCTTGATTCAGTTTGACCTGCTTTGTTCTTCAAAACAGCTTTATAGTTACCTTGATCAACTGTTTTGACATCTTGAATGGTCAAATAGAAAGTTTTTTCCTCGTTCTTAGTGACAAAACGTTTGTCCGGTTTTAATTTCGTATCATTTTTGAACCATTCGACAGTTGGATTAGGACTACCATCAACAGTTATCATAAAAGTACACTCACTACCTTGTGTTGTACTCAAATCTTCCAATTCTTTAACTACTCTTGGTTTTGAATTGACAGTTATTGTACACGAGGTCTCAACAGACCCAGCGTTATTCCATAACTTTAAGATATATTTACCTTGTTGTTCTTTTTTAATGGAGTTTAATTCTAAACTAAACCCGTCGGTTTTAGAGTCTACGAGTTCTTGTTCACTGTTTGTCTCAGTGTTAAAATAGAACCATTTGAATTCTGGTGTGGGTTTACCAGTGGCTGTTACGTCTAAACGAATGCTATCGTCTTCAGTCACCTCGATTGTTGGTTTAAGGTCTTTAACAATCTTTGGTGCTGATAAAACATTGACGTTACATGTTGTCTCAACAGTTCCGACTTTATTTGCGACTTTGACTGTATATACACCAGAGTCAGTCGGTTGAGTATCCGGTATCGTTAGCTCAATGGTATAGAATCCTGTTTCAGCATCTTGTTGAGGTTTACTGATCAAGACACGTTTCGATGCGTTCAATGCTACACCGTCTTTAGTCCAAGAAACACTCGATTTCGGGATTGATTCATCAAACTGGAATCCGATCTTCAATTCTTTCTTTTCAGTTATTTCTTTATTCTCCGGTAAAGGTCGAGTTATTACTGGGGGTTTAGTCACAGTTAGGGCTCCGGTTGTACTGACTTCACCGGCACAGTTTTTAATCTTGCATTTAAACGAACCCGTATCGCTAAGACTCACATTTTTAATTATCAACTTAGCTTGGTTTAACTCTTGACCATCTTCTGTTAAAGTCTCTTCTGAGACAAAGTAACGAGCCTCATCGTTCAAGGGCTTATCCCCAAACAACCAGGTCAAATCAGCTTTTGGTTTAGATTTGTATGTGAACATAAACTCATGACTTAAATTTTCAGCAAGTACAACTTCGGCATTTACCAAAGGTTTAGTTACAACAGGTATGCTATTAATATCGATATAGATCTTATTCTTGACTTGACCAACTGAATTTTCAGCTTGAATATAATAGACACCTTTTTCTTTAATCGAACAATCTTTAACCGTCATTCCGTACACATCTTGTTTAGTGTCGAATTTGATTTTGTCCGTTGTCTTAAGTTCTTCATCGTTTTTGAACCATTTTACACTTGGCTTAGGGTTACCAGTGATTTGACAGTCAATTTTGAATTGTGTTTTTTCATTAAACGATATTTTTTTAACTAATGAACCATCGCTTTCAATTTCGGTCTCAACAGCGGGTACTGTTGATTGTGCCAAAGACAAAGGTTTTGTAAATTTAGGGGCCGATAGGACTGTTATTTGACATTGAGTGGTAGCTTCTCCAATTTGATTTTTAGCTTTGAGGACATAAGTTCCACTATCTGAAGATAAAACTTGTTCTATAACTAATCTATAATTATTATCACTAGAATCTACTCTAATACGTCCACTTTCAATTTCGTCTTGGATTGAAACTTTGTTTTTTATCCAAGTAATTGAAGGAGTCGGATTACCTGTTATTACGCTTTGTAAATCGAGGCTCTCTCCTTCGGTTATTTCAATCGTTGGGTTTAATGGTTTAACTATCTCAGGAGCAACTAAAAAAAAAAAATTTTAGTCTAAAATATTTAAGTAAAAATCACCGTTTAATTTACCTTGAATACTTAATTTGTGTGTTTCCTCGGCGGAACCACTCGTGTTCGATATCTTAACAGTGTATGTACCCTCATCTTCTTTAAGACAGTTTTTGATATTTAAAGTGTAAAGAGTCTTATTTTTATTTTCAATTTTAACACGATCATTTTCGACTATTTTTTGACCGTCCTTTAACCAAATTAATTCTGGTAAAGGTATGCCAGAAATTTCACATTCGACTTTAATCGGTTTGTTCAAAACGACACTAGTATCACTTGGTTTACGAATGAAACAAGCTGAGCCTTTAACAGTCAATTGCGATTGAGTCTTGGCTTCACCTGCTTTGTTCAACGCCTCGATACGATACAATCCTAAATCATCACCTGATACGGGCGAGAATACAAGAGCGTATTTGTAAATTTTTCGATCGCCTCTTTCTTCGAATTCTTTTTTCAATGAAACTCGTTTGTCTGTTTTTAGCTCTTTATCGTTCTTAAAGATTTTTAATTTTGGCTCTGGATTTGAATCGATTTCGAATACAAGTTCGAAAGGTTGGTTCAATTCGGGCTCATGGTTCATAAGTTCTTGTAAAAACTTAGGTCTTGCTAATACGTCTAGACTTGTCTCAGTTTCACATTGACCCAATTCATTGGAACATACCAACTTGTATTTATCTCCATTGTTTCCTAATACTACTTTCTCGTTAATCAATGTGTTACTGTACCCGTCTTTAAGGATTATAAAACCGTTTGTTTCGTCCAAAACTTCGTAATTTTTGAACCATTTGAACTCTGGTTCTGGGTAAACACCAGGGGCTATTGAGCTGCTTAATTCTAATTTTGAACCCTCTTCTAATTCGTACTTGTTCTTCAAAGTTTTGACGAATTTTGGCGTTGATTTGACTTTAATTGTAACTCCAGCAGTGGTTTCACCGGCTGAATTTTTGGCTTTAACGCTATAGACTCCAGCATCAGTCAACTTAACATCGGGTATACTAAGTTTGTAAACCTTTTCATTTTTAGTGAGTGTAACCCTCTTTTCTGTTGGTTTGAATTTAGCATCGTCTTTAAAATACTCGACTGTAGGGTCTGGTTTACCAGTTATCTCAAAACTAAGCTCAATAGGTTTGTTCTCTTCTTCAATAACTTCTTTCGAGTCGAACAAAGGCTTAACAACTGGTAAGGTATCAACATCAAAGTTACAAACAGTTGTTTGAACAGCACCAACGCTGTTTCTAGCTGTTAGTTTATAAGAGCCAGCAAGGTCTAGTTTGACACTCTTAACCGTTAAACGATAAACATCATCCTCCGTTGTTTGTTCATAACTTTCATTATCTTTTAAATCTTTGTCTCCATGGAACCAGGTAATTTCAGCCGAAGGATTCGATCTAATCTTACACTCAAAACTAAAACTATTACCTTCTGTTTGTTTCTCTTTTGGCTTCAAGTCTTTAACAATCACTGGCGCGAAAAGAATATTTACTTTTCCTGTTGATTTTGACTCTCCTAAATTATTAACAGCCGTTACTTCATAGACACCAGCATCGTCTTTATTGACACCAAGTATCTTAAAATTGTACTTTTTCTTTCCTTGTTTACGAAGTTCTTCATCTTTAACTTCGGTTATTTGAATACGTTTAGAAGCTGATAGTTTAATACCGTCTTTGAACCATGCGATTGTTGCATCAGGATTCGAAAAAACGATAACTTCGAGTAACAACTCGGAATTTTCGTTCAAGTCAACATCTACTAGTCCTTTTTCGAATTCAGGTTTACGGTGAATTACTAAATTGAATTTAGCATTTGCTTCACCACAGCTATTTTTGGCTTTAATCTCATAAGATGGACAAGTCGAGCTGGTTACTGATTTGATTTCGAGTGTATGCTCGATCTCTGTCTCACTTAAAACATTAGATTTTATTTCAATATTTTCATCTTGAGTAACCAATTTTGGATCTTTAACTTCATAGAACTCGACGTCTGGTATCGGTAGACCTCTTGTTACACATTTAACAGTAACCCCGCTATTCAATTCAACTTGTTTGTTAAGATCTGGTTGAGTCAAAAATTTAGGTGGTATAGTCACGTTTATTTTTGTCTTAGAGCTCAAATCGGCTATTTTGTTCTTAGCCGTGCACATGAAATCAACAGCATCATCAAGGAGAGTATCTTTAACGATTAGCGAATAAGTGTTTTGTTGATTTTCTAGTTTAAATTTATCATTAGTTGAAATTTGTTGGTCCGATTTGAACCAAACAACTTCTGGTTTTGGATTAGCAGTTACCTCAACAGTCAATTTAGTTGCATCATGTTCTTTAACATTGTACTCATTTTGAAGTTCTTTTATGAATTTAGGACCACTTAGAACAGTGAGTTTAGTATTAGCCATGATTTCACCGAGAGGGTTTTTAATCTTAGCAGAATACTGTCCGGCATCTTCTTGTTTACAGTTCGAGATCATCAATTTATACAATGTTTGGTTTGATTCGATCGGTTTAGTTTCGAACTTAACATGTTCAGACTCTATTAAATTTGTTTTATCTTTGATCCATGTGATGCTCGGCGATGGTATACCACAAGCTATTATTTCAAGTTCAAATAACTCATTTTCGATTTTTTCAATCGATGCTTCAAAATTCTTCACGAAGGTTGGACCAATTTGAATTGTTAGATTAAAACTCTCTGATACTTCACCGTATTCGTTCTTAGCTGTCAAAGTATATAGACCACAATCGTCTAAATTTATATTATCAATCGTAATTGAATGATTAGTTTTAAGTCTAGTGTCAAGTTTAATTCGAGAGGTTGGTTCTAATGGTTGACCATTTTTCGACCATTTTATCTCAGGAAGTGGTAAACCGTTGCATTCAAACTCGGCTTTTAATTGTTTTTTCTCAGCTACAGATATCTCTGGATTCGGTTTACGTGTTATAACAGGGACTCCTGAAACTGTTAGTTGACCTGTTGAGCTCGACGATCCAGTTTTATTAGTCGCGACTAGTTTATAATTTCCAGCATCACCTGCTTCGATTTTTTTGAATAATAAAAAGAATGAAAAATCTACATCATCAGATTTTACTAAAGATAATTTATCACTGAATTTAATTTCTTTATTGTCTTTGAAGAGTTTAAATTCAGCTTGGGGCAGTGATCTCAATTCGAATGACCATCTGAATTCCTCATTAAGATTTGATGTTATATCGCCAAGTTCTTTTGCAAATGAAGGCGGTAACAAAGTGATAACTTTACATGCTGATTCAACAGAACCAAGTTCGTTTGAGATAATGCATTTGTAAAACCCGTTCATTGCTTCTTTCATATTCGATATAATAATCTTATGCTCAGAGTTAGTTGACTCAAACGAAAAATTTTCGGTTGGTTCGATTAATTGATCATTTAAATACCATTTTGTTTCTGCTTGAGGATAGCATGAAGTGGTTTTAACATGAATTTGACCATTTTGACCCTCAACAATTTCGGTATCTTTTAAATCATTGATAATTTGAGGCGAAGCTAAAAAAAAAGTTGTAAATTAATCTTAATTAAAAAATTAACTTTTAAAATTACATTTGATGAGGAGGGAGCAAGACGAACTTGATTTTCCGAATTTATTCGATGCTTCAACCGTAATAGAGCCTGAATTTTCGATTTTAAGTCCCTTAAATTCGAGTGAAAAGACTTTTTCGATTTCGTTTGAAAGAAGAAGAACATTTTGATTTTCATTATTGAGAACACGGCCATTATTTAACCATATTACTTTTATTGGCTCCTTATCATTTCGAATAGAGACGCTAAAAGATGCCTCGGAATTGATTTCTGATACGACATCTTGGAGATTTGTAGTGAAGAAAGGTAAATCTAAAAAAGTATATTAAAAATCTTGAATAGAAGGAAAATCTCGATAGTCTTACATTGAACAGTTAATTGGGCCTTATTTGTATTAATTTGACCAGCCTCATTTACCAATTGAGCATAATAATTTCCAGTATTTTCAGGTTTAGCTGATTTAATAATGAGCGTAACTGTATCTTCAAATTCGACAATTTCATATAATTCAGTTGTTGTCACAACAATTTCTTCTTCTTCTTTAAACCATTTAACAATTGGTTTGGGTTTACCACCAGCAATTTTAATCATAAATTTAGCTTCTTGTCCTTCAGCTACAGTAACATTTTCTAATTTTCCACTTATTTTTGGTGTTTCTAATAGAAAGATTAAATTATAGTTATCTAAAAATATTCATCGAAATAACATATTTACCTAATACGTTCAAATCGAAACTATGTTCTGTTTCGCCAACATTATTTGAGGCTTTTACAGTTAAAGTTCCTAAGTGAGATGCTGCTATTTTTGGAATAACCAAGCAATTAGCAAGTGTTTTTTGATCCATCTCAAATTTAACGTTGTCTTTATTGGTTAATTCTTTGCCATTTAAAAACCAAGTAATCTTGGCCTTTGGCAAGCCATCAACGATGCATTCGAATCTTGCAGGAGTATCTTGGATTACAACTGTATTTTCTGGTTTGGTCAAAAATTTTGGTGCTCCTATAAATGATTAAAATTTTGCTTATTTTTAATTTTTTTGTTAAATTAATCTTAGAAAGTATTACTATTAATTGTTAATACTGCTTTGTTTGTGACAACTTCACCAAATTCATTTGATATTTTTGCAAAGTAATTTCCAGAATTTTCCGGTGATTTGCATGATTTTACTATCAAAGAAACTTCGTTTTCTTCATTTTCAACTATTTCTATGGTTTCATCAATCTGTATTTCAGTCTCTTCTCTGAACCATTTAACTGTTGGTCTAGGTTTACCGCTAAATTTGACTGTAAATTTAGCTTGTTCGCCTTCAGTTACAGTTACATTTTCAAGTTTGTTTAACAATTTTGGAGTATCAAGCGCGTCTAATTCACAATTTTTTTCAACAGTACCAAATTCGTTTGTTGCTTTAACTGTTATTGTACCTACATGAGCCACTGTAACTTTAGATATTATTAGAGTATACTTATCTTTTGCAGCATCTTTTTCTATTTTAGCGCCTTCTTTTGGTGTTAGTTCCTTTCCATTCAAAAGCCAAATAACATTTGGTTTTGGAGTAGATTTTACGATACATTCAAATTTGGCTTCTTTTTCTTTCAAGACCTTTTGATTTTGTGGTTCTGAAACAAAGAATGGACCACTGTTGACAGTTAAGCTGGCTTTATTTGAGACAGCTTCGCCGAGTTGATTTGTAATTTTAACTGAAAAAGTATTGCCTGTGTCAGTTGATTTACAGTTTTTAATAACTAAAATCGAAGAATTTTCGTTGTTTGTTATATTTTGGTTATCATTTGTAACAATTTCTTCAGTTTCGTTTTTAAACCATTTTATAGATTCAGGTGCCGGATTTGAAACAAATTTGCACAAAAATTGAACATCTTGACCTTCATTAATAGTAACATTATCTATTTTAGATGTGAACTTCGGTGCATCTTTTTTAAGATTAATAAGTATTTAAATGTGAAAAATTAGTCTGAGTTTTAATTAAGAAAAGTACCTAGTATATTGATATTGACTTCATGCGTAACGCTTCCAATTACATTAGTTGCTTTTATTGTAATAGTACCAGCGTGTACAGAAGCATTTAGTTTTGGAATATTCAAAGTATATTTGTTAATGTTAACATCTTTTTCAATTTGGACACCATCTTTATTTGTTAGTTCTTTACCATTTAATAACCTAAAAAACAAATTATAATTAATTTCAAAATGAAATCTTAAAAATTTAGATAAAAAAGACAAACCAGTTAATGGTTGGTTTTGGAACTCCTTCAATGATGCATTCTAATTTAACACTCTCCTCTTTGTTTAATGTTGGAGAAACTTCTGGTACTGTAACAAATACTGGTAATCCTAGAAAATATAAATTTAATGCAGAAATATTCTTAGTACCGATTAAAAGAGTAAAATATTACTGTTAACAGTTAATTGGGCCTTATTTGTATTAATTTGACCAGCCTCATTTACCAATTGAGCATAATAATTTCCAGTATTTTCAGGTTTAGCTGATTTAATAATGAGCGTAACTGTATCTTCAAATTCGACAATTTCATATAATTCAGTTGTTGTCACAACAATTTCTTCTTCTTCTTTAAACCATTTAACAATTGGTTTGGGTTTACCGCCAGCAATTTTAATCATAAATTTAGCTTCTTGTCCTTCAGCTACAGTAACATTTTCTAATTTTCCACTTATTTTTGGTGTTTCTAATAGAAAGATTAAATTATAGTTATCTAAAAATATTCATCGAAATAACATATTTACCTAATACGTTCAAATCGAAACTATGTTCTGTTTCGCCAACATTATTTGAGGCTTTTACAGTTAAAGTTCCTAAGTGAGATGCTGCTATTTTTGGAATAACCAAGCAATTAGCAAGTGTTTTTTGATCCATCTCAAATTTAACGTTGTCTTTATTGGTTAATTCTTTGCCATTTAAAAACCAAGTAATCTTGGCCTTTGGCAAGCCATCAACGATGCATTCGAATCTTGCAGGAGTATCTTGGATTACAACTGTATTTTCTGGTTTGGTCAAAAATTTTGGTGCTCCTATAAATGATTAAAATTTTGCTTATTTTTAATTTTTTTGTTAAATTAATCTTAGAAAGTATTACTATTAATTGTTAATACTGCTTTGTTTGTGACAACTTCACCAAATTCATTTGATATTTTTGCAAAGTAATTTCCAGAATTTTCCGGTGATTTGCATGATTTTACTATCAAAGAAACTTCGTTTTCTTCATTTTCAACTATTTCTATGGTTTCATCAATCTGTATTTCAGTCTCTTCTCTGAACCATTTAACTGTTGGTCTAGGTTTACCGCTAAATTTGACTGTAAATTTAGCTTGTTCGCCTTCAGTTACAGTTACATTTTCAAGTTTGTTTAACAATTTTGGAGTATCAAGCGCGTCTAATTCACAATTTTTTTCAACAGTACCAAATTCGTTTGTTGCTTTAACTGTTATTGTACCTACATGAGCCACTGTAACTTTAGATATTATTAGAGTATACTTATCTTTTGCAGCATCTTTTTCTATTTTAGCGCCTTCTTTTGGTGTTAGTTCCTTTCCATTCAAAAGCCAAATAACATTTGGTTTTGGAGTAGATTTTACGATACATTCAAATTTGGCTTCTTTTTCTTTCAAGACCTTTTGATTTTGTGGTTCTGAAACAAAGAATGGACCACTGTTGACAGTTAAGCTGGCTTTATTTGAGACAGCTTCGCCGAGTTGATTTGTAATTTTAACTGAAAAAGTATTGCCTGTGTCAGTTGATTTACAGTTTTTAATAACTAAAATCGAAGAATTTTCGTTGTTTGTTATATTTTGGTTATCATTTGTAACAATTTCTTCAGTTTCGTTTTTAAACCATTTTATAGATTCAGGTGCCGGATTTGAAACAAATTTGCACAAAAATTGAACATCTTGACCTTCATTAATAGTAACATTATCTATTTTAGATGTGAACTTCGGTGCATCTTTTTTAAGATTAATAAGTATTTAAATGTGAAAAATTAGTCTGAGTTTTAATTAAGAAAAGTACCTAGTATATTGATATTGACTTCATGCGTAACGCTTCCAATTACATTAGTTGCTTTTATTGTAATAGTACCAGCGTGTACAGAAGCATTTAGTTTTGGAATATTCAAAGTATATTTGTTAATGTTAACATCTTTTTCAATTTGGACACCATCTTTATTTGTTAGTTCTTTACCATTTAATAACCTAAAAAACAAATTATAATTAATTTCAAAATGAAATCTTAAAAATTTAGAAAAAAAAGACAAACCAGTTAATGGTTGGTTTTGGAACTCCTTCAATGATGCATTCTAATTTAACACTCTCCTCTTTGTTTAATGTTGGAGAAACTTCTGGTACTGTAACAAATACTGGTAATCCTAGAAAATATAAATTTAATGCAGAAATATTCTTAGTACCGATTAAAAGAGTAAAATATTACTGTTAACAGTTAATTGGGCCTTATTTGTATTAATTTGACCAGCCTCATTTACCAATTGAGCATAATAATTTCCAGTATTTTCAGGTTTAGCTGATTTAATAATGAGCGTAACTGTATCTTCAAATTCGACAATTTCATATAATTCAGTTGTTGTCACAACAATTTCTTCTTCTTCTTTAAACCATTTAACAATTGGTTTGGGTTTACCGCCAGCAATTTTAATCATAAATTTAGCTTCTTGTCCTTCAGCTACAGTAACATTTTCTAATTTTCCACTTATTTTTGGTGTTTCTAATAGAAAGATTAAATTATAGTTATCTAAAAATATTCATCGAAATAACATATTTACCTAATACGTTCAAATCGAAACTATGTTCTGTTTCGCCAACATTATTTGAGGCTTTTACAGTTAAAGTTCCTAAGTGAGATGCTGCTATTTTTGGAATAACCAAGCAATTAGCAAGTGTTTTTTGATCCATCTCAAATTTAACGTTGTCTTTATTGGTTAATTCTTTGCCATTTAAAAACCAAGTAATCTTGGCCTTTGGCAAGCCATCAACGATGCATTCGAATCTTGCAGGAGTATCTTGGATTACAACTGTATTTTCTGGTTTGGTCAAAAATTTTGGTGCTCCTATAAATGATTAAAATTTTGCTTATTTTTAATTTTTTTGTTAAATTAATCTTAGAAAGTATTACTATTAATTGTTAATACTGCTTTGTTTGTGACAACTTCACCAAATTCATTTGATATTTTTGCAAAGTAATTTCCAGAATTTTCCGGTGATTTGCATGATTTTACTATCAAAGAAACTTCGTTTTCTTCATTTTCAACTATTTCTATGGTTTCATCAATCTGTATTTCAGTCTCTTCTCTGAACCATTTAACTGTTGGTCTAGGTTTACCGCTAAATTTGACTGTAAATTTAGCTTGTTCGCCTTCAGTTACAGTTACATTTTCAAGTTTGTTTAACAATTTTGGAGTATCAAGCGCGTCTAATTCACAATTTTTTTCAACAGTACCAAATTCGTTTGTTGCTTTAACTGTTATTGTACCTACATGAGCCACTGTAACTTTAGATATTATTAGAGTATACTTATCTTTTGCAGCATCTTTTTCTATTTTAGCGCCTTCTTTTGGTGTTAGTTCCTTTCCATTCAAAAGCCAAATAACATTTGGTTTTGGAGTAGATTTTACGATACATTCAAATTTGGCTTCTTTTTCTTTCAAGACCTTTTGATTTTGTGGTTCTGAAACAAAGAATGGACCACTGTTGACAGTTAAGCTGGCTTTATTTGAGACAGCTTCGCCGAGTTGATTTGTAATTTTAACTGAAAAAGTATTGCCTGTGTCAGTTGATTTACAGTTTTTAATAACTAAAATCGAAGAATTTTCGTTGTTTGTTATATTTTGGTTATCATTTGTAACAATTTCTTCAGTTTCGTTTTTAAACCATTTTATAGATTCAGGTGCCGGATTTGAAACAAATTTGCACAAAAATTGAACATCTTGACCTTCATTAATAGTAACATTATCTATTTTAGATGTGAACTTCGGTGCATCTTTTTTAAGATTAATAAGTATTTAAATGTGAAAAATTAGTCTGAGTTTTAATTAAGAAAAGTACCTAGTATATTGATATTGACTTCATGCGTAACGCTTCCAATTACATTAGTTGCTTTTATTGTAATAGTACCAGCGTGTACAGAAGCATTTAGTTTTGGAATATTCAAAGTATATTTGTTAATGTTAACATCTTTTTCAATTTGGACACCATCTTTATTTGTTAGTTCTTTACCATTTAATAACCTAAAAAACAAATTATAATTAATTTCAAAATGAAATCTTAAAAATTTAGATAAAAAAGACAAACCAGTTAATGGTTGGTTTTGGAACTCCTTCAATGATGCATTCTAATTTAACACTCTCCTCTTTGTTTAATGTTGGAGAAAATTCTGGTACTGTAACAAATACTGGTAATCCTAGAAAATATAAATTTAATGCAGAAATATTCTTAGTACCGATTAAAAGAGTAAAATATTACTGTTAACAGTTAATTGGGCCTTATTTGTATTAATTTGACCAGCCTCATTTACCAATTGAGCATAATAATTTCCAGTATTTTCAGGTTTAGCTGATTTAATAATGAGCGTAACTGTATCTTCAAATTCGACAATTTCATATAATTCAGTTGTTGTCACAACAATTTCTTCTTCTTCTTTAAACCATTTAACAATTGGTTTGGGTTTACCGCCAGCAATTTTAATCATAAATTTAGCTTCTTGTCCTTCAGCTACAGTAACATTTTCTAATTTTCCACTTATTTTTGGTGTTTCTAATAGAAAGATTAAATTATAGTTATCTAAAAATATTCATCGAAATAACATATTTACCTAATACGTTCAAATCGAAACTATGTTCTGTTTCGCCAACATTATTTGAGGCTTTTACAGTTAAAGTTCCTAAGTGAGATGCTGCTATTTTTGGAATAACCAAGCAATTAGCAAGTGTTTTTTGATCCATCTCAAATTTAACGTTGTCTTTATTGGTTAATTCTTTGCCATTTAAAAACCAAGTAATCTTGGCCTTTGGCAAGCCATCAACGATGCATTCGAATCTTGCAGGAGTATCTTGGATTACAACTGTATTTTCTGGTTTGGTCAAAAATTTTGGTGCTCCTATAAATGATTAAAATTTTGCTTATTTTTAATTTTTTTGTTAAATTAATCTTAGAAAGTATTACTATTAATTGTTAATACTGCTTTGTTTGTGACAACTTCACCAAATTCATTTGATATTTTTGCAAAGTAATTTCCAGAATTTTCCGGTGATTTGCATGATTTTACTATCAAAGAAACTTCGTTTTCTTCATTTTCAACTATTTCTATGGTTTCATCAATCTGTATTTCAGTCTCTTCTCTGAACCATTTAACTGTTGGTCTAGGTTTACCGCTAAATTTGACTGTAAATTTAGCTTGTTCGCCTTCAGTTACAGTTACATTTTCAAGTTTGTTTAACAATTTTGGAGTATCAAGCGCGTCTAATTCACAATTTTTTTCAACAGTACCAAATTCGTTTGTTGCTTTAACTGTTATTGTACCTACATGAGCCACTGTAACTTTAGATATTATTAGAGTATACTTATCTTTTGCAGCATCTTTTTCTATTTTAGCGCCTTCTTTTGGTGTTAGTTCCTTTCCATTCAAAAGCCAAATAACATTTGGTTTTGGAGTAGATTTTACGATACATTCAAATTTGGCTTCTTTTTCTTTCAAGACCTTTTGATTTTGTGGTTCTGAAACAAAGAATGGACCACTGTTGACAGTTAAGCTGGCTTTATTTGAGACAGCTTCGCCGAGTTGATTTGTAATTTTAACTGAAAAAGTATTGCCTGTGTCAGTTGATTTACAGTTTTTAATAACTAAAATCGAAGAATTTTCGTTGTTTGTTATATTTTGGTTATCATTTGTAACAATTTCTTCAGTTTCGTTTTTAAACCATTTTATAGATTCAGGTGCCGGATTTGAAACAAATTTGCACAAAAATTGAACATCTTGACCTTCATTAATAGTAACATTATCTATTTTAGATGTGAACTTCGGTGCATCTTTTTTAAGATTAATAAGTATTTAAATGTGAAAAATTAGTCTGAGTTTTAATTAAGAAAAGTACCTAGTATATTGATATTGACTTCATGCGTAACGCTTCCAATTACATTAGTTGCTTTTATTGTAATAGTACCAGCGTGTACAGAAGCATTTAGTTTTGGAATATTCAAAGTATATTTGTTAATGTTAACATCTTTTTCAATTTGGACACCATCTTTATTTGTTAGTTCTTTACCATTTAATAACCTAAAAAACAAATTATAATTAATTTCAAAATGAAATCTTAAAAATTTAGATAAAAAAGACAAACCAGTTAATGGTTGGTTTTGGAACTCCTTCAATGATGCATTCTAATTTAACACTCTCCTCTTTGTTTAATGTTGGAGAAACTTCTGGTACTGTAACAAATACTGGTAATCCTAGAAAATATAAATTTAATGCAGAAATATTCTTAGTACCGATTAAAAGAGTAAAATATTACTGTTAACAGTTAATTGGGCCTTATTTGTATTAATTTGACCAGCCTCATTTACCAATTGAGCATAATAATTTCCAGTATTTTCAGGTTTAGCTGATTTAATAATGAGCGTAACTGTATCTTCAAATTCGACAATTTCATATAATTCAGTTGTTGTCACAACAATTTCTTCTTCTTCTTTAAACCATTTAACAATTGGTTTGGGTTTACCGCCAGCAATTTTAATCATAAATTTAGCTTCTTGTCCTTCAGCTACAGTAACATTTTCTAATTTTCCACTTATTTTTGGTGTTTCTAATAGAAAGATTAAATTATAGTTATCTAAAAATATTCATCGAAATAACATATTTACCTAATACGTTCAAATCGAAACTATGTTCTGTTTCGCCAACATTATTTGAGGCTTTTACAGTTAAAGTTCCTAAGTGAGATGCTGCTATTTTTGGAATAACCAAGCAATTAGCAGTGGTTTTTTGATCCATCTCAAATTTAACGTTGTCTTTATTGGTTAATTCTTTGCCATTTAAAAACCAAGTAATCTTGGCCTTTGGCAAGCCATCAACGATGCATTCGAATCTTGCAGGAGTATCTTGGATTACAACTGTATTTTCTGGTTTGGTCAAAAATTTTGGTGCTCCTATAAATGATTAAAATTTTGCTTATTTTTAATTTTTTTGTTAAATTAATCTTAGAAAGTATTACTATTAATTGTTAATACTGCTTTGTTTGTGACAACTTCACCAAATTCATTTGATATTTTTGCAAAGTAATTTCCAGAATTTTCCGGTGATTTGCATGATTTTACTATCAAAGAAACTTCGTTTTCTTCATTTTCAACTATTTCTATGGTTTCATCAATCTGTATTTCAGTCTCTTCTCTGAACCATTTAACTGTTGGTCTAGGTTTACCGCTAAATTTGACTGTAAATTTAGCTTGTTCGCCTTCAGTTACAGTTACATTTTCAAGTTTGTTTAACAATTTTGGAGTATCAAGCGCGTCTAATTCACAATTTTTTTCAACAGTACCAAATTCGTTTGTTGCTTTAACTGTTATTGTACCTACATGAGCCACTGTAACTTTAGATATTATTAGAGTATACTTATCTTTTGCAGCATCTTTTTCTATTTTAGCGCCTTCTTTTGGTGTTAGTTCCTTTCCATTCAAAAGCCAAATAACATTTGGTTTTGGAGTAGATTTTACGATACATTCAAATTTGGCTTCTTTTTCTTTCAAGACCTTTTGATTTTGTGGTTCTGAAACAAAGAATGGACCACTGTTGACAGTTAAGCTGGCTTTATTTGAGACAGCTTCGCCGAGTTGATTTGTAATTTTAACTGAAAAAGTATTGCCTGTGTCAGTTGATTTACAGTTTTTAATAACTAAAATCGAAGAATTTTCGTTGTTTGTTATATTTTGGTTATCATTTGTAACAATTTCTTCAGTTTCGTTTTTAAACCATTTTATAGATTCAGGTGCCGGATTTGAAACAAATTTGCACAAAAATTGAACATCTTGACCTTCATTAATAGTAACATTATCTATTTTAGATGTGAACTTCGGTGCATCTTTTTTAAGATTAATAAGTATTTAAATGTGAAAAATTAGTCTGAGTTTTAATTAAGAAAAGTACCTAGTATATTGATATTGACTTCATGCGTAACGCTTCCAATTACATTAGTTGCTTTTATTGTAATAGTACCAGCGTGTACAGAAGCATTTAGTTTTGGAATATTCAAAGTATATTTGTTAATGTTAACATCTTTTTCAATTTGGACACCATCTTTATTTGTTAGTTCTTTACCATTTAATAACCTAAAAAACAAATTATAATTAATTTCAAAATGAAATCTTAAAAATTTAGATAAAAAAGACAAACCAGTTAATGGTTGGTTTTGGAACTCCTTCAATGATGCATTCTAATTTAACACTCTCCTCTTTGTTTAATGTTGGAGAAACTTCTGGTACTGTAACAAATACTGGTAATCCTAGAAAATATAAATTTAATGCAGAAATATTCTTAGTACCGATTAAAAGAGTAAAATATTACTGTTAACAGTTAATTGGGCCTTATTTGTATTAATTTGACCAGCCTCATTTACCAATTGAGCATAATAATTTCCAGTATTTTCAGGTTTAGCTGATTTAATAATGAGCGTAACTGTATCTTCAAATTCGACAATTTCATATAATTCAGTTGTTGTCACAACAATTTCTTCTTCTTCTTTAAACCATTTAACAATTGGTTTGGGTTTACCGCCAGCAATTTTAATCATAAATTTAGCTTCTTGTCCTTCAGCTACAGTAACATTTTCTAATTTTCCACTTATTTTTGGTGTTTCTAATAGAAAGATTAAATTATAGTTATCTAAAAATATTCATCGAAATAACATATTTACCTAATACGTTCAAATCGAAACTATGTTCTGTTTCGCCAACATTATTTGAGGCTTTTACAGTTAAAGTTCCTAAGTGAGATGCTGCTATTTTTGGAATAACCAAGCAATTAGCAAGTGTTTTTTGATCCATCTCAAATTTAACGTTGTCTTTATTGGTTAATTCTTTGCCATTTAAAAACCAAGTAATCTTGGCCTTTGGCAAGCCATCAACGATGCATTCGAATCTTGCAGGAGTATCTTGGATTACAACTGTATTTTCTGGTTTGGTCAAAAATTTTGGTGCTCCTATAAATGATTAAAATTTTGCTTATTTTTAATTTTTTTGTTAAATTAATCTTAGAAAGTATTACTATTAATTGTTAATACTGCTTTGTTTGTGACAACTTCACCAAATTCATTTGATATTTTTGCAAAGTAATTTCCAGAATTTTCCGGTGATTTGCATGATTTTACTATCAAAGAAACTTCGTTTTCTTCATTTTCAACTATTTCTATGGTTTCATCAATCTGTATTTCAGTCTCTTCTCTGAACCATTTAACTGTTGGTCTAGGTTTACCGCTAAATTTGACTGTAAATTTAGCTTGTTCGCCTTCAGTTACAGTTACATTTTCAAGTTTGTTTAACAATTTTGGAGTATCAAGCGCGTCTAATTCACAATTTTTTTCAACAGTACCAAATTCGTTTGTTGCTTTAACTGTTATTGTACCTACATGAGCCACTGTAACTTTAGATATTATTAGAGTATACTTATCTTTTGCAGCATCATTTTTCTATTTTAGCGCCTTCTTTTGGTGTTAGTTCCTTTCCATTCAAAAGCCAAATAACATTTGGTTTTGGAGTAGATTTTTACGATACATTCAAATTTGGCTTCTTTTTCTTTCAAGACCTTTTGATTTTGTGGTTCTGAAACAAAGAATGGACCACTGTTGACAGTTAAGCTGGCTTTATTTGAGACAGCTTCGCCGAGTTGATTTGTAATTTTAACTGAAAAAGTATTGCCTGTGTCAGTTGATTTACAGTTTTTAATAACTAAAATCGAAGAATTTTCGTTGTTTGTTATATTTTGGTTATCATTTGTAACAATTTCTTCAGTTTCGTTTTTAAACCATTTTATAGATTCAGGTGCCGGATTTGAAACAAATTTGCACAAAAATTGAACATCTTGACCTTCATTAATAGTAACATTATCTATTTTAGATGTGAACTTCGGTGCATCTTTTTTAAGATTAATAAGTATTTAAATGTGAAAAATTAGTCTGAGTTTTAATTAAGAAAAGTACCTAGTATATTGATATTGACTTCATGCGTAACGCTTCCAATTACATTAGTTGCTTTTATTGTAATAGTACCAGCGTGTACAGAAGCATTTAGTTTTGGAATATTCAAAGTATATTTGTTAATGTTAACATCTTTTTCAATTTGGACACCATCTTTATTTGTTAGTTCTTTACCATTTAATAACCTAAAAAACAAATTATAATTAATTTCAAAATGAAATCTTAAAAATTTAGATAAAAAAGACAAACCAGTTAATGGTTGGTTTTGGAACTCCTTCAATGATGCATTCTAATTTAACACTCTCCTCTTTGTTTAATGTTGGAGAAACTTCTGGTACTGTAACAAATACTGGTAATCCTAGAAAATATAAATTTAATGCAGAAATATTCTTAGTACCGATTAAAAGAGTAAAATATTACTGTTAACAGTTAATTGGGCCTTATTTGTATTAATTTGACCAGCCTCATTTACCAATTGAGCATAATAATTTCCAGTATTTTCAGGTTTAGCTGATTTAATAATGAGCGTAACTGTATCTTCAAATTCGACAATTTCATATAATTCAGTTGTTGTCACAACAATTTCTTCTTCTTCTTTAAACCATTTAACAATTGGTTTGGGTTTACCGCCAGCAATTTTAATCATAAATTTAGCTTCTTGTCCTTCAGCTACAGTAACATTTTCTAATTTTCCACTTATTTTTGGTGTTTCTAATAGAAAGATTAAATTATAGTTATCTAAAAATATTCATCGAAATAACATATTTACCTAATAACGTTAACTCGCATTTTTCTTCAGCCTCACCATGTTCATTCTTCGCTTTGCAAACGATCATACCACCCGAATTTACTCTTTTTATTACTAAACGATACTCATTTCTCTTAATATCTTGTTCTATTCTTACGCCCTCTTTTGAAATTTGCTGTTTTTCGTCCAAAAACCATGTAACTTCACATTTTGATGTTGATTTAATCACTGCCTCAAATATTGCTTCTTTATCTTTTACCAATTTTAAACTTTTAGGCGCTTTTATAAATTCTGGTTGCATTTTCACTTTTCTTAAATTGAAAGGGTCATTTTCGGGGTCATCATCTTTTTCTCTTTGTCCGACTTTTTTTAGTTTTCCCCAATCAACGTCTTCTTCAATCTCTTTTGTCAAATTCATATCTGCAGCCTTTAGGGAAGATTTATAATCTATAACATCTTCCTTTCTGTCAGTTATTAATAATGAAACTGGAGTTGTTTCTTTTCCATGTATATTTTCCAAAATGATAACGTATGTTCCTTCATCTTTTTTAGCTACATTTTTTATTTCTAAAATATTTGAATTTGTTTCCTCGTCAACCTTTAGAAAAAATTTTTCACTTGCATCAATTTTCTTATTCTTAATGAACCAAGAAATCGTAGGGAAAGGATCCCCTCCAAAAGAGCAACCCAAAATAGGGCTCGATCCTTCGAGGCACACAATTTTTTCGGCTTTATTTATAAAAAATGGGGCAAATCCACTGATTTTTACTAAACAGTCAGTTTCTACACTTCCAGCAGGATTTTCTGCAACAGCTCTGTAAACACCGGATAAGCTTGTTGAACATTTTCGTGACTTTATTGTAAAATATCCATGTTCAATATCTTCACTTACATCAAACAACTCACTATTAGCAGGAATATCATCCTTAAACCATCTAATACTAGGTGTTGGAATACCAGAAACTTTTACTTTTAATTCGATTTCCTTGTTTTCCGGTAAAAAAACTTCTTTTTTTAGTTTCTCGACGAATTTGGGTGAAGTTAATGGGTGAATCATTACTTTTCCAATACATGTAGCTCTTCCTGCTTGGTTTTCTGCGATGCATTGATATTGGCCTGCATCATTTTTGTTGGCTTTTTTTATTTTTATTATGAATTTATGTAAGTTATCATTCGAATCACATAGAACGATATATTGTTCATTATTATGGATATCCAATTCTTTGTTGTTTTTCAAAAGATAAATTTTTGGAGCAGGATATCCGCTCAAAGCAAAAACAATGTTAACTTCACAATCTTCAACTCCATCAATTTGATCTATCTTTTTGACAAAAATAGGTGATGTGACAACAAGCAACTTGCTTGAACTAGTGACAAAGCCTAAATTGTTTTCAGCCTTTATTTCATATAAAGCAGAATCTTCGTCTTTACAGCTTTTTATTGAGAGCTGGTAGATACCACCTTTTCTTTCGTAACAATTATAGCGATTTTCGTATTCAGGCATTGAAGTTTCAATCTTTTTTCCATTTTTATACCATTCAACATTAGCAATTGGGAAAGAATCTATTTCAGTTTCAAAAATAGCCGTCTTCTTTTGAATAATTTCTAATTCGGACAAAGGACGATTAATTTTTGGTTCATAAAAGATTTTGCATTCTGCTTTTGATGAAGCTTTTCCACATTTGTTAACAGCAATAATATGATAAGTTCCTTTGTCGTTTGGATTTGAATGACGAATAACAAGTTTGTGTTGATTCTTTTCTTCAATTAATAAATGTCGTTCATCAGCCTTTATTTCTTCATTGTCTTTCATCCTTAAAGAGCATTTTTTTTGTTTTAATATAAAATATAAAGCTCCGTAAAAATAAATACCATTTTATTTGTGGTTCTGGTCTTCCATTTATAAGAGCCTCAAAAACTAAATCTTCACCTTCTTTTATTTCTTGATTCGATATCTCTTGTAAAAATTTGATAGGAACTAAAAGACCGAAATTAAATTTGGTTAATTAATTTAGAAAAATTTAAGGTCTTACTTTCGACGTTTATTTTAAAAGATATCTCATCAACTCCAACATTGTTTTTTACTCTTACCAAAAGATTTCCTTCAGTTGATTCATTTATCTCATTTATTTTAAGAATTCTTTTATTCGAAAATTTTGTTAACTCTATTTTAAAATTGATAAACTTTTCTCCATTAAGAAAACTATCAATAAGAAATTTAAAAAATGGATCTACAAAATATTAAAGTATCAAATACGAACCATTCAAAAGTCGGCTCTGGAAAACCAATGAGATCTAAATCAATCTTTCCTTCTTTATTAATCATGAAGAAAAATTCGTTTGACTTCGAAGATATTTTTGGAAGTCCTAAAATAAAAATAAATAATTAAAATAAACGAAAAATCATTAAATCGCAATTTAAAATTTGTCAAAAAAGACAATTCTAATAATTAGAAAACATTTCAAATTAAAAAAAGGATATAAAAATACGTAATGAAGATTAAATTACGATCGAACATATTAAAAAAAATCTGTTACTCGAAACAAAAATGTCAAAGTCAAAAGAGACTAAACCAAGATCATTCTTAGCTTCAATTGTGTATTTTCCTTGATCTGACATTGAAATGTTTTTAATTAACAGCTTGAAAGAATTTTGGATAGAAGAAAAAGAGATTCGTTCATTTTCTCTTAATAATTTGGAGTTGAAAAACCATTTGGCTAAAAAAATGAATAAAAATTAAAAAAATTAAAATTTAAAAAAAAACATAGAAAGAAAAATTACTTTTAAGAGGTTGAAAGGAATCAATATTAACAAAAAACTCAACATCTTGACCTTCTATGAATCTAGAGATATCTGATGAATCTACAACTTTCGGAATTTGAGGAGGAAAAGCTTTCTCTTCTTGTTCCTCAACCTTTGTTACTTTATCAGCTTTTGGTTCTTCAACCTTTGGTTTAGTTTCAGTCTTTTGTTTTTCGGCAGTCTTTGGTTTTTCTTCAACTTTTGCTTTCTCTTCTGGTTTTGGTTGTTCCTCAACCTTTGTTACTTTATCAGCTTTTGGTTCTTCAACCTTTGGTTTAGTTTCAGTCTTTTGTTTTTCGGCAGTCTTTGGTTTTTCTTCAACTTTTGCTTTCTCTTCTGGTTTTGGTTGTTCCTCAACCTTTGTTACTTTATCAGCTTTTGGTTCTTCAACCTTTGGTTTAGTTTCAGTCTTTTGTTTTTCGGCAGTCTTTGGTTTTTCTTCAACTTTTGCTTTCTCTTCTGGTTTTGGTTGTTCCTCAACCTTTGTTACTTTATCAGCTTTTGGTTCTTCAACCTTTGGTTTAGTTTCAGTCTTTTGTTTTTCGGCAGTCTTTGGTTTTTCTTCAACTTTTGCTTTCTCTTCTGGTTTTGGTTGTTCCTCAACCTTTGTTACTTTATCAGCTTTTGGTTCTTCAACCTTTGGTTTAGTTTCAGTCTTTTGTTTTTCGGCAGTCTTTGGTTTTTCTTCAACTTTTGCTTTCTCTTCTGGTTTTGGTTGTTCCTCAACCTTTGTTACTTTATCAGCTTTTGGTTCTTCAACCTTTGGTTTAGTTTCAGTCTTTTGTTTTTCGGCAGTCTTTGGTTTTTCTTCAACTTTTGCTTTTTCTTCTGGTTTTGGTTGTTCCTCAACCTTTGTTACTTTATCAGCTTTTGGTTCTTCAACCTTTGGTTTAGTTTCAGTCTTTTGTTTTTCGGCAGTCTTTGGTTTTTCTTCAACTTTTGCTTTCTTTTCTGGTTTTGGTTGTTCCTCAACCTTTGTTACTTTATCAGCTTTTGGTTCTTCAACCTTTGGTTTAGTTTCAGTCTTTTGTTTTTCGGCAGTCTTTGGTTTTTCTTCAACTTTTGCTTTCTCTTCTGGTTTTGGTTGTTCCTCAACCTTTGTTACTTTATCAGCTTTTGGTTCTTCAACCTTTGGTTTAGTTTCAGTCTTTTGTTTTTCGGCAGTCTTTGGTTTTTCTTCAACTTTTGCTTTCTCTTCTGGTTTTGGTTGTTCCTCAACCTTTGTTACTTTATCAGCTTTTGGTTCTTCAACCTTTGGTTTAGTTTCAGTCTTTTGTTTTTCGGCAGTCTTTGGTTTTTCTTCAACTTTTGCTTTCTCTTCTGGTTTTGGTTGTTCCTCAACCTTTGTTACTTTATCAGCTTTTGGTTCTTCAACCTTTGGTTTAGTTTCAGTCTTTTGTTTTTCGGCAGTCTTTGGTTTTTCTTCAACTTTTGCTTTCTCTTCTGGTTTTGGTTGTTCCTCAACCTTTGTTACTTTATCAGCTTTTGGTTCTTCAACCTTTGGTTTAGTTTCAGTCTTTTGTTTTTCGGCAGTCTTTGGTTTTTCTTCAACTTTTGCTTTCTCTTCTGGTTTTGGTTGTTCCTCAACCTTTGTTACTTTATCAGCTTTTGGTTCTTCAACCTTTGGTTTAGTTTCAGTCTTTTGTTTTTCGGCAGTCTTTGGTTTTTCTTCAACTTTTGCTTTCTCTTCTGGTTTTGGTTGTTCCTCAACCTTTGTTACTTTATCAGCTTTTGGTTCTTCAACCTTTGGTTTAGTTTCAGTCTTTTGTTTTTCGGCAGTCTTTTGTTTTTCTTCAACTTTTGCTTTCTCTTCTGGTTTTGGTTGTTCCTCAACCTTTGTTACTTTATCAGCTTTTGGTTCTTCAACCTTTGGTTTAGTTTCAGTCTTTTGTTTTTCGGCAGTCTTTGGTTTTTCTTCAACTTTTGCTTTCTCTTCTGGTTTTGGTTGTTCCTCAACCTTTGTTACTTTATCAGCTTTTGGTTCTTCAACCTTTGGTTTAGTTTCAGTCTTTTGTTTTTCGGCAGTCTTTGGTTTTTCTTCAACTTTTGCTTTCTCTTCTGGTTTTGGTTGTTCCTCAACCTTTGTTACTTTATCAGCTTTTGGTTCTTCAACCTTTGGTTTAGTTTCAGTCTTTTGTTTTTCGGCAGTCTTTGGTTTTTCTTCAACTTTTGCTTTCTCTTCTGGTTTTGGTTGTTCCTCAACCTTTGTTACTTTATCAGCTTTTGGTTCTTCAACCTTTGGTTTAGTTTCAGTCTTTTGTTTTTCGGCAGTCTTTGGTTTTTCTTCAACTTTTGCTTTCTCTTCTGGTTTTGGTTGTTCCTCAACCTTTGTTACTTTATCAGCTTTTGGTTCTTCAACCTTTGGTTTAGTTTCAGTCTTTTGTTTTTCGGCAGTCTTTGGTTTTTCTTCAACTTTTGCTTTCTCTTCTGGTTTTGGTTGTTCCTCAACCTTTGTTACTTTATCAGCTTTTGGTTCTTCAACCTTTGGTTTAGTTTCAGTCTTTTTTTTTTCGGCAGTCTTTGGTTTTTCTTCAACTTTTGCTTTCTCTTCTGGTTTTGGTTGTTCCTCAACCTTTGTTACTTTATCAGCTTTTGGTTCTTCAACCTTTGGTTTAGTTTCAGTCTTTTGTTTTTCGGCAGTCTTTGGTTTTTCTTCAACTTTTGCTTTCTCTTCTGGTTTTGGTTGTTCCTCAACCTTTGTTACTTTATCAGCTTTTGGTTCTTCAACCTTTGGTTTAGTTTCAGTCTTTTGTTTTTCGGCAGTCTTTGGTTTTTCTTCAACTTTTGCTTTCTCTTCTGGTTTTGGTTGTTCCTCAACCTTTGTTACTTTATCAGCTTTTGGTTCTTCAACCTTTGGTTTAGTTTCAGTCTTTTGTTTTTCGGCAGTCTTTGGTTTTTCTTCAACTTTTGCTTTCTCTTCTGGTTTTGGTTGTTCCTCAACCTTTGTTACTTTATCAGCTTTTGGTTCTTCAACCTTTGGTTTAGTTTCAGTCTTTTGTTTTTCGGCAGTCTTTGGTTTTTCTTCAACTTTTGCTTTCTCTTCTGGTTTTGGTTGTTCCTCAACCTTTGTTACTTTATCAGCTTTTGGTTCTTCAACCTTTGGTTTAGTTTCAGTCTTTTGTTTTTCGGCAGTCTTTGGTTTTTCTTCAACTTTTGCTTTCTCTTCTGGTTTTGGTTGTTCCTCAACCTTTGTTACTTTATCAGCTTTTGGTTCTTCAACCTTTGGTTTAGTTTCAGTCTTTTGTTTTTCGGCAGTCTTTGGTTTTTCTTCAACTTTTGCTTTCTCTTCTGGTTTTGGTTGTTCCTCAACCTTTGTTACTTTATCAGCTTTTGGTTCTTCAACCTTTGGTTTAGTTTCAGTCTTTTGTTTTTCGGCAGTCTTTGGTTTTTCTTCAACTTTTGCTTTCTCTTCTGGTTTTGGTTGTTCCTCAACCTTTGTTACTTTATCAGCTTTTGGTTCTTCAACCTTTGGTTTAGTTTCAGTCTTTTGTTTTTCGGCAGTCTTTGGTTTTTCTTCAACTTTTGCTTTCTCTTCTGGTTTTGGTTGTTCCTCAACCTTTGTTACTTTATCAGCTTTTGGTTCTTCAACCTTTGGTTTAGTTTCAGTCTTTTGTTTTTCGGCAGTCTTTGGTTTTTCTTCAACTTTTGCTTTCTCTTCTGGTTTTGGTTGTTCCTCAACCTTTGTTACTTTATCAGCTTTTGGTTCTTCAACCTTTGGTTTAGTTTCAGTCTTTTGTTTTTCGGCAGTCTTTGGTTTTTCTTCAACTTTTGCTTTCTCTTCTGGTTTTGGTTGTTCCTCAACCTTTGTTACTTTATCAGCTTTTGGTTCTTCAACCTTTGGTTTAGTTTCAGTCTTTTGTTTTTCGGCAGTCTTTGGTTTTTCTTCAACTTTTGCTTTCTCTTCTGGTTTTGGTTGTTCCTCAACCTTTGTTACTTTATCAGCTTTTGGTTCTTCAACCTTTGGTTTAGTTTCAGTCTTTTGTTTTTCGGCAGTCTTTGGTTTTTCTTCAACTTTTGCTTTCTCTTCTGGTTTTGGTTGTTCCTCAACCTTTGTTACTTTATCAGCTTTTGGTTCTTCAACCTTTGGTTTAGTTTCAGTCTTTTGTTTTTCGGCAGTCTTTGGTTTTTCTTCAACTTTTGCTTTCTCTTCTGGTTTTGGTTGTTCCTCAACCTTTGTTACTTTATCAGCTTTTGGTTCTTCAACCTTTGGTTTAGTTTCAGTCTTTTGTTTTTTCGGCAGTCTTTGGTTTTTCTTCAACTTTTGCTTTCTCTTCTGGTTTTGGTTGTTCCTCAACCTTTGTTACTTTATCAGCTTTTGGTTCTTCAACCTTTGGTTTAGTTTCAGTCTTTTGTTTTTCGGCAGTCTTTGGTTTTTCTTCAACTTTTGCTTTCTCTTCTGGTTTTGGTTGTTCCTCAACCTTTGTTACTTTATCAGCTTTTGGTTCTTCAACCTTTGGTTTAGTTTCAGTCTTTTGTTTTTCGGCAGTCTTTGGTTTTTCTTCAACTTTTGCTTTCTCTTCTGGTTTTGGTTGTTCCTCAACCTTTGTTACTTTATCAGCTTTTGGTTCTTCAACCTTTGGTTTAGTTTCAGTCTTTTGTTTTTCGGCAGTCTTTGGTTTTTCTTCAACTTTTGCTTTCTCTTCTGGTTTTGGTTGTTCCTCAACCTTTGTTACTTTATCAGCTTTTGGTTCTTCAACCTTTGGTTTAGTTTCAGTCTTTTGTTTTTCGGCAGTCTTTGGTTTTTCTTCAACTTTTGCTTTCTCTTCTGGTTTTGGTTGTTCCTCAACCTTTGTTACTTTATCAGCTTTTGGTTCTTCAACCTTTGGTTTAGTTTCAGTCTTTTGTTTTTCGGCAGTCTTTGGTTTTTCTTCAACTTTTGCTTTCTCTTCTGGTTTTGGTTGTTCCTCAACCTTTGTTACTTTATCAGCTTTTGGTTCTTCAACCTTTGGTTTAGTTTCAGTCTTTTGTTTTTCGGCAGTCTTTGGTTTTTCTTCAACTTTTGCTTTCTCTTCTGGTTTTGGTTGTTCCTCAACCTTTGTTACTTTATCAGCTTTTGGTTCTTCAACCTTTGGTTTAGTTTCAGTCTTTTGTTTTTCGGCAGTCTTTGGTTTTTCTTCAACTTTTGCTTTCTCTTCTGGTTTTGGTTGTTCCTCAACCTTTGTTACTTTATCAGCTTTTGGTTCTTCAACCTTTGGTTTAGTTTCAGTCTTTTGTTTTTCGGCAGTCTTTGGTTTTTCTTCAACTTTTGCTTTCTCTTCTGGTTTTGGTTGTTCCTCAACCTTTGTTACTTTATCAGCTTTTGGTTCTTCAACCTTTGGTTTAGTTTCAGTCTTTTGTTTTTCGGCAGTCTTTGGTTTTTCTTCAACTTTTGCTTTCTCTTCTGGTTTTGGTTGTTCCTCAACCTTTGTTACTTTATCAGCTTTTGGTTCTTCAACCTTTGGTTTAGTTTCAGTCTTTTGTTTTTCGGCAGTCTTTGGTTTTTCTTCAACTTTTGCTTTCTCTTCTGGTTTTGGTTGTTCCTCAACCTTTGTTACTTTATCAGCTTTTGGTTCTTCAACCTTTGGTTTAGTTTCAGTCTTTTGTTTTTCGGAAGTCTTTGGTTTTTCTTCAACTTTTGCTTTCTCTTCTGGTTTTGGTTGTTCCTCAACCTTAAAAAAAAATTGAATTATTTTTGGTTCATTTAATTTGTTAGTATTTACTGTTAAATCTTCAGGATAAAGGAAATGATTGAAAAAATTATTATTGGGGATAGGATTCTCAGGATTAAGGATCAAACAATCTATAACATCGATATCGACGAATTGGTCTAATTTATTTATTTCTTGAACAACGTGTTCTGGTTGTTCACTTGTAACAGTCGAAACTATTGATTTAATGGTTTTAATTGTAAAATCACTTTGAATAACATCATCTGATTCAGGTTTATCTTCAACAGATATATTTAATCTTTGTGAATCGACGATTTGGTCTAATTTATTTATTTCTTGAACAACGTGTTCTGGTTGTTCACTTGTAACAGTCGAAACTATTGATTTAATGGTTTTAATTGTAAAATCACTTTGAATAACATCATCTGATTCAGGTTTATCTTCAACAGATATATTTAATCTTTGTGAATCGACGATTTGGTCTAATTTATTTATTTCTTGAACAACGTGTTCTGGTTGTTCACTTGTAACAGTCGAAACTATTGATTTAATGGTTTTAATTGTAAAATCACTTTGAATAACATCATCGGATTCAGGTTTATCTTCAACAGATATATTTAATCTTTGTGAATCGACGATTTGGTCTAATTTATTTATTTCTTGAACAACGTGTTCTGGTTGTTCACTTGTAACAGTCGAAACTATTGATTTAATGGTTTTAATTGTAAAATCACTTTGAATAACATCATCGGATTCAGGTTTATCTTCAACAGATATATTTAATCTTTGTGAATCGACGATTTGGTCTAATTTATTTATTTCTTGAACAACGTGTTCTGGTTGTTCACTTGTAACAGTCGAAACTATTGATTTAATGGTTTTAATTGTAAAATCACTTTGAATAACATCATCGGATTCAGGTTTATCTTCAACAGATATATTTAATCTTTGTGAATCGACGATTTGGTCTAATTTATTTATTTCTTGAACAACGTGTTCTGGTTGTTCACTTGTAACAGTCGAAACTATTGATTTAATGGTTTTAATTGTAAAATCACTTTGAATAACATCATCGGATTCAGGTTTATCTTCAACAGATATATTTAATCTTTGTGAATCGACGATTTGGTCTAATTTATTTATTTCTTGAACAACGTGTTCTGGTTGTTCACTTGTAACAGTCGAAACTATTGATTTAATGGTTTTAATTGTAAAATCACTTTGAATAACATCATCGGATTCAGGTTTATCTTCAACAGATAAATTTAATCTTTGTGAATCGACGATTTGGTCTAATTTATTTATTTCTTGAACAACGTGTTCTGGTTGTTCACTTGTAACAGTCGAAACTATTGATTTAATGGTTTTAATTGTAAAATCACTTTGAATAACATCATCTGATTCAGGTTTATCTTCAACAGATATATTTAATCTTTGTGAATCGACGATTTGGTCTAATTTATTTATTTCTTGAACAACGTGTTCTGGTTGTTCACTTGTAACAGTCGAAACTATTGATTTAATGGTTTTAATTGTAAAATCACTTTGAATAACATCATCGGATTCAGGTTTATCTTCAACAGATATATTTAATCTTTGTGAATCGACGATTTGGTCTAGTTTATTTATTTCTTGAACAACGTGTTCTGGTTGTTCACTTGTAACAGTCGAAACTATTGATTTAATGGTTTTAATTGTAAAATCACTTTGAATAACATCATCGGATTCAGGTTTATCTTCAACAGATATATTTAATCTTTGTGAATCGACGATTTGGTCTAATTTATTTATTTCTTGAACAACGTGTTCTGGTTGTTCACTTGTAACAGTCGAAACTATTGATTTAATGGTTTTAATTGTAAAATCACTTTGAATAACATCATCGGATTCAGGTTTATCTTCAACAGATATATTTAATCTTTGTGAATCGACGATTTGGTCTAATTTATTTATTTCTTGAACAACGTGTTCTGGTTGTTCACTTGTAACAGTCGAAACTATTGATTTAATGGTTTTAATTGTAAAATCACTTTGAATAACATCATCGGATTCAGGTTTATCTTCAACAGATATATTTAATCTTTGTGAATCGACGATTTGGTCTAATTTATTTATTTCTTGAACAACGTGTTCTGGTTGTTCACTTGGAACAGTCGAAACTATTGATTTAATGGTTTTAATTGTAAAATCACTTTGAATAACATCATCGGATTCAGGTTTATCTTCAACAGATATATTTAATCTTTGTGAATCGACGATTTGGTCTAGTTTATTTATTTCTTGAACAACGTGTTCTGGTTGTTCACTTGTAACAGTCGAAACTATTGATTTAATGGTTTTAATTGTAAAATCACTTTGAATAACATCATCGGATTCAGGTTTATCTTCAACAGATATATTTAATATTTGTGAATCGACGATTTGGTCTAGTTTATTTATTTCTTGAACAACGTGTTCTGGTTGTTCACTTGTAACAGTCGAAACTATTGATTTAATGGTTTTAATTGTAAAATCACTTTGAATAACATCATCGGATTCAGGTTTATCTTCAACAGATATATTTAATCTTTGTGAATCGACGATTTGGTCTAGTTTATTTATTTCTTGAACAACGTGTTCTGGTTGTTCACTTGTAACAGTCGAAACTATTGATTTAATGGTTTTAATTGTAAAATCACTTTGAATAACATCATCGGATTCAGGTTTATCTTCAACAGATATATTTAATATTTGTGAATCGACGATTTGGTCTAGTTTATTTATTTCTTGAACAACGTGTTCTGGTTGTTCACTTGTAACAGTCGAAACTATTGATTTAATGGTTTTAATTGTAAAATCACTTTGAATAACATCATCGGATTCAGGTTTATCTTCAACAGATATATTTAATCTTTGTGAATCGACGATTTCATCGGATTCAGGTTTTATCTTCAACAGATATATTTAATCTTTGTGAATCGACGATTTGGTCTAATTTATTTATTTCTTGAACAACGTGTTCTGGTTGTTGTTCACTTGTAACAGTCGAAACTATTGATTTAATGGTTTTTAATTGTAAAATCACTTTGAATAACATCATCGGATTCAGGTTTATCTTCAACAGATATATTTAATCTTTGTGAATCGACGATTTGGTCTAATTTATTTTATTTCTTGAACAACGTGTTCTGGTTGTTCACGTTGTAACAGTCGAAACTATTGATTTAATGGTTTTAATTGTAAAATCACTTTGAATAACATCATCGGATTCAGGTTTATCTCAACAGATATATATTTAATCTTTGTGAATCGACGATTTGGTCTAATTTATTTATTTCTTGAACAACGTTTTCTGGTTGTTCACTTGTAACAGTCGAAACTATTGATTTAATGGTTTTAATTGTAAAATCACTTTGAATAACATCATCGGATTCAGGTTTATCTTCAACAGATATATTTAATCTTTGTGAATCGACGATTTGGTCTAATTTATTTATTTCTTGAACAACGTGTTCTGGTTGTTCACTTGTAACAGTCGAAACTATTGATTTAATGGTTTTAATTGTAAAATCACTTTGAATAACATCATCTGATTCAGGTTTATCTTCAACAGATATATTTAATCTTTGTGAATCGACGATTTGGTCTAATTTATTTATTTCTTGAACAACGTGTTCTGGTTGTTCACTTGTAACAGTCGAAACTATTGATTTAATGGTTTTAATTGTAAAATCACTTTGAATAACATCATCGGATTCAGGTTTATCTTCAACAGATATATTGAATCTTTGTGAATCGACGATTTGGTCTAATTTATTTATTTCTTGAACAACGTGTTCTGGTTGTTCACTTGTAACAGTCGAAACTATTGATTTAATGGTTTTAATTGTAAAATCACTTTGAATAACATCATCGGATTCAGGTTTATCTTCAACAGATATATTTAATCTTTGTGAATCGACGATTTGGTCTAATTTATTTATTTCTTGAACAACGTGTTCTGGTTGTTCACTTGTAACAGTCGAAACTATTGATTTAATGGTTTTAATTGTAAAATCACTTTGAATAACATCATCGGATTCAGGTTTATCTTCAACAGATATATTTAATCTTTGTGAATCGACGATTTGGTCTAATTTATTTATTTCTTGAACAACGTGTTCTGGTTGTTCACTTGTAACAGTCGAAACTATTGATTTAATGGTTTTAATTGTAAAATCACTTTGAATAACATCATCTGATTCAGGTTTATCTTCAACAGATAAATTTAATCTTTGTGAATCGACGATTTGGTCTAATTTATTTATTTCTTGAACAACGTGTTCTGGTTGTTCACTTGTAACAGTCGAAACTATTGATTTAATGGTTTTAATTGTAAAATCACTTTGAATAACATCATCGGATTCAGGTTTATCTTCAACAGATATATTTAATCTTTGTGAATCGACGATTTGGTCTAATTTATTTATTTCTTGAACAACGTGTTCTGGTTGTTCACTTGTAACAGTCGAAACTATTGATTTAATGGTTTTAATTGTAAAATCACTTTGAATAACATCATCGGATTCAGGTTTATCTTCAACAGATATATTTAATCTTTGTGAATCGACGATTTGGTCTAGTTTATTTATTTCTTGAACAACGTGTTCTGGTTGTTCACTTGTAACAGTCGAAACTATTGATTTAATGGTTTTAATTGTAAAATCACTTTGAATAACATCATCGGATTCAGGTTTATCTACAACAGATATATTTAATATTTGTGAATCGACGATTTGGTCTAGTTTATTTATTTCTTGAACAACGTGTTCTGGTTGTTCACTTGTAACAGTCGAAACTATTGATTTAATGGTTTTAATTGTAAAATCACTTTGAATAACATCATCGGATTCAGGTTTATCTTCAACAGATATATTTAATCTTTGTGAATCGACGATTTGGTCTAATTTATTTATTTCTTGAACAACGTGTTCTGGTTGTTCACTTGTAACAGTCGAAACTATTGATTTAATGGTTTTAATTGTAAAATCACTTTGAATAACATCATCGGATTCAGGTTTATCTTCAACAGATATATTTAATCTTTGTGAATCGACGATTTGGTCTAATTTATTTATTTCTTGAACAACGTGTTCTGGTTGTTCACTTGTAACAGTCGAAACTATTGATTTAATGGTTTTAATTGTAAAATCACTTTGAATAACATCATCGGATTCAGGTTTATCTTCAACGGATATATTTAATCTTTGTGAATCGACGATTTGGTCTAATTTATTTATTTCTTGAACAACGTGTTCTGGTTGTTCACTTGTAACAGTCGAAACTATTGATTTAATGGTTTTAATTGTAAAATCACTTTGAATAACATCATCTGATTCAGGTTTATCTTCAACAGATAAATTTAATCTTTGTGAATCGACGATTTGGTCTAATTTATTTATTTCTTGAACAACGTGTTCTGGTTGTTCACTTGTAACAGTCGAAACTATTGATTTAATGGTTTTAATTGTAAAATCACTTTGAATAACATCATCGGATTCAGGTTTATCTTCAACAGATATATTTAATCTTTGTGAATCGACGATTTGGTCTAGTTTATTTATTTCTTGAACAACGTGTTCTGGTTGTTCACTTGTAACAGTCGAAACTATTGATTTAATGGTTTTAATTGTAAAATCACTTTGAATAACATCATCGGATTCAGGTTTATCTTCAACAGATATATTTAATCTTTGTGAATCGACGATTTGGTCTAATTTACTTTACTTCTTGAACAACGTGTTCTGGTTGTTCACTTGTAACAGTCGAAACTATTGATTTAATGGTTTTAATTGTAAAATCACTTTGAATAACATCATCGGATTCAGGTTTATCTTCAACAGATATATTTAATCTTTGTGAATCGACGATTTGGTCTAATTTATTTATTTCTTGAACAACGTGTTCTGGTTGTTCACTTGTAACAGTCGAAACTATTGATTTAATGGTTTTAATTGTAAAATCACTTTGAATAACATCATCGGATTCAGGTTTATCTTCAACAGATATATTTAATCTTTGTGAATCGACGATTTGGTCTAATTTATTTATTTCTTGAACAACGTGTTCTGGTTGTTCACTTGTAACAGTCGAAACTATTGATTTAATGGTTTTAATTGTAAAATCACTTTGAATAACATCATCGGATTCAGGTTTATCTTCAACAGATATATTTAATCTTTGTGAATCGACGATTTGGTCTAATTTATTTATTTCTTGAACAACGTGTTCTGGTTGTTCACTTGTAACAGTCGAAACTATTGATTTAATGGCTTTAATTGTAAAATCACTTTGAATAACATCATCGGATTCAGGTTTATCTTCAACAGATATATTTAATCTTTGTGAATCGACGATTTGGTCTAATTTATTTATTTCTTGAACAACGTGTTCTGGTTGTTCACTTGTAACAGTCGAAACTATTGATTTAATGGTTTTAATTGTAAAATCACTTTGAATAACATCATCGGATTCAGGTTTATCTTCAACAGATATATTTAATCTTTGTGAATCGACGATTTGGTCTAATTTATTTATTTCTTGAACAACGTGTTCTGGTTGTTCACTTGTAACAGTCGAAACTATTGATTTAATGGTTTTAATTGTAAAATCACTTTGAATAACATCATCGGATTCAGGTTTATCTTCAACAGATATATTTAATCTTTGTGAATCGACGATTTGGTCTAGTTTATTTATTTCTTGAACAACGTGTTCTGGTTGTTCACTTGGAACAGTCGAAACTATTGATTTAATGGTTTTAATTGTAAAATCACTTTGAATAACATCATCGGATTCAGGTTTATCTTCAACAGATATATTTAATCTTTGTGAATCGACGATTTGGTCTAATTTATTTATTTCTTGAACAACGTGTTCTGGTTGTTCACTTGTAACAGTCGAAACTATTGATTTAATGGTTTTAATTGTAAAATCACTTTGAATAACATCATCGGATTCAGGTTTATCTTCAACAGATATATTTAATCTTTGTGAATCGACGATTTGGTCTAATTTATTTATTTCTTGAACAGGTTTTTCGATGTTCACTTGTAACAGTCGAAACTATTGATTTAATGGTTTTAATTGTAAAATCACTTTGAATAACATCATCGGATTCAGGTTTATCTTCAACAGATATATTTAATCTTTGTGAATCGACGATATGGTCTAATTTATTTATTTCTTGAACAACGTGTTCTGGTTGTTCACTTGTAACAGTCGAAACTATTGATTTAATGGTTTTAATTGTAAAATCACTTTGAATAACATCATCGGATTCAGGTTTATCTTCAACAGATATATTTAATCTTTGTGAATCGACGATTTGGTCTAATTTATTTATTTCTTGAACAACGTGTTCTGGTTGTTCACTTGTAACAGTCGAAACTATTGATTTAATGGCTTTAATTGTAAAATCACTTTGAATAACATCATCGGATTCAGGTTTATCTTCAACAGATATATTTAATCTTTGTGAATCGACGATTTGGTCTAATTTATTTATTTCTTGAACAACGTGTTCTGGTTGTTCACTTGTAACAGTCGAAACTATTGATTTAATGGTTTTAATTGTAAAATCACTTTGAATAACATCATCGGATTCAGGTTTATCTTCAACAGATATATTTAATCTTTGTGAATCGACGATTTGGTCTAATTTATTTATTTCTTGAACAACGTGTTCTGGTTGTTCACTTGTAACAGTCGAAACTATTGATTTAATGGTTTTAATTGTAAAATCACTTTGAATAACATCATCGGATTCAGGTTTATCTTCAACAGATATATTTAATCTTTGTGAATCGACGATTTGGTCTAGTTTATTTATTTCTTGAACAACGTGTTCTGGTTGTTCACTTGTAACAGTCGAAACTATTGATTTAATGGTTTTAATTGTAAAATCACTTTGAATAACATCATCGGATTCAGGTTTATCTTCAACAGATATATTTAATCTTTGTGAATCGACGATTTGGTCTAATTTATTTATTTCTTGAACAACGTGTTCTGGTTGTTCACTTGTAACAGTCGAAACTATTGATTTAATGGTTTTAATTGTAAAATCACTTTGAATAACATCTTCTGATTCAGGTTTATCTTCAACAGATATATTTAATCTTTGTGAATCGACGATTTGGTCTAATTTATTTATTTCTTGAACAACGTGTTCTGGTTGTTCACTTGTAACAGTCGAAACTATTGATTTAATGGTTTTAATTGTAAAATCACTTTGAATAACATCATCGGATTCAGGTTTATCTTCAACAGATATATTTAATCTTTGTGAATCGACGATTTGGTCTAGTTTATTTATTTCTTGAACAACGTGTTCTGGTTGTTCACTTGTAACAGTCGAAACTATTGATTTAATGGTTTTAATTGTAAAATCACTTTGAATAACATCATCTGATTCAGGTTTATCTTCAACAGATATATTTAATCTTTGTGAATCGACGATTTGGTCTAATTTATTTATTTCTTGAACAACGTGTTCTGGTTGTTCACTTGTAACAGTCGAAACTATTGATTTAATGGTTTTAATTGTAAAATCACTTTGAATAACATCATCTGATTCAGGTTTATCTTCAACAGATATATTTAATCTTTGTGAATCGACGATTTGGTCTAATTTATTTATTTCTTGAACAACGTGTTCTGGTTGTTCACTTGTAACAGTCGAAACTATTGATTTAATGGTTTTAATTGTAAAATCACTTTGAATAACATCATCGGATTCAGGTTTATCTTCAACAGATATATTTAATCTTTGTGAATCGACGATTTGGTCTAGTTTATTTATTTCTTGAACAACGTGTTCTGGTTGTTCACTTGTAACAGTCGAAACTATTGATTTAATGGTTTTAATTGTAAAATCACTTTGAATAACATCATCGGATTCAGGTTTATCTTCAACAGATATATTTAATCTTTGTGAATCGACGATTTGGTCTAGTTTATTTATTTCTTGAACAACGTGTTCTGGTTGTTCACTTGTAACAGTCGAAACTATTGATTTAATGGTTTTAATTGTAAAATCACTTTGAATAACATCATCGGATTCAGGTTTATCTTCAACAGATATATTTAATCTTTGTGAATCGACGATTTGGTCTAATTTATTTATTTCTTGAACAACGTGTTCTGGTTGTTCACTTGTAACAGTCGAAACTATTGATTTAATGGTTTTAATTGTAAAATCACTTTGAATAACATCATCGGATTCAGGTTTATCTTCAACAGATATATTTAATCTTTGTGAATCGACGATTTGGTCTAGTTTATTTATTTCTTGAACAACGTGTTCTGGTTGTTCACTTGTAACAGTCGAAACTATTGATTTAATGGTTTTAATTGTAAAATCACTTTGAATAACATCATCGGATTCAGGTTTATCTTCAACAGATATATTTAATCTTTGTGAATCGACGATTTGGTCTAATTTATTTATTTCTTGAACAACGTGTTCTGGTTGTTCACTTGTAACAGTCGAAACTATTGATTTTGTCTTTTGGGTTAATATTAATGGATAAGGTTCGGTTAAGGATTCATTTTTGTTCGGGTTACAATCGTTGATTTCAATACTTACTCCTTAAATAAAGAATGATTAATTAATTTATTAAATTTAATAAAAATTTTTTTTAATTTATTTAAAATATAATCCTGTAAATTTAGATAACTTTTGTTTCAGTTTATTTTTGTTATTCTTTTGTTTCTCAATATCAATAATTTTCCCACGTTAAAATCTAAGAAAAGTTGAAGATCTATCTTCATTTTTTAATTTTGCAGATCGATATCAGTCCTACGCAAATATGCTTTTTCTATTTTGTTAAATAAAAATTTATTTTTCTTCCTTAAAATTCTTTTTACCATGTTTTCGGTTTTCCGATTCTGTTAAGAAAGCAATTTTTTTCGTTTGCAAAAAACGAACACCAAAATTATTTTTTATCTCACTCGCTTCTTTTTGCTTACTAGTAGTGCTTCTTTATCTATCCGATGTAAGACTTTTTCTCGAAAATACTTTTATTCAACGTTTAATCTTATCTGAAAAGTATTTTTTGTACATTTTACCGCCGGTTCTAGGTATCAAGTTTCGAAAATTTCATTTATAAACTCATGTCTTATCGGTTCAGACTTGGTTAAATTCTGAAATAGAAGATAAGTACAGCATGCACTTTAAGCTGAAACTGTTGTCATGCTTAAAATTATCTCTATTCACTAATTTTCTTATCTGAAAACTAAAATCCGCTAAGCAATTTCAGTTTTAATAAATATATAATCTTCAATTTCACTTTTAAATTGAAAATCATTGATACTGAGCTAAAACGGGCCTTACTCTTGTTTTATTAAATTTTCAAACCAATTCGGGATAAATATATTTATTTCTCACCTTTTGCATTTTCTTTGTTTTCTTGTTTTGTTTCTAAATCAAAATTATTAATTATTTCTGTTGGATTATTTAATTTAATTATTTGTCTTTGGGTTTCTCCTTCTATATCTTCTAAATTAAAAGTCACATGCTTTTGTTTTCTTTGTTTTTTTTCTTTTTTTATTTCGTCATTATCAATTACGACTTCCGTTTTAAATTCTTTTTCAACTTCCTTTTTTTCTTGATTTGATATTAATATTGAGATTTCGGTATCGTTAGTTTTTTCATAGTCTTTAAAATCTAGTTCATTACTAAAATTTTTTATATCTTTTTTATTTTCTTCAAAATCTAGTTCGTTAATATTTAAAGATTCAGCTTCTAATCTATTTCGTAACGTTAATTCGAGATTTAGTTCATTATTCATCTCTGTTTCCTTACCTGTTGATATTTCAGTTTTAATCGTTTCTATTACGTCTACTAAAGCAGGAATATCCTTAAAAGTCTCAATTTTTTCCTCCTTCGATAAAGCTAAGTCAAATTTATTGCTTTGTGTCTCCTGCAGAGTAAATTCTTGTTCCACAGAATTTTTCTTTTGATTAAAATCTTGAACCAAGTTTTCAATAAATTCATCAGAAATTAGTGCGTCTTTGACAAATAGCGGTTTTTGTATCTGTTCCCCAGGTTTATTGTTAGGAAAATTTGATACTAATTTTTCGCTTTCCTCGATAATTAGAGTTTGCATGTTTTTATCATGGTCTATTTCCTTTTCGTTTGAAGTTTCAGCCGAAACATTTTTATTTCCATTTGAAATTGAAAATTGTGAAATCGTTTGAATAATTTTATCAAGATCTTGATTTTCTTCATCACTTTGATCCGGTTCAGTAACTATATAATTTTTTTCAATTATTGAATCTTTTGTTTCACCAAACGAAGAGAATTGTGTATCAGATATTTTCATTGAAGAAACTTTAGATTTTATCGATTTAATTACTTCCTCCAAATTATCATTTTCGTCTATTTCAAATTCTACAGTTTTATTATCTTTAATTTTTTCAAACTTCTCTACATCGGCATTTGACAAATTCCTTTTTAATTCAGGCTGAATATTCTTCTGAGAAATTATGCATCGTTGATCTTGTTGTGTTTGTAAAAATCTTTGTACTTGATTTAATTGTTTCTCAAAGTGGTCTTCAAACTCTTTATTTAACATCTCAGGCATTTCTAAAGTTTCAGTCGACTTGAAAACTGTAATTTGTGATTTTCCTTTCGTTTCAGAAATTGATTCATCGTTTTTTGTTGTAAAAAAACCTTCTTCGTGCTTTGGATTTACTTTTTCTATTTTTTCAAATAAATTCTCTGGTTCTTGATAGACAAGACTCGAAAACAACGTTTGTGATTCATCTTTACGTTCGCTAGTTTCTTCTTTCAAACCAGAAGCTTTTAAATTGATTTCAGCAGTTTGTCTAATCTTATCAACATTACGAAAAGAATCTTGATCGACTTCAGATAATTGATTGCTATCAGACGATATAACTGTTTTAAATGAACTATCAGTACTAGGTAAATCCTTGACCATCGATAAGTTTTCATCATTCGAACTTGTTTGGATCGAATGTAATTGGTGAGTTGGTAATAAAACTTGTTTCTTTGTAGTTTTGATGATTGATTCAAAAGTTGAAACCGAAACATCATCCTTTGGTTTGACTTGAGAAGACAAGCTTTGGTCAATTGTAACATTCTTTTGTTGCAATTTAAAGTCAGTCGAAAAACTTGAACCTATTGTTTGTGTTGCTTCAACATCCTTAGTAGAGTTTTGATTAACTGGAACTTCGCTATATGTTTGAATAACAACATCTGATTTAGATTTATCTTCAAATGTTGTTTCTTGAAGCTGCTTTTCTAGTTTAGCTTCCGATCTTTGCGCTGTTTCATTTTGATCGAATTTTACGATTTTACTTTCTTTTAAATCAATTGCACTCTTATGTTGAATATTAAAATCTATAGAAGTACTCTGATTTATTTCATGTTTTGATTGAGCTTCTTGGAAAACTGTTCTTGTTTTAACCAAATCATCTGATTTTGGTTTATCTTCAACAGATATATTTAATCTTTGTGAATCGACGATTTGGTCTAATTTATTTATTTCTTGAACAACGTGTTCTGGTTGTTCACTTGTAACTGTCGAAACCATAGTAACATCAGTTTGAATAACATCATCTGATTTAAATTTATCTTTAACAGTTAAATTCTGTAAATCGGTATATCTTTTTTCTTGTTTCGAATTGAGTTCGATTTCTAGAGTTCTACTGCTTTGTTTATGAATCTCAACTTCATTTTTAATTTCTTGAATAAAGTTTCTAGATTTATCGTTAATAATTTGAGCTTCATTTGAAACCAAAATTTTACCATTATTTGATTGTTTTTGAGTTTCGAATCCTTGAACAAAATTTTGACGTGAATCAATTTTTCCTTTTAATTCAGTCTCTTTGCTGATAACGATTTGTGATTGACTCCCTTGATTGTTGATTAATTCACTTTTTGATTGAATACTCTGATTCAACATTGATTCAATATCAATTAAATTTTTTCTTTGTTTTAAATCTTTGTCATTTGTAATTATGGCGATTTTTTCGAATTTTGGAGCAAGTATATCAACACTTCTCTTTCTTTCTAGCATTCTCTTTTTAGCCATCTCGAAACCACTACGGTTATCGACTCTCTTATTATGTGACCTATCATACACATTACCTTGGTTGATTTGTATAACTTTAGTTACTGAAAATCGTCTGGCATTTTTATTCTCTTGAAAATTTCTAGTATTTTCAACACTAATGCTTCTTTTAGTATCTCGACCATGCGACATGAACGAAAACAGACCGCTGTCTACACTCATTTTACGTCTAACCGGTAAAATTCTAGTCACTGAATATCTTCTTGTTACCACTTCGGGTGAATTTTGAGTCTGTTGTTGAGCTTGAATATTAGTCAACGAACTGACGCGTTTGTCTTTTACCATTATTATTTTTGTAACTGAAGCCCTTCGTTCAGTGCCAAAGTCACTCATGTAATTTGACACGTTTTTCTCGATCGTTGATTCACGACTCATTCTTTCTATAAATCAAAAAAAATAGGTTCTTGGTCATTTAAAAAGCTATGTAGGTTACTTACTTTGACTGACTTGAAGATTAGCTCCAGTAATTGAAAATCCATAACTATTTTCGATTCTCATCTCATAATAACCGGTGTCTTCATATTTTGTGTTAAATATGAACAAAGAACTTCTAGTCTGTTCGTGTTTAATAATAATTCTTGAATCATTTTGAATCAATCGTCCATTATGATACCAATTTATATTCAAAATTTTTGATTTAGAATAAAATTCACACAAAAATAAGACTTTATCGTCAACATCGACATGTTTATTTTGAATTGTTAAAGTAAATTTTGGTTTAAGGTCAACATCGATTTCAGAAGTTGATGAAACCAATGTTGAATTTTTTGATTCTTTGCTAAATTCAGTGGATTTTTTATTCGAAGACGATTCTAACGAACGTGATACATAACTATCAATACTTTCGTTTGACTTTGATCCTTGAATTTCGAAATTTTCTTCAATTAAAATTAAAAATTACGAAATTAGATATAAAAACCAACAAAATTCCTATTTATATTCCGTTTACCTTCCAAAATAAGATAAGCAGAACACGTGGCATCACCAGCCTCGTTTCTGACATAACACGTGTACTTTCCTAAATCATCATGAGTACAATTTAAAATTTTTAACGATATTATATAATCGATAAGTCCGGTTAAAAAAGTTTCCGAACAATCTTGTTTCATAGAGATTTCAATTCGACTGCTAGGCTTAACTTCAGTGTCATCAAGATACCATAAAGTCTCGAATGGATAAGAACCGTTTACAGTGCCCTTAAAGTAAGCGGTCTCACCTTCTTTGATTTTATAATCCTCGATTTCGTATGAAAAAGTCGGCGGTACTATTTCTTTAATAGTCGGGGTTTGTCTGAACATACCTTGGTCTGAGAGTCTATGACTCGAACCGAGGTATGAACGTGATTGCGGTAGAGTTCTTTCTTGTCCTAAAAATGATTGAAATGACCGACTGTTAGCTATCGAATACGGCGAAGAGAAGTCTATGTCCTCCACATTTCCGATAATAGTCGGATTCGACGACCGACCACCAGTGTATTTAACACTCGATGTCCTAGTCGTACGAGTCATCTTAGTCCCATCTTCACCTAAAATCGATTCGACCTTAACATCGCTAAATTGTCTAACTCCATCCCCCGTGGTTTCCTTAGTCTCCCTAACCTGTCTACCCACCGCCTCTTTGGCTCCTATACGCGCACATTCCCCCACTATTTCTTTAACTGTTCGAACCGTCCTTGTCTTTGAACCATCTTCTCCTATTTCAGTTCTCTCTTCTTGTACTCGCGCTGGTTCACTTGGTCGAATTATATTCTCTTCGAAGCTATCGCCTAGACTAGTCAATGAAGACCGAACACTCAGTTGTTTATTCGGATCCATTAAACATTATTGAGAGAATATTTTCAATAAAAAATCTAAGGGTTTAAAAACACAAAAAATAAATAAAAATAAAAAAAATTTCATGCTAATTCTAATAAGCTTAAGAAACGAATACTTCTTTTTTTTTGTATCGAAGGTAATTTAACAAGAAAGAAATAGAGATTTGAACTCCGTTTGAATAAATTTCTTGTTTCTTAAACTTGGTTGGTTTAGAAAATAAGAATTAATAACTAGCTTTAATTCGCTTCTTTTTATTTAGAAAAAAAAAACAAAACTTCTCAATATGTTTATAATTTATTACTAATGATTTTTATCTTTTTTGATTCGCTATGAAATATTACACCAACTATTCGTTTAAAATAATCATAATAACTAAATCCCCCTTATTCAGTAGCATTACAAGTATTAATCAAAAATCAATCATTACTTTGAAATTAATTTCTGTTTTTTTTGTTGATTACGAATATTTTCTGTTTCCACATGGTTATATATAATATTTTATCTTAAAGCTAGTCTAGTCAATAAGATCGAATATTTTCTTCTAATAAATAGTATTTTTTAAACTATTAAATACAGAATTATATAAGTTTCATTAATTATGTGTATGTTATGTAAATGGTTTAGAATTAGATAATCGATTTTGAATTGATTGTAAAACAAAAAATTTGAGATCTAAGTCAAGTTGTATAACTTAAGGTGATTGAATTATGTTAGATAACATAGATTATCTAACTAGAAGTAACGTACCTCCTTTTTACCGAATCACGTGCTTGAGATTGCGGATTACATGAATTTTTTACCATAGTCATAGCACCTTCACATAGAAAAAATTCTGAACACTAGGCCATATGCTTAAATCCCCTCTCCCAAAAATCTTTTTTCCATTTCAGAATTCCAACCCCCCCTCTTTCTAGGCGGGCTTTTCACCTGTTAATAAAAAAACTGGATCAATCTATCAACTCAATAAATCAAATCAACTCTAAAAAAATCTATCAACTTATTTACTGATCCCCTTCCACCATCTGAACAAAACTTAAGACTTAACTGCCCAATTTTCCATCGAACCCTTACCAAACACTGGAATTTAAGTTTTAAATCTTGTATAGCTAAACTGATAGGATGTTTATGTAAAAATTTGTTAAATTTTAAGCAACAAAATCACATTTATTTGATAACCTTTCGGCCAACTTGCAAATTCCCTCTCTAAATTTTTATATAAATTGTCCTAATAAGTCAGTCTGAAGTTGCATCTGAAAAAAAATTATAAATTTTTTTATTTTTGCCAACTTCTATTCAGCTTTTAAAAACAATTTTTCAAAAATAAAAAAAAAGAAAATTTTTTTATGTGTTTCTAAAATTTCTAAAATGTTACCTCATGCTAGTTGAGACTATTTAGCACATGACCCATTGAGTCTCTTGGAACGAAAGGTCAACTATAAAATTCCAGCTACAGAAAATTTTGAATCCAATTTAAAAAGACCAATCCTAATGACACAAGCTTATAAAATTATCAGTCTTGCGAGTCGTGGTTGCTCTTAAGGGGTCTGTAATGTAGCAAGTGTTAGCCCTAATTAGTAAACCTAACAGGCTCAAAATAATCTTATTTTGTTCTACAAGAGGTTGACTTAGTAAAAATGCACTACTAATTATATCATCCACTGCAAATTTACTTTTAACAACTAAACACTGTATACTTTTGACACTTAAAACAAGTTGGTTGTCGAAATATGCGAAATCTACCAAGGCTTCTAGTAGAATAAGTAGTATTCGTATTTTTGTCTGCGCAGTAACATCTAGTAGAGCAGCGTAACAGAAGCTGATCTAAGCAACAAGCTGCTTAAGGCTAACGACCAGGTTCGAACTCAAGTCACTAGCTGCCAAAGCTGCTGTTTTACCAACTCGGCCACGACCCTTCATTGTTTTATGGTCGTCCAGGGTGTCACTGAAAGTAGTTTTAAAAGATGTTTGTAAGACCGTCGATAGAGGGTTTTAGACTTCAAACGGAAAATCCTAATCTAAAAATTGCATTTCAAAATTAGATTACTGAACTTGTTTAAGAAAAAAAAGCATGATAAACTGATTGATTTAACTAATCAATCTAAGCTTAACAGTCTTCAAGTGAAGTAGCTTCATTTACGCAGCATGAACGTCAATGAGTAAACAATTTTTATTTTATAAATAATTAAACCGTTTATCTTGTTTTTTTTTATAAATAAAAAAAAGAGAATTAAAAATTTAAAGCACGCTTAAATAGACGAATAGAAATTCTTTTACAACAACCAATCAAAAAAAGCGTTTTTCTCATCAAGCTCAAAAACAAAAACAAAATTTTGTACAAAGATGGAAAGCTAGGTCCATCAGTATTTTACAAGACAAAAAATCAACGTGCTTACAACACCTCGTCCACGAGAGCGGGGGGAATACATTTGACAGGATTTTAAAATAAAAAAATTTTTTGAAAATTTTTATTCGTAAAAAAAAGGACATTCAAAAAAAAAATAATAAATTAAAAAAAAAGGTGATAAGCGATTTTGAAAAAAAATTGAAAGCAAAAATTTTGTTTTTTTGCGGTTGTACCGGTCAAGATGCTGGATAACTAATTTGAAAAAAAAAACATTTCACAAGGGTAAACTCTCTAAAATAAATATTCTCTCTCTTTAGATCCGATTTAAACGGAATATAAATTTTAATTTTGGGTCGGGTTATAAAAAATTATTTCCAAATACTTGAAGAAGCTGCTGAATCGGTTGTAAAACCCGAATTAGCTGTGAAATATTCACTTCCAGTTAATGATTGTGATTGTTTGAATTCTCTATGCTCAAGTTGATTCGAGTCTGATTCGTATTCTGAATAAGTCTCGAATTTACGGCTTGTTGGTGTAATTGTACCATCTGACTCAGTCAAATCGACACTAAACGATCCTTCCTCTGAGTCTGGCTCGTACTCATACGCTTAAAAAAACTCGATTAAAATTCCAAGTTTACACCAAACCGGTCTTAAACTTACCTTCAACAAACAAATGACTTGTTGTTTCATCTTGACCATACAAATTCGAAGCAACGCATTTATAAACCCCAGCATCTTGTGGATAAGTATCACTTATCTTGAGAGTGCATTTACCCGTAGTTGCGTCAAATCCAGGTTTAATATCACTCGTAAAATGAACCGGTACAAATTCATCTTGATCAAATAATTTTTTAAACCATTCAATATTAGGCTCTGGTTTAGCTTGACAAACACAAGTTAAACATATTTCTTGACCATCCATAACTTTAACCTCTTGAGGTAAGTGAGTTGTAAATTTAGGTTCAATTTCTGAATCCAAATTAAGAACTGGGTAAGATTTTAATTTGACTCGCACTTGACATGCTGTTGTCAATGAACCAGCTTCATTGGTCGCTTTGAGGATATAGAACCCATCGTTTGAGTAATAGCTTATGTTCTTGAGTACGACTCGGCATATACCAGTCTCGCAGTTGTAACTGATTAGATCTTGTCGAATTTTTTTAAACGAAGTCTTATCGGTTATATCTTTTGTAATATAGCAAACAACATCAGGTAATGGTGCTCCCATTATTTGACATTTGAGTTCCAAATCATCGCCTTCTTCGACAATTGTGTCCTTTAATGATTGTAAAAACATCGGTGGGATACCTCGGGTGATTGAACTTCTACCGTCATCAAGTCTTGACTCAACTTCTAATATTTCTTTGTACGAGTAGATCTTGACATGACATGAGGTCTTGGCTATAAAATCTGTTTTAGAACCAGGCAATGCAGCGACACATGTGTACAGACCCTCGAACTTCATTTTTTCACAATTGTCTGCTAAAAGACGACACTCTCCCGTTTGAGGATTTGAGATAAGATCAAAAAATTTTCCTTGATTCAATTGTTGTCCGTCTTTGAACCACATAATTTTCGGTTTGGGTTCACAATCAGCGTTCAATCGACAGAAAAGACATAGATTATCACCTTCTTTAAGAGTAATCGAAGTGCTTAACTCGTTTACAAAGAAAGGTAACTTGTTAAAACTAGTTAATTTAGACTCTTCTTTAGTCAATGTAAAATCGTGTAACTCGTCTGGTACGGTTATATAACAACCAGTCTCAGCTAAGACTTGATTGTTGATATCTTTGACTTTACATGAATAGAATCCTTGAAGTTTTCGAGTCATATTACGAATTTGTAACGAACAGATACCCAATTCGGAGAATATTTCAACATTTTTAGACGGGGTAATTCGTTGATTGTTGAAGAACCATTCAATCGTGTCAGTTTGTTTTTTATGTTTGACTGTACAGTCTAAAAATACTTCACTGTCTAACTCAACTGTCTGGTCTTTAAGGATCTCGGTAAACTCAGCAACTTCTTGTTTAATCATTGATAGCTTACACGAAGTCGAATCGTGTCCATGTTTATTACTCGCAAGGCATTTGTATTCACCTTCAGAGTCTTTATTAGCGGATATAATCTCTAATGAGCATACCCCTAACTCGCGATATATTTCAACATTATTCGTTGGTTTTAACAAACTTTCGTCTTGGAACCATTCGATTTTTACCGGTTGTTCGCCTTCGACAAAACAATCCAAATGTAAATTATCACTATCGTTGTATTGTTGATCTTTGAGAGTTTGAGTAAATCTTGGTGCTAGTTTTGAGTCACGTCGTTTTTTAAGACTCGGTCGTTTCGATGTTGTTTTGATTATAAAGTTACCGTATTCGTCGATCAAGTCTTCGACTGTTTTTTCCAATGTTATGTGTTCGGTGACCTCAGCGGCTCGGTTGACTAATTGACTAGAAGTGTCAGTGTTTATCTCGTTTACGATCCTGTTCAACGAATCAAAAGATCCGGTAGTCAATTCTTGGGATTTGAAAACGTCAAGTTTAGATTGAATCGATTCGTTTAACTCGGAAATTAAATGAGTTAACGATTCAGTTGAACTTGCTTTTTTGGGTTCTTCAATTGATTCAGTTGAAGAAAACGATTCATTTAATTTTGTTAATTCATTTGGTAGTTGAGTAATTTCGGCTACTAGGTCACTCAGAGACTCTTGTTCGGTTTGGTTCTCATCAATTGGGAATTTAGGTTTTTCATCTCGAATCTCCGGGGTATTGACAGGAGTTAAAACTATCTCCGATTCATATTTTGGTAGACTTAGCGTTTCAACTTGTTCTTTAAAATCGGTGAATTGTTGCTCAGTTGATCTTGGGGACAAAATTTCAGTGATAAACTCTTCTGTCAAAATATCTTCAACTGCAATATCTAAAGCAATTTTTTTGGCCTCAGGAGCTTGAGTTTCTTGAACTTTCTCTGGTTCTTGGCTAACCGAAAAAGCCTCGAAAGGTACTTGCTCGGTTTCGATGACCAATTGTTGAGTATCAGAGGGCTGTGCAACAGCTTCTGGACCAGTTTGTTTTTCAATAAATGTCTCGATAATTGTTTCAGGCTGTTCAACAATTTCTGACACTTGTTCTTCAGCTATTTCAGTTTCAGTTATTTCAGGCTCTTCTATGACCTCTTCGACAACGTATTCCTTAGTTTCGATTGGTTCTTGTTTTTGTTCTTCTGTTTCTACAGGATATTCAGCTTCGTAATTTTGTTCGACTTCTTCAATAGAAATCGGTTCCTCTTTTCCAACTAAAGTTTCGACAGCAGACTCTTCAAGAGAATCTTGTTCAATTTCTTGAACACTCGCTTCGTCATGAGCTAGTGTTTCTAAAGCAGATGTTTCTACTTGTTGAATTAAAACAGCAGCGATTTCTTCTGGTTGTTTTGATTCGACTCGAGCAACCTCTTTTTCTTCTTGAACAGGAGTTACTTCAACCTCTCGAACGTGCTCTTCAACTACTGAAACTTCAATTGTATTTTCTTTGGTTTCATTAACTTCCGGTTGTTCAATTGCTACTGGAACTTGTTCAAGCTCAAGAGTTCTCTCAGTTTGTTCAACTTCAGATTTTTCAATTATGTCCAAACTCTCGTTTGAATCGTAAGCGATTTCCTCAATATATTGTTGTTCTTCAGGCTCTTGATTGATAATCAAGTCTTGAATTTCAATTGTTTCATAATTTGGTTCATCGACTGATTGAACTTCAGTTTGTGGTTCAACTTTTTCGACAATTTCATATTCATCTTCGATTGGTTTGACTTCTTGTTTGATCTCTTCGATAAATGATACAGGTTGTTCTTCGACTTTTAATGGCTCTCCAGTATTTTCAATCTCAACTTTTTCGTCTACATTAATCTCTTGGGCTTCCTCTGTGACAAATTGCTCAATAACTTCAGGTGCCTCAACAGCTGAAGGAACCAAATCTACTTCAACTAAAGTTTCAACAGCAGATTCTTCAAGAGAATGTTGCTCAATTTCTTGAACACACTCTTCGTCATTAGTTACTGTTTCTAAAACAGATGTTTCTACTTGTTGAATTGATACAGCAGCTACTTCTTCTGGTTCAAATTGTTCTTGGTTGATTAACTCAGCTTGAACTTGAGAGGGAGTTTCTTCTTTCTCGGGGACTTGGACAACTTTAATATTTACAGTTTCCGGCTCAGGACTTTCTTCTGATTCTGCGATTTTTTCAGGTTCAAGAACAGTCTCACTCAAAATTTGGACAATTTTTTCTTCAACTTGAGGGGTTTCGAAAGCTTCATCCGCTTCTTGAGCTTGTTCTACATATTCTACAGTTTGTGGTTCAGAGACTTCAAACTCATGAACCTCTTCTACAACCGGTTTATCTTCAACCGTAATTTCTGGTTCGATATTTGTTACAACTTTTAAGTTAAGTACTTCTAGATTCTCTACTTGTGGATTTGCCTCAGGTTCCTCAACCTTTGTTACTTTATCAGCTTTTGGTTCTTCAACCTTTGGTTTAGTTTCAGTCTTTTGTTTTTCGGCAGTCTTTGGTTTTTCTTCAATTTTTGCTTTCTCTTCTGGTTTTGGTTGTTCCTCAACCTTTGTTACTTTATCAGCTTTTGGTTCTTCAACCTTTGGTTTAGTTTCAGTCTTTTGTTTTTCGGCAGTCTTTGGTTTTATTGTTTCTGGTTCTTTTTCAACAATGTGTTCTGGTTCTGTATCTGAAACACTTAGTCTCTTATCGGCTAAGATTACAGTTTCAGCTTCAGACGAATCGTCAGGTGTACTTTGAGATTTTCTTTCGATTCTAGCAGCTTCTTCATTTTTCCTAGGTTGTTCAACACTAGAAGAAGAACTCAGACCCGTTTGTTCTTTTAACAAAGAACTTTTTCCTTCTTCTAATTTTTCTTGAACATCCTCAACTATATTCTCAACTTCAGATTTTTGTTTCTTAAAAGGTTTTGTTTGATGTCTCGAATGTTCTTGTACATCCAAATGACAAGTTGTCTTACTAGAACCACCAGAATTTTTAACAACCATACCATAATCACCCATGTCTTTAACATTCACATTTTTAATAACCAAAGTCGATTCTTTATCAGTGTTTATCATTTCGTATTTTTCTTTAAGCTTAACTATTTTTTCAGTTATGTTAATTTGATTAAACAACCATTCGACTTTGTCAATTTTCGACGATTCAAATTGACAAGTTAATTTAGCCTCTTGACCAATAGTTGCTCTTACGATATTTTCTAATGGTTTTGTAATTACTGGTTTGCTTACTTTTTCGATCGGTTTTTTCTCAACTGATTTTAACTCACTCAAAAATTTAGTTCCTTCTTGTACTAAGAGGTAGGTTTTTAACATAACACTATCTTTTTCGTTCTTAATCTCAACTTTAAATTCTTTTTGATCGCTTAATTCAACTGACTTTATCAAAAGACAAGTGGAATTTTGATCGTTTATGACCTCGTACTTTGAATCATTAACGACAAGTTGGTTATTAGCAAGCCATTTGACTTGATGCTCGAGCTCACTTTTAAAATTAACTTGGACTTTGAATTCTTTACCAACAGTCGATGTGTATTTGTCCATTAGATGACTAGCGATGTGAATTGTCGGTTGAGATTCTTTTTGAGGGGTTTTAGTCACCCGATCTTGCAAGATCCAATTAGACTCGGGTTTAATAAAGTCATAAGATTTAACAGGGGTTTCAATTTTGTCATCAGTGACTTAAAATAAAAGAATTAAAGGGCTAGGGGATAAGAGAAAGTTTTAAAAAAAATTACGTTCAATGTTAAGCGCTGAAACAAAACGATTATTTTTAGCCATTACTTCGATTGTGTAAAGACCACATTCGGTTATATTTAAACGGTTGATTGATAAAAGAGCGACATCTCGTTGTCTTGATATATTATATTTATGGGACTGGTTGATTCTAGTACCGTTAAAGTACCAGTTTATTTCGGTAAAATCAAATTGTTGAATATGTTTTTTACATTGAGCATTATTGAAATATATTTCGATTCTTGAATAATAAGAAAAAAAAAGTTAAATTTGAAGGGCTTGTTTTCAAATAATTCAATTAAAACGCGCTTTTTTATGATCTTTAGTGATTGTTTAATAGATACTAATAGATCAATTTCATAATATTTTTGATTTTAAAACCAATTTTAAAAAAGGTGTATCGAGGTAATGTAACTTTTTTAATTGGTTCATTCAATAATTTTTTTTCCCCTTGACAATTTTCTTATCTATCGGCTTTTTTTTTCGTCAAAATTACTGATTGAAACATCAAATTTACTAAAAAAAAATATCTCTCAGATTAATCTTAACTGAGATAGAGAAGCAGGTCTTTAAATGCGAGTAACGAGATGTTATATACAATATATTATTGTATATAACTGATTTGTTAGTTCAAGAGTTCAAATTAAAAAAACAAAATTTTTCGAATCATTTTTGGAATAAATTTTTTTTACATACGTATACCAATTTAAAGCTTAATTTAAAAAAATTATAGAGAAAAATATCGATGGTTTATTGGATTTGGATTATATTGAGTCTGAAGAGGTGACAATACCGAACGAATTTTCAGAAGATGATACTGATGACAATGAGATAGATGAAAGTGTTGAACTAAACCAACCCAAAAAACGAAAAAAGAAATAATGGATATTCCAAAAAACAATACGAGAATGATTTATTTGTCGAGATTGAAATTATATCCTAACGGTCTAAGTTTAAAGCTCACTCAATACTAGCTGGTCAAAAAGTTTACTACAAATGCAGCTTCTCTAAATACCGAGTTAGAAAAATATAGATTAAATTGAGAATTTTTTTAAAAGAATAGTGTGATATCTTAGACTTTTATATTTAATCATTTGTTAACTTAATTATCCCTTTTACAATTGCTGGTTATTTCTTACGCACGCTTACTGCCGTTCCTTAGTTCCTATTTATATTATATAACAAACTAACATCATCATATTATAAATTATATCACAGATAGAGGATCTCAGTACGCCTGTTTCATTACCATCTGACCAATTGAAATATTAAACGAAAAAGCTCTTAGTTAAGGACGAACTCTGTGCTTAGACAGTAGCGAGGAACGAGCAAGCCGTGACAAGCTTTATAGTCAACACGTGTATGTGTATTAAAAATTGAAGTGCGCGATTTCGATAAAAAATTCTGTCTTTTAAAATTAATTAACGTATAATTTTTTAGTTTTAAAAGATATTAGTACATAGAATAAAAATGAATGCCTTTTCACAAATATTCGAACGTCCGATTCTTTTTATTAACTAATGGATTCAGACCAAAAACTTCATGTACTTACCCAAGTAAGATGAAAGACGTTCAAACGTTGTTTAAGGTTTACTTAAAGTTTGTTGATTAAATGTTAGTAGATAGGAATTTAAAAAAAATGGCTAATGTCTGGTATTTGACAGCGTACTGATCAAGTGGTCAGAGATGGGTATCAGTTTTGTTCTCTTTATGTTTTTTTTTTCGTTAACTTATTTTGAATTCTAAAAAATTTTTGTCAAAATGATCAGGTCAATCTTTGGGGTCAAGAAGATTCATATGAATCGAGGGTTAAAAGAGGAGCTGATTAGGGAAGCACAGCTTCGCCGACTCGATCTTCAGGCTCAGTTAAAAAGGACAAATTATATCATGCAAAAACAAACAAAAAAGAGAAAAAATGTTATACCTCGGAGTTGAGCCTTTGTTAAATCTAGCAATCGCCGATGCCTCTGTATTAACACTAACTAAATCTACAAATAAAACATTCATTAGTAAAAAAAATTAAAAAAAAAAAAGTTAATCTTTAATCAAAGCCGATCCATCTAAAAAAAATGGTTGTTGAAAATTAGTACTTCACTAAATCTACATTAAAAAAAAAAAGTAACTACAAGCATTAGTTCGAGTCGTCGAAGAAGCGAGTTATTGTTAGTCCACAAAATAAAATTATAAAAAGCAAGAAATCACACTTTAATCGATATGAGGACACAGGATGATGATGGATAAATGTTGTTGAATTTTTTTAAAAATTTTATTCTTTTTTTGTTAAATTTACAATTTAAATAAAATTTAAAGTCCTACCAACTAAACAAAAAAAATAATAATAATAAAGTTTCAACAACCATTTGCTAAATGTAACTAAATTATAAATAAATAAAATCTATTATCAAATTAAAAAAAATCTATTTTTGTTCAAATTTATTTTTGAAAGCAAGAACAGATGAAATCGGCTTCGATTCAGATGTACCTTTTAACATACTTTTAATGACTAATTGAGCCGAACACTTGATAGATCCAGCTGAGTTAAAAGCACGACATGTGTATGTACCAGCGTCTTTTGTCCTTGCTTGTTTTAATTTAAGTACATGGACACTTGGTGTTGGACTCTCGGTTGTAAAGTTCATGCCCTCTTTGATCAACACCCCATTGTGAGACCATTCGACTTGGGCTTGATGACCACCTTTCAATTCTACACCGAATTCGACTGGTTTGTTCTCGTCGACTTCTGTGTTATCAACTGTTTTGACAAACACTGGAGCCTCAGTCAAATCTTTTAGAATTAAAATTATTAAAAACCCTTCACTCTTTGCCTCGGTTAAAAAACTTACGAATGATCTTTAAGTGTCCAGAAGTACTTGTCTTGCCAGCTGGGTTTGTAACAACGCATTTATAAACCCCTTCGTCTTCGGCAAAAGCCTCTAAGATATTCAACTCGTGTTTTGTACCGTTTGATGTCATGTTAAAGTACTTGCTTTGTTTTATCAATTTATCCTCTTTGAACCATTCAACGGTAGCTTCTGAAAATGAAAAAAATTATAACAGACGAAATTTGAGTTGACTCAACTTACGTTCTGAATGTTGTATTGAACACTCGAATTTTACCGATTGACCCTCTGTAACAGACATATCTTTCAATGGTTGTTCGATCACAGGTTGAGTAAACTTGGAACTCAAAGGTACTGTTCGAACATTATTCTCGTCAAATCGAACCTCAACAGGCTCAGGTTCGCCAATTTGTTTATCGCCTAAAACAGTCAAATAAGCGCGGGTATAAACTTTACCATACGCATTTTCGGCAACCATTTCATAACATCCACTATCAGCTGCTACTGATTCCATTATAAGCAATGTAAAAGCATCGTTCTCAGCGAATTCTTTAATACGTTGAGACATTTCTAATTTTTCATCATCTTTGAACCATGTGATTATTGGAGCTGGGTTACCGATTGCTTGAGATTGAAACTTGACTGGATCACCACTGTTACATGTAACACTTTTGATGTCCAATAAAATATTCGGGGTCAAGTCATTCAAATCAGCTGGGTTTACAGTCAAATAAGCCTTACACTGAGCTATGCCAACTTCGTTAAAGATTTTAACTTGATACATACCAGAATCACTTTTGAAAGCTTCACGGATTCTAAGAGATGATCGTGTCGGGCTTGTATCGATATAGAAGTCTTCTGACGATTGCATTTGGAAACCATCTTTGTACCAAATAGCCTCTGGGTTTGGACTAGCAGTGTACTCGACAACCAAAGTCACAACAACTCCTTCAACAACTTTAAACGGTTCCAATTGTTTTGAAAATTTCGGTGCGAAACGAGTATCCGCCGGTTTTTGTTGTTTTGGCAACGGTTTCAACATGGGTAAACGGTCAAGTACCTTACGCTCTTCGGACGTAATCTCACGGTTAGTGTCTTGTTTGACCTCTTCTTCGACAAAAACAGGCTCACCGGTCTTGGCACTGCGTAGCACAGATCGATAATCTTGTTTCGGATTAATTTTCAATTGAGCTGATGATTCAGTTTCACCGTTAATGTTCTTAGCGTAAACTCGAACAACACCCTCATCGGATTTAGCAGTTTTAGTTATGTCCAAGTAATGAATCATACCATCAAAATAAAGTTTAAACCTCGAACCAGTAACACAATGGGTTTTATTAACAAACCAACTGACCCTGGGTTTCGGGTAACCACCAACTTTGACCATAAACTTTGCCAATTTGCCTTCATCTACTCTAATATCTTCCAAATGCATTATAATCTCAGGTGGACTTTGTTCAGGTGTAGCCTCTTCCGGTTGTTCTTCTTTCAATATTGATGCTATCTTAATCTTTTCTTCTAACTCTTGAAGCTTCAAGAACCCTTCCATACCATCTGGTAATTGAGTATCATAAATAATTGAACGATTACCTTTACATTTTAATTCAGCTCTAGTTTTATCTTGACCACATGAATTAGTAGCTACACATTCATAAACACCATCGTCTTCAGGATAAGTCCATAATAAATCAAGAGATACCAAACCAAAATCGTATTTGATTACGTAACGTGACGCTGAACGCAATGGTTCACCATTTCGTAACCATTGTAAAGTCATTGTCGGATCTCCAATAGGGATCAATTTAGCCTCAAAACGTGTCGAATCACGTTCACGTAGATTCAAACAAGCTTTAAAATGAGTTTTAAACTTAGGTGGGATTGGTTTATCTTTGTTATAAATTGTTTCTTCGTCTTGTAATTCATCTTTGGACCAAATTGACCCAAAGTTGTGACCCATTGGGATATCACTAGGGGATTTCGGTCTCTCATCTGGGGTCTTTCCAGCTGGGACATGTTTCAATTTGTGTAATGCAGTGACAAAACCAGGGACTTCCGGTTCAACTGGTTGTTTAATAAGTTTACTCAAGTCAGGGGTTAAAGTCTGAATAGCCCCAGGTGGTAACACAGTTACTTTAGTACGTGTAATAGTCGTACCAGCCGGGCTAGTAGCAGTACATGTATACCAACCCTCATCAGTCTTCTTAGCCCCGGTGATATATAATTTTGAATGACCGCCATTAATATCGATACGGTACTCTTTATCCGGTGTTAGGCCTAAACCGTCTTTTTGCCATGACACTGTAGGCAACGGGGTTCCCGAACAAGTACAACTCAAAGTTGTGTCTTTACCCTCAGGGATTACTATATTGTTCAAGTGTTCGATGAAATACGGTGCAATTAAAGCGTCTTTATCAACGACTTTAAGATCGACTGTAAAAAAAGCTTCACCGACTTTATTACGAGCTACACATTTATAAGTACCTGTATCAGCAAACGTTGCTGGTGATATCAATAACGAGTGTACACCTTCTTCGTTTACGAGACACTTATGAGTCGGATCTTCTTTAAGTTCTTCTCCATTGAAATACCAAGTCAACGTTGGTGTTGGTCGACCGAAAGCTAAGCAATCGAGTCTTACAGTAGTACCGTCTCTAACCTCAGAGTTCTTAGGTACACGAACAAAGTACGGTTTTTTGTACTTATCATCCGGTTCGGTACCATCACTTGGTACCGGTTCTAAATGTTTTAACGCATTTGGTTTGATATAAGAAGTCTCATCGACATTCGGAACAAATTGAACCAAAAGTCTAGCTTGGGTATCCTCTGTGCCAGCAATATTTGAAACAACACATTTGTAAACACCTTGATCATCTAGCAATGCTGATTTTATAATCAACGTAACAATGCCCATGTTCATGTCATAGTACGTGGCATATCGCTGTGATGCCATAAGAGGTTTATCATCTTTGAACCAGTTTATTTCCGGTTTAGGATAAGCATCAATAGTACAACTGAAAACAGCTTGTGATCCTTCAACTAGGTTAAAATCTTTCAACGGTTCGATTATTTTCAAACGAGCATTTTGAGTATTATCAGCCGGTTGATTTGAAACCGGTTTCTTTTTCAACTCAAATTGTTGAAACACATCTGGGTTTACGTATGAAGTATCATCGATTGTTGGGATTTGTTTAACTTTAAGTTTACCAGTAGTCGTAGCTACACCCGATGAATTTCTTGCTGTCAAAGTATAACTCGCTTGATCATCAAGTTTAACATTAGAAATGTTAAATAGAGCACGTCCTTCGTTTATTATATAATCAGAGGTTAAACGTAAAGCAAACGGGATTGGTTTATCATCTCTAGTCCATTCAATTTGAGGTCGAGGATACCCTCTTACTTCACATACAAATGTAACACTCTCTCCTTCAAAACATTCTTTATCCTCCAATGGTCTGACTATAAGCACTGGTTGTTTTTCACCATTGTCATCACTTTCATAATTCGTAGGTTGAACTGGTAATAGCTCAAGTGGTCTAAACGACTCTGGATTAACGTACGCAGTCTCATCTATATTCGGTACAGCTTGGATAAATAGTTGACATGACGTATCACATTTACCAGCAATATTCTCAGCGACGACCTTATACCGTCCCAAATCGACTGGCTTAGTCGCTTTAATATTCAAAGTAGCAATGCATGTGGACAAATTATAATCCATATCACATCTCATTGAAGCCATCAAAGGCTCATCGTTTTTGTACCAAGTCAACTAAAAATTAAAAAAAAAATAAATCTCAATTCACAAAAAATTGATCTAATGTTAGTAAAGACATGCAAACTACCTTTGGTTTTGGGTTACCATAGATTTTACATGTTAAACAACTAGGTTGTTCTTCTACAATTGTTAAATCGGTTAAAGGTATTATGACTACTGGGGGTTGTGGTGTATCATCGAGTATTTCATTGCTCGGTACGTTAAGTGGATTATCGAGTAATCGAAAAGCGTCTGGGTTAATTGTTTGTGGTCGATCATCGACACCTGGTATATCGACTACTATAATCGTCATATAAGTCTCATCATTACCGTACTCATTTTCAGCTTTACATTTATAAAACCCAGAGTCGATGCCTTTGACAAATTCAATGTTTACTTGGATGTCTCCAGTGTTCGGTTCGTACTCAGTTGTGAAACGAGTCGATGCCATCATTGGTTCTTCATTACGAGTCCAAGCGAGTTTAGGAAATGGATAACCCTCGACTTTACATTTTAAGTGTACCTTCTCCCCGTTTAAGACCTTAACTTCAGCGGGCAGGTGGATTATAAACTTCGGGGGTTTTCCTTCAGGGACAATTTCGGGTACAGCTTGATTAAACTCGGGTGGATGTTCAAGATTAATGAACGCTTTTGGGTCAATCAACGGTCGGTCATCGACTTTACCAGTCGCTAATACAAACGCTTGACACGTCGAATCGTCTTTACCAGCCAAATTTTCAGCCAACATCTTATAAGTCCCGACATCAACAGGCCGGGCATCTGTTATAACAAGTGTAGCCATACACGAGTTAAAATCATAATCACTAGTATATCTAGTCTTAGCTGGTATAGGTTCATTATCTTTAAACCAAGTAATCTTAGGCTTTGGGTAACCATCGACTTTACAAGTTAACACTATCGGTTCACTTTCAGTGATACGACTATTTTGTAATGGTACGATTACATGAGGTGGTATGTAAGTAATTTTAGGCTCTTGTATTTCAGGTCTAACCGGGGGTTGTTCTAAATTTTTGAACACATCCGGATTAATCATAGGGGTCTCGTCAATGTTTGGTAACAAATCAATTGAAACCCTACACCTTGTTTCACATTTTCCATATGGATTCTCAGCAAGTACAAGATAATCACCGAGATCATTTTTTTGAGAATTTGTTATTTTAAGGAATACAATATTATCGTTGTTATAATCCAATTCATGTCGATTGGCAATTGGTAAGGGTTTTGAATCTTTAAACCAGGTTAACTACAACACACAAAAGGGTCTAAATCTACTTTTCTAAAAAATACCCAGGATTTGATTCTTAAAAAATGTCTTATCAAGTTCTTGACACGATTTTTGCAAGTTCAGGAATCGATCTTGAAAGATTCCAGTTAAAAATGAGAAATTTGAAAGATTCTTAAGTAAGAAGATGTCATGAAAAAATAAGAAGTAAGATTCTTTAAGCTTCTTTAATATATTTAAATTTTTTTACTGACCAATTTGGAATGCACCGGAAGCTTAAAGAATCTTACTTCTTATTTTTTCATGACATCTTCTTACTTAAGAATCTTTCAAATTTCTTATTTTTAACTGGAATCTTTCAAGATCGATTCCTGAACTTGCAAAAATCGTGTCAAGAACTTGATAAGACATTTTTTAAGAATCAAATCCTGGGATCATAAAAATTTCTACTTACTCTTGGTTTTGGTTTTCCTTCAATCTTACACATTAAGACGACAGGTTCGCATTCTGTTAATTTGATATCCTGAAGGGGTATGATTACCACCGGTGGCATTTGATCTTCTACTTCTTCGATTGATTGCTTACGTTGAGGAACATGTTCCAAAAATTTGAAAGCCTCAGGGTTAACCATTGGGGTTGAATCGATATTTGGGAGTTGATGAATGTAGACATTACAAAATGTTTGATCACGACCAGCTGGATTCTCAGCTAAGACTAAATAGTCTCCTAAATCGATCATTAAAGCCTGGTCTATTTTAAGACTAGCTATGTTTGTTGATAAATCGTAATCGATTGTGTAACGAGTAGCAGCTGGGAGGGTAACTTGATCTTTGAACCAAGTTAACTTCGGTCGAGGGTAACCCTCAATCTTACAAGCTAAGATCACAGTCTGACCCTCTTCTAGCTTAACATTGGTAAGCGGGACAATGACTTTTGGTGGGGTTAGTTTCTCTAACTCTTCTAGACTCCTTGGTTTCTCGGACAACGGGTGTTCGAGGTACTTGAACGCATCCGGGTTGACCATTGGAGTCGAGTCAATATTTGGAGATTGTTGAATTGTCACTTCACATTGAGTCTTATCAGACCCGACTTCATTTTCAGCAAACGCAATGTAGATACCAATGTCATTCATTTGAGCGTCGATTATTCTCAAAGTAACGATTCCAGTACTGAAATCAAAGTCAATAGTGAACCGAGTTGATGCCGGGATGGGTTGATTGTCCTTGTACCAAGTTATCTTTGGCTTAGGGTAACCCTCGACTTTACTTGCCAAGTAAATAGTCTGACCCTCTTCGAGATTTACATTACTCAATGGAATAATAAACCTCGGCGGTATATAAGCAACACTTTCTTCTAATTTTTTTGGCTCTTGTCTCGGTGCTTCTAAGAACCTGAATGCATCCGGTCTAACCATAGACGTATTATCTACACCTGGAATTTCTCTCACTAATAAACAACAATGGGTCTGATCTTGACCGCATTTATTCTGAGCAAGTGCAGTATAATTACCATAGTCTCCTATTTGAACATCCGAAATTTTAAGTGAAACAACACCTGTGTTAAAATCGTAATTAGGAAGCATTCTAGTCGACGCTGGTAATGAAATACCGTCTTTAAACCATTGGACTGTCGGGTACGGATACCCTTCTACCTTAGCTAATAAAGTCGCTACTTGACCTTCTTCTGAGTTTGTATTTTTCAACGGTACTACAAATTTAGGCGGTTTTAACTGTCCTGGCATTTCTTCAGGCTCTTGTTTTTGATGAACCGGTTTCTCTAAGTACCTAAATGCCTGAGGGTTAACGATCGGTTGTGTATCAACAAGAGAGACTTGTTTCAAATAAAGAGTAGCTGTTGTACTATCACGACCAGCACAATTTTCAGCGATTGCCGTATAAGTTCCCAAATCATTCGATTGGGTTCCATTAATCTTAAAACTAGCTAGACCTGTTGTATGATCATAAGTCGATGTATATCTCGAGCTATCAAATATAGGTCGATTGTTATGTAACCATATGATATTAGGGATAGGATATCCGACTATTTTACTCAAAAAATTAGCCGGTTCTCCTTCATTAACTCTTATCTCTTTCAATGGGACAATTACTTTAGGAGGTGAGAATTTGTTTGAATCTTCTTCGGTGTCAGTGGGTGTAGACTTGGGTGCATTCAAGTACTTAAAAGCTTTCGGATCGACAATAGGTGACGAGTCAATACCCGAAGTCAAGTCAACTAAAAGTCTCGATTGTGTACGATCTTGACCGTACGGGTTCTCGACAATAACTTCATAGACCCCTGAGTCCCCAGTCTGGGCCTCGTTTATCTTAAGACTCGCAACTCCTGTTTTGAGATCATAATGCGGGTTCAACCGAGTCGATGCCGGTAAAATGACCCCATTTTTATACCAATTAACACATGGGACGGGATTACCTTCAACCCGACAGACGAGTCTAACCGGTTTACCCTCCGAAGAGTGAAGGTTGGACAACGGTACGACGACTCGTGCTGGTGAAAATGGTTCACCATTGTCATCGGCTCTAACCGGTGCGGGCGCTTCTGGTTTGTTCAAATAGGCAAACGCACTCGGATTAACGATCGGTTTGTTATCCACACCGGACTCTTTTTCAATCTCGAGTCGACCATTGGTACGATCTGAACCGGCTTTGTTCTCAGCAAGGACTGTATAGACCCCTGAGTCTTGTAATATTGAGTCGCTTATCTTAAGTCTAGCGACACCTGTGTTTATATCATAAGTCGTAGTGAAACGAGTTGCAGCTATCAACGGTTGACCGTCTTTCAACCAAGTAAGCGTCGGTTTTGGGAAACCGTCAATCTTACACGCCATTGTAACAGGCTCACCTTCTATTTGTTTAATATCTTGTAAATGATGGATCACTTTCGGGGGTTTAGCTCGATTAAGTGGAACATCATCATCGGTTTGTGAGTCTTCAGCGGACTCGTTAGGACGATTTAAGTATCTAAACGCGTCCGGGTTTGTGATCGGATTTGTGTCAATTCCAGCTGATTCTTTAATAAACACTTGTGAAGTTGTATAAGCTTTACCAGCTATATTTTCGGCTACACAGGTGTAGTTACCACAATCGGTTAACAATGCACCTGTTACAGTCAAAGTCGCAATTCCAGTCGGTATGACATAATTTGTGTTAAACCTTAAACTCGCTGGTAAACTCTTACCATCTTTCAACCAATTAATCTAAAACAAAAAATCGGGTCAAAAATTTTCCTATGAAAGTTGAAAATACTTACAGTTGGTTTTGGATGTCCTTCAACTTGACAATTTAATTTAATACTTTCTCCTTCATGGAGTTTACAATTAGCAGGTAATCCGACTACAAAATTAGGCGGTGAACAATCTTGTCTATCAGTTGAAGGTTGTCTGACTGGTTTTTGAACAGGTTGGGGTAAATATTTAAACGCGTCTGGGTCGACTACTGGTCGAACATCAATACCAGCGAGTTTGTTAACATAAACAACACCTCCAGTCTCAGCACGACCGGCAAAATTTTCAACTCGAACCTTAAATGTACCCGAATCGTACACATTTACATCTTCAATCTTAATCGAAGCAATTCCATTGTTAGGGTTAAAACTAGTCTTAATACGACTTGATGCGTTCAATGGTTGATCATTTTTCAAAAATGTAATATTCCCCAATGGATTACCTGGTTCGATCATACAACTTAAAACTATGGTTTGATCCTCGTTTACAGTCGTTTCTGGTTGCATTTGTTTTATAATTTTTGGTGCTTTGAATTCTGGTTCGACTTGTTTTGGTGGTGGAGGGGGTTGAGGGATGACTGGTGGTGGTATCGGTGTAATTGGTGTCATTGGTACACTCGATGGATAACGTGGTCTAGGATCATCAGGTGACAAGATCATAATTTGACCGTCCGATTTATCAGACCCATAAGCGTTTTGAACAATCAAAGTATAAACACCAGCATCATCTGGTTTAGCGTTTTTAATCTTAAGAGAACATACTTTTTTAGCTTCGTCAAAATGAGTCGTATGTCTTTGTGACATGACAATAGGAACATTATTTTTGTACCATTGAATCGTTGGTAAAGGGTTACCAGCGATTAAAGCCTTGAGTACAATAACATCGTTTTCTCCAAATTGTTCGTTTTTAAGTCCTCTTAAAATCTTAGCTGGGATGGGACCAGCAGCGATTTCGACCGGTTGGGGTTGGAATACCTCATCAGCGAATGATTGTCTAGGTCTTTCTTTCGGCTTCTCGCTTGGGATCATCTTAGCTTGAGTCACTGCCTCGCCGAGATTATTAATAGCCCGGCAAGTATAAACATCAGCATCGTCTTCCAAGACAGTCGATACAACTAATCTTGCTACCCCTGTCTTTTCATCAAAGCTAATCTTGTGTCTAAACTGATTTTTTAATTCCTTGTTTCCTTTGTACCATTGAACAGTCAATGGTTCCCCGTCGAATCGACATTCAAAAACAGCTTGACCTCCTTCAATTAACTCTGTATCTCTCAAATGATCGATTACTTTAGGTAGACCGGTTGACGGAAATTTTTGATAAGCACGTACAATTTCAACCGGTGGTGGTTCAACTTTTGAAGAGTTTATAGGTCCAAAATTTAAGGGTTTAGAATCACTTGGTCGAGTTTTTTTGAACGGTTCAATCGGTTGAACAATTTCATTACGTTGTGGACTTGGTTCTTTAACAACGAGCCAACAAGTACTTGATTCAGATCCAGATGGGTTAGTAACTACAATTGTGTACTGACCACTGTCTTCTGGGTATACCTCAGTGATTGTTAAAGTACAATCACCAGTGATTTCGTCAAAGCTTATTGTAATATCAGTCGATGGTTGAATCAAATTTCCATTCGAATACCATTTAACATCGATATCAGGAGTCGATTGAATGATACAATTGAGGACTACTGATTGTCCTTGACGTGCAGTTGTGTTTTGTAAGTGTTTTGTAAAGTGTGGTTTTTGAACTGGTTGGATAGTTATTGGTTTCGAGATGCTGCTCGAACGTGGTTGAGATGGTAACATTTTAACCTGATCTTGTTTAGGCTTAACCTCAGTTTGAGACAAATAATGTTTAGGTGCTTCTGGTTTTTTGATAGTGAGTTCCTCTTCGACCATGTATCGACGACGTAAAGGACTATCACTTTGAGTCCTCGTAGGACTTTGACGACCTATAAAAAAATTATTATTAGAGTTTGTAAATGAAAGGGTCGGGGAGGTTTACCTTCAACAGCAAGCTGACATGTAGTCTCAAGCTGAGTATTTGACACAGGTGAGGTAATTAAAGCTTTATATACTCCTGAATCTTCACAAAAAGCTTCGGGTATAGTCAATGAATAAACACCTTGGTGTCTATTCAAACGAGTATCCGGTGTGTTATTAACATGCATGTTATCTTTAAACCATTCAACATGGGGTTCACCGGATACTTCGATTTCAAGTTTAACTTGTTGTCCTTCTTTTTTTTTGATCAAATAAGGAAGACGTCTGAGGAGTCTTGGTTCGTTGTCCGCTTCAACTGGGATGTAGTCTTCGATCCGATGGGGTTTATGACGAACCGGGTCGGGTGTGACCGGCTCTTCGACGTAAGGCTTCGAGTCTTCTTGTCTGTACGAAGTTGTCTTTGTTTGGTAAAATGCGGTGTTGAAAGTTGGCTTGAACTCGAAGTTTTTTTTCAAGTGTTTGATCGAGTCGGGTCGTTCGTCCTCGGATTTTGATCGAGGTTGAGGCGAAACGGTCAAATTTGTTTTTTGTGGGATTATTTTTTGGTATGATTGAACCGATTTATGGGTATAAACCGGGGTTAATTGAGGTATATTTCCTTGATTAGGGATCAACATAGTAGAAGTACGACACGATTTTGAACTTAGTTGACTCGAGTAAAAAGTGTCTGTTAACGGGCTTTGTTGTTGTGACGTCATCAAAAGATTAGACTTAGATGTTTTTGGTCCTAAAAGAAGAAGAAGAAGAAGGGATGAAATAAAATGAGCCAACACTCGCGGGGTTAGAACAAAACCATGCATGTTAAAATCACACTATGAACTTTAAAATTAAAAACCTTTAACGGTCAACATGGCGCTTGTTGAACATGAACCAATTGCATTACGAGCGACGCACGTGTACTTGGCTGAGTCTGTGTATGTTACGCTTCGGATTATGAGAGTAGCTAATCCGGTTGTTTGATCGTATGTTACACTTGTGTTTTGGGTTTCTTCGATTTCTTTACCCTCTCTGTACCATTTTACATTTGGCACTGGTTTAGCTTAAATAAAAATGGATTAGTCATTGTGCTCGGTTAACGTTATCCCGCGTTTGTTCTCTTGACAAAAATTAACCCTTCGAAGTTTATCACGGACATGATTGACTCATTAAAGAACTGCAACATAGGTGTAGCCATACCCGGGATCTTGACCCTCTCAGTACCATTTTTCACTTGGCTAAGAACATGTTAAAAAATCCGGCAAGAGTTCTCATGAAAAGTCAAAACGAGGAAAGTGTATGCCCACTGTGTCACATCGTCATTGATACTAATGACATAAGGATAGCTTTTACAGTGTGAATTCACATCACATACATGCTCGACTATCTCACCTTATGGAGGGTTTTGTGATCAAGTGGCTGGGCAGACAGGAGACCTAGTTAATACAGGTTCCTAGAAGCTGGTCTTTATAGAATCAACCTGGGAGGCCTTAAAGCTACGTCCATGAACCCTTCTTACACCCTGCAAGTCTTTCAAAAGTCAATCAAAATGACCAAGGGTATCACAACATGAACAATGAACTTAATTTTACATTAAAGTGAAGGGTCCGAACATATGGAGACCCTGTTTTTTAAACCAGTGACAAGAACTGTTGACACTGGTTTATGAGAGGGTTTTTTCATACTCTTTCGGTAACCCTTCGATGAGGGGCTCTTAAAAAAAGACTTACCATTTAGAATACACTCAAGTCTAGCCGTTTGTCCTTCACAAACAGTTACATTCTTAATATGATGTTCAATAACCGGTGGGGTTTTAAGATCAATAGTCATTTCCATAGCAGGTAGCTTTTGTTCAACTTTTATAATTCTTTCATCATCATATTGATAACCTCTTGATCCACTACCACCATAACTATACTTGACATACCTTGAATCTCTTGACTCACGATCTGAAATAAAATCACTAGAAGTAGAATCATCATAATCATATACATTATTATTAGTAGTAGTATTAAAATCGTCATAAATAAACGATGAGTTAATTATTTTTTTTCTATAACTAGTGGATGACATTCGACTATTACGTTTAGTACTAGGTAAACTAACATCACGTCTATATCTCTTACCACAATCTAATGAAGAAGCATCAAGTATTAACTCGACTGGTTTAAATGATGGTCGAGTGTATTTACGTTCAATCTCTTTATAATACGTCATTTTACTATCCATACTTCTGTCAAAATCCTCTTCAGTATCGGTATACCCGAGATGAATTTGTCTCGTGTACAACGGAGGTAAACTACCAGAACGGTGAAATGGTTTTTGAAAGATCAAATTAATCGGTTCGAATCGTTTTGATTCATTTATCTCTCGGACATATGTACTCGATGACGAGTGACAACCCGACCCATAAGTCGATTGATCCCGGTTTATAATCAACTCGATCGGTTCATAATGAGGTGCCACATCTTTTATCAAAGTAGTTGAATAATCTACCAAATTTGATTGTTGAAACGAAGAAAAAGCGCTTGATGATGAGTTCATAACGAATGGTGCCGATTCGTTACTGTACTCATAATGTCTTTCAATTCGTGTACCTGGTAGACTAGTCCACTCTTCTCGAATATCGATTTGACTTCCGGTATCTCGGGTTTCAGGCAAAGTCTCAGTGTACCTACTCTCATGTACAATTTCATGATCGTTTATTTTTTTAGTGTGAACTTCTTCAGTGATCATGTGCGAACGAGTTGTACTTTCGTTGAACTCTTCACCTTCGAATAAAATCTCGGCTGAGCATGTTGCTTTACCGTATTGATTCTCAGCTGTGATCGAGTAACATCCGAGGTTTTTCTCTTGGAAGCAATCGATCACAAACGAGTAAGTATCACCGGCCATGATACATCGACAATTGTCAATTTGAGGTGTATCGTTATTGAACAACCATTTTATCTTCGGTTTAGGTGATCCAGTGATTACAGCTTCGATTCGCAAGTCTTCGCCAATTCGAACATGTTTGTTATAAAATAACTTTTTGAATTCAGGTGGTTGACCTGATGTTGTTTTTTGAGTTTGTGTTAATGTTATTTCATGTGATGATGATGATGAACTAGTTTCGTTTTTTTGAACAGTTAAACGTCCATACGAACTAGCCTCACCGTGTGTATTGCCAGCTTGTGCTTGTATTATACCTGAATCTTCAGATATACTATCGGTTATGACAAGGTAATAATCATCGCCCTGTCTAGCCATCTAAACATAAGAAATTAAAAAATATTATTAATGACCGATGGATTAAAGGGTGTTTGAGCCGAATGGTACAGTCCAAGCCTTACTACGACTTGAACTTCTAAATGTTTACACATTCGCTACAACTAATACACATGCAAAAAAGAAGAAAAAATTTTATTTTTTTTTGCTCGTTTACAGTTGATCTAATGAAAATTTTGACCGTCATTACATTTTCATTAGACCCACTGTAATGATTAGTTTATAAGCGAGCATCATTACAAGTGTTTAAGTCTTGTGACATAACATAAGTGTAACCCTCTAGTCTGATAGACCAACGAGTCTGAAACAAGGGTCCAAACATCCTCAACAAGAACTTTCAACTCAATTTGAGTGAAGGGTCCGAACATATTGACATGCACTTATTGAAATGGGGGACCCTTGACACTGGTTTAAAAGAGGGTAGTGTCTGTCAGTTGTCTCATAGTCTTTCGGAAACCCTTTGAAGCACTGAATGTGTCGACCCGGATGCAGGAACAAAAGAGTTGCCTTCCCTCTAAGAGACTAACAGTATGTGTATGGGGACAGTGACGGTCCGAGTAGAATGAGGCATGTTGTGACCAAAAATGTCGAGTTTGACGTGGAAACACTTAAGGACTCACATTAAGGATGGTTTCGTTCTTAAGTGAGGTACCGAAACAATCTTTACCCAATCAGAACTTAAATTTGCATATTTTGAAAGAATAATTTTCGAGTGATCTTAAAAAAAACTACCCCCAACCCTTCATCTACCTACGTCGGTATGTAGAAAGGTCCAAAACAAAGATGATTGAGTAGGATAATCTGATTGACCGAGACACAAAGTAGTCTCCAGTTGGCTTCCCTCGAGGTGCCATACTCTTGTTCTCTTGTTCTCTTCATGACTCAAAGTGAATGTGAACGGTTAGTTTTAAACTCTAGAATTGTTAGGTTAAGGCTATTGGGTTCAAGTCTCTGGTTGGTATAGGACCCATTGACATAGAGGGTTCAGTTGCTAGACCACTAAAAAATTTCATTCAAAAAAAGTTAAAGAATCAAGAAAGTTAGATTGTGAAGGGTGTCGAGAGAGTGAAAAGTAGAAGGTGATATTTTTTTTTATGGTTAATCAACAACAAATCCACACAAATTCTAAATCAAACCGTCTGTTTAGCCGTTCTAAGTTATCTAAAAAAATTATTTTTAATCTAAAACAATCAAAAACTAACATCGATACAACAAAATAATTAAAACCTTTCTCTTACCTTAACTCGACTAGACTCACATATCTCCGTGCCATTTTTATACCATTTTAAATCAGGTTGTGGGTAACCTGTAATTTTACATTTCACACAAACATCATGTCCTTCCATAACATTTAAGTCTTTTAAAACTTCAACAAACATTGGTTTGTTATTTTCGATTTCACTTGGAAGGACATTAAGTCTACACTGTGACACTGTTTCACCATAAACATTACTCAACACTGCTCTATATTCTCCCGAGTCTCTTAAATCACAATTTTCAATCACCATACTATACCTATTTCCTTCTGAATAGAATTGAACTCGTTCGTTCTCGTTTATCTCAACACTATTTTGATGCCAATTGACCAATGGTTGTGGACACCCAACTGCGAATAGGTCCAAACAAACCCTCGAGCCTTGTCTAACTTCAACGTTTTTTAAATGTCTTAACACATTCGGGATTTTGTCTTGTAAATTCTCAGCTGTTTCTTGAGAGCTCTCTTTCACAAACAACTGAGTACTTGAACGGGCTTGACCTAAATTATTTCTAATAACGACTGAATAACACCCGGAATCGTCTGGATAGGCTTCTTTTATCTCCAATGTAGTCGAGTCAACATCGATTATTATTTTAAAATCTTTGCTTAGACCCATTAAGTTTAAATCAATCGGTTGGTTGTCTCTTAACCAAACGACATCGACACGAGGGTACGCTGAGTAACGACAAGACATTGATATCGGTCTTCCTTCTTGAACAGTGTATTGTTCTAACAACGCTTCTTCGATAACTGGAGCTCGACTTGAGTCAACTTGGATCGTTCGGATCACTGGTTCTGAAAAAAGGGGTTAAATTAAACCCTGAAAAAATTTTATGGTAAAACTTACTTCGAACTAGGACATCACAGTTGCACATAGCCTCACCGTATTCGTTTTTAGCAATGCAGGTATAAGTCCCACTGTGTACTTCCGGGTTCGCTTTTGTGATTGTCAACTGACGAACGTTCATAAACTTACTCAATGACACTCCGACTAAACCCTCGACTTTTTGATCATCTTTAAGCCAAACGACCTCAGGCTCAGGCTCACCTGATATAATACACTCTAACGTATAACTTGACTCAGCGTTTAGTTGGATCGACTCAAGAGGTGTTACAATCAAAGGAGCACTACCTTTAGGTTTAACAACATCTTTGACTTTTAAAAAAGCGCTTGTCTCAGCCATACCGAGTTCATTATTGACTCGACATGAAAACAAAGCATTGTCATCATGTGACGCATTTTGAACCACAAGACCAAATCGATTAGAATTTGTGTCAAATTCATAATTTTCCGAGTCGATTATTTCGACGCCGTTTTTTAACCATTGGACCTCAAATGGAAGAGACCCTTCAGCCGTGCATTCAAATCGATGCTTCGAGCCTGAAAAAACAACAGCACTTTCTAATTTTTTAACAAAATCGGGTGGGGTTGATTCAATTGGATTTGAATCGTGATAAATTTGACTTGTTTTGACCCTATACGTGTCCTTAAGGGTCTCTACATCTTCTTTTAATTGAATCAAGTTGTTCATCAACTCGACGTTTTTGGTCACCACATGTCTCATTCTGCTGGGACCGTCAATGTCACCGTAAACTTCAACGGCCATGTTAGTCAAGTACTTAATCTTCGAGTCGTAATGTTCTCGTAACTCTTGGATATTTTGATTTATCTGATTGAGCACAAACTCGACCTGTTTAACATCACTAATCTCAGTCTTATGCACAATCAATCGATTCACAATTTGTGTTTTTTGTTGAACCCACACCTCGAGGTCTTCATACATTTTATAAAAATCACTAGACTTTAATATCTGACTGTGATAGTCTCTTAAAGTTTGATTCAATTGGGACCACTTGTGATCAATTTCGTTAAGAGACGAACGTAATTCACGTTCTTGTGAACCGTCTAAGTTATTAACCGTCAAATTTTGCATCATTGTTTCAACAACATGTTTCCATTTTGAAATATTCTCAGAACAAATCTTAAATTAGAACCGTTTTAGACTCTCTGGTCATAAAAACCCTCAAAGACTTACCTTCATGTTATCACTAAGGTACCGAAAATCGGACAAACTCTTTTGTACGAGTTCATAATTATGTCCTAAATTAGACTTTTTATGGTTAATCTCCCCTGCCATCATGTCCAAATCCCGATTAATTTGGTTCTTTTCGATCATAATTTGACACAATTCAAGTTTTTTCTTAAGGGCTCGTTGTTTTTCCTCCCAAGCACGTTCCCATGAACGTTTATGCTCTTCGGTACGAGTCAATAGCCGTCTTACCGTGTCACTTGTATCCGCCTCGACACCCTTTGAACAAAAAATAATTAACCCTGGGGGGTCATAAAAAAGCTTAGACTTACCTGTTGTCTGACTCTATAGACAATTTCATCCCCCTCACCAGAAGTAAAGTTCAACAACTTGACCACGTTCTCTCGTTCCAATATATGCTCCTTTAACATGTTCTCAGCGGTTATGAGATCATTCGGGAGATCCGTAGCCTGGTACTTTTTTTCCGACTCGGTAATTATCTCTTCAAGTTTATGATAATTATGAAAGAACTGAATTGACATTTGTAAGAGTATTTTGTACTCGTTTATCCTCGCTAGGAATCGTTGTCGGATCTTGGTTAACTCGTTGACAATCATGTCCTTTTGGCCCTGGGTGTCTCCGTTTAATGACAAAATTTCTGCTTTAGTGATACAATCCTCGATGTCTAAAGATATTTGTTTTACCGTTGGCATGAATTCGTCCAAATTTTTTTGGTACGTTTGAGCCATTTCGAGTGTACTACCGAACTCACCGGTAATTTTTGGGAAAAAATTTTCTTCAATTAACATTGTTTTTTTAATCAACTGACGAGCGGTTATTAAAAAATCTTGCCATTCTTCTTTAAATCGTTTATGACTTGAAATTTTCTCTTTCCAAATTTGAGAGTTTGAGCGTACATTTTCGATTTGACTTGTAGCATCGTTCATTATGAGTTCAATATCACTTATCATGTGATTACAATTGAGTTTAACTATTTCATTATCAGATCGTCTTAGTGAACTTATCGATTGACGACCCTTGATTAACAAGTCTTCATAATATTGCTCGAATATTCTAGTCTTATCTTTAACATGTTGTTCAAAAATACTGTCTGCTTTTGAACTACTCATGTGTTCGTTTACACTTTTGAATAGCTCGTGTAAATCAATCCCCAAGTTTTTAAACTTGTTAACTATTTTTATAAATTCAAGATAATCACTTGCGACTAGTATGCGTTGTTCTACAGTTAATTTTAAACGATTCCATTTTTGATCAATTGATTGTAGATTTTTAAGGATTTGATCTCTTTCATTCATGTTTTCACATCGAGTCAAAAGACTCTCGGCTGTTTCTCTTAATTTACGATAATCGCCTTCGTTTTCTTTTAAATCAACTTCCATTTGTTCGTGATTATCAACGTAGTCACTTACGTATGATACGTCTAGACCCATGTCACGGTGTTGGGTCAAAAAACTTTCACCAATATTTGTGATCCAAGAGAACATCTAAACAAATAAAAAGTCATTTATAAGTCTTAGATGACCCAATAGCTTCCAAAAGAGGGTCTCGAAGGACCCTAATAAAGCCGAAGAGGTCCTTCTTCAAGCTATTCCAAGGAGAGGGTCTTATTGAAACAGGTATTGAACAACATGAGCTTCAGACCAAAAAGAGTTCAGAGACTCAGTGATGGTCAACAGGGTTCGTAACCCTACCAAAGGGTAGTCGACAAAGACTTTCGTTCCTTAAGGACATTACGACGACCATTGTGGAGGTCTTAAGAGACTCTACTGAAGCCGTAGAGGTCCTACTTCAAGCTATTCCAATGGGAGGGTCTTATCAGACCATAGGATCAAAAAAAGATCGTCTTAGGTCTGTATTCAAAGACTAACCTTCAACATGGGGATCTGACTAAAATTTACACCAAAGTACCCCTCTGATCCCAGGGTCTTGAGACTGCCTTCTCAGTCCGTAAATGAGAGGCACGTCCAAGATAACCCTACCGAAGCCTTGTCTCTGGTCCAAAAAATACTGAGATATTGCATTAAGAATTTCAACAAGAGAGTCTTATTGATAGAAGGGTCAAACTAGAAGTCTTGTCCCAGAATTTTAAGACTGAGAGTGGTCCCAAAGGTCCATAAGTTGCCTCAGGACCCTTTAACAAAAATACTTACATCATTAAACTTGGTCTCAAACTGCATAAACTCATTCAACCTTTTCGACTCTGTTTCCGACTCAGCAGTTTGCACAATTTTATTTTGTATATCATTCGTCAACTTATTCTTAATCTCATTTACATGTTCAGTAAATTCGTAGACTTTTTTGATCACGTGTTTAGCTTCAAAATTTTCACTATTACATTTTTCGAGTATCATTCGACCTTCTCTTAGACCAGGTGCACTTATTTCGGCCAATTTTGAACTCAAATCAGCATGTTTTTGAGTAAACTCAATCCCAGGGCTTTTTTTTCTTTCATTATGAGGGTCTTTGTCACTCAAACGTCGTATTTTTTCATTCTCAATTTTAATCTCTGTTTCAATTTGAATGAGTCTTTCTGAAGCTTGTTCGGTTTGTTTATAAAAATTTACGACTATGGCTAAGAGTTTACGTTTTTGATCAAGTTTTCGAGCAAATATTTCCCATTCTTTTAACAAAACATGAGCTTCTGAGTGAGCTTCATCGGCTCTCTCTAGACCTGTGTGAATAAATTGATCGGCTGTACGAAGACATTTCATCACCGAGTCGTGGACTAACTTTTGAAATTGTTTTTCAAACTTTAAATGACTCTCTTGGAGTTCAATGGCCTCGTTGTAATTCGTACCGAGCTTTGAATCGTCTAATTGTCTCAATCCTTCGTTCCGAATCCACTCCAAAGTCTTTTTAATCTCGTCTCTTAGATAACATATTTGGATACACTGTTCTAATTTAAGCTTCCTTTGTTTCCATAACTCTTCGAGTTTGAGACGTTTTGAGTTTAAAAGTTCGAGTAAATTTTCGATTGAAAAACAAGCTGAAGACGTTGCGTGTTTACCACTGGTGTCACCTCGGGTGTACAAACTCATCTCTTTCAAGACCCCGAGTAACTCTTTGCCAATTTCAAAAGTACTCAATGATGTTTCTAAAATTTCTTTTTTAGATTTTTGATGTTGTTCGATCAAAGCGTAACCAAGGTCTGTGTTTGATACCTCAGCTTCTGATGCATCTTCAAATAAACGACTTGCTCGATTCACTTTATCAATGAATACCTCAGCACTTTTATGAAATTTAACCGAGAGTTCTAAAAGCCGTAAACGAAGATCAAGTTGTTTTTCAGTATCGGACCAAAAGTTTGCAATATCCAAAGGGTATTGTCTGTATATTGCCTCAGTGATTTGAGTTTTCTTGTACTTAAAACAAAAAAGGGGTTTCAAAAAGAAGTTATAAATGGTTTGGGATTAGTTACATTGAATTTTGATATTAATTCTTGATGATGTTTTAACAAGCGAACTGCTTCATCTAAATTGTTACCGACCTCCATACGGTCAGGCTCCATTTTGTGGATGACTATTTGAACATTTTGATCATCGGTCTTTGAAAAAAAAAAATTTTTATTTTTGGGGTTGTTTTATGGTCTCAAGCAATTTGGAATCGATCATCAATCGTCAAAAACAATGATTGGTCCTTAAGGACTCTTCAAATTTCTATTTAAGCAAATCAAGGAGTGTAGATAAGTCTTAAGCTAAAGTGCTAGGAGATACGTAAACTTAAATTCAACCTTAAAGTGTATTGAATACTATTAAAGTGAGTACATAAACCTTCAGGCATATTTTTTTTCAAAAAAGTTTTATGTTCATTATTTTAAGCGAGAGTGCGTTTAGGCAAAAATTTCAAGCAGCGGAAACTATTTGTCCTAACTGGGTAGCGATATCTGTATGAACCGTAGCAACAACTCGAAGGACCTAGAAGTTGGTCTTTTTATTTAAAAGGACCGGAAGTTCAAAAGAAATTTTATGCACTTTAGAGAGAGCGGCTTAGGGTTACATGTTATTATTGGTTACCTAAAGTGTAAAGGCACCTTTCAACCGCATGATTGGAGACAGATGATTGGAGGAGAGATCAGATGACATCAAAATTAGGTGCTTTGCGGAATTTCCGCGGACTCAAATTATAAAACCGCGGAAATTTCCGGAAATTTATGTTTTTTTTTAAATATAGAATGGAAAAATAAGTACGGCCATGTAGCTTATAGGAGACTTTTTGTTAGAATATGTATGAATATTTCATGGTTTATTCGATCTTTATTCAATCAGAAGTGAAATCTTGATTCGGACCTCTCAACCCGTAAAAAATTGTGGGTCTATAAAAATCAATGATCTTGAAAGAAGAACTTCGTATTTCGCTTTTAGATTTTTCAGTTCTTTAACCTCTGGGATGCCCGCTAAATGCCTTAAAAGGTGCTAAAATCAAAAACCTCCCAGAGCCGACATTTAAGAGCCCTAGAGAACATATTTTTAATCTGCTCTATCAGAATCTGTAATTGAAATAGTAATTGTTTTTCGAAGTCATCAACAAGGATAATCAAACGTAAACACCCTCCCCTCCTAAAAAATTAAAATTTTTTTGACCCTCTAAAAAATGAGCATCTTTGTGTTTTCATGAAAGGGGAACACACTTATGGAGTCACATTTCCGCGGACTCGAATCATAAAAACCGCGGAAATTCACGGAAATTTGAATATGTCGAAAATGTGATACTGTCACATCGGTTCGATGAAGGTAGACATAATCGAAATTTTCACTAAATAGCAACGGATTTCATTAAATTTTAATAGAGTAAACAAAAATCCATGTCGTTATGCAAACAAAAAATCTCATGTGGGTTTTAACTCAACACAAAACAAAATCAAATTTTTAAAATGTTTATCAAACATTATTATTTTACCTTAAATAAAAAAAAAACTAAAGAAATGTAACTAGAAACTGGAAGTAGTTGAATTACATAATTAAACATGCTTAACCCTTTTTTTTAACAAAAATCCATTAATCGCGTCTATTAACTTGAAAGGTATCAAAAAAAAGAAAGCTCTTTGTATGTGTGTGTGTGAGATTAGTTTAATTTTCATAATTTAGAAAACTTATTCGTTACCAAACGTGTTACCATGGCATTTTTATATTTAAATAAATCTCTCTCATTTTTTTTTCGTTTAAATTATTTCAATTAAGTATTCATAAAACTATCTTTAGATTTTTCCTTTTGTTTTTAATCTCAGGTATTACTGAACACACAACAAAAAAAAAAAAAAAAATTTTTTTTATTTAAATTTGTTTTTTTTTCGAGTTGCTATTTGAAATGTTTTTTTGTTGAGTAACTATGAGCAAAAGGGACAAAAAATTAAATTTAAAACTTAACCGTTTGAATGAAGAAGACGAGAACACGGACCCAGTGGTTGATGACGAACCAAAAAAATCGGAGGAATTGGACGAAAAAAATCAAGAAATAGTCTCTGCTGAATATGAGGTCTTAAAATCAAAAATCGATAAGGTCTTCAAATTATTGCCCTATTGTGAACCAAAACTGGTTAACTTAATCGATTCGAACGAAAAATTACTCGAATTCTTCAATCATTCCCTTCTCGATCGACTATGTTACACCGAAACCGATGATAGACATATCAACTTAAACAACCTGGAACTTAACGACGAAGCCATCGCACAGTTTAACATAAACAATGTCATCTCCCTTTTAAATCTAAGCGAAAAAGAGACATTTTCATCTCAAGAGTTGTTCAATTTATACAAAAATTTAAAGTGTATCAAACTCTTAAACTTAAGGAAGAATGTATTCAAACAGTTACCTTACAATTTGATTGATTTGTTCGAACACGTGACTCAAATTGACTTGGGAAATAACCTCATTGACACGTTTAATCTTAGTTATTTGAACAAGTTTAAACATTTGAAGGATTTAAATTTGAATGGGAATAGGCTTAAAAATTTTGGGGATCCTGCAAGTGTGACTGTTGGTGAACCGGTATTTGCAAGTCTTGAACGTCTCAATTTGGGGTCTAATAATTTAACAAGCGCCAATGCTGTCTTGGTATCCCAGTTCAAGAATCTTAAATACCTCAATTTATCTGACAATAATTTTTTAATCGATGAACAAAATCAACTTCCATGGCAGCTTATGCCAAATCAATTACAAAGTTTGATAGAGTTGGACATGTCAAGGAATAACAAAATCTTAGATCAAATAGCATCAGGTCAAACGAATAGTAAACACCAAATGAGATCTGAGAGTGTTTATTCAGCGCGATCAGTCGCATCTTCAACCAATATGTCTTTTATATCAACAAAAATAGTCTTTAAATCATTCAATTGTTTACTCAACTTAAAAGTATTGAATCTAAGCGAGAATCGTTTAGTCAATATACCAAGTGATATTAAAGATTTAAAACACTTACAAGAGTTAGTGCTTGATTCAAATGAGATTGAGTTTTTGCCAAATGAGTTAACCGGTCTGAAACATTTACACACTCTATCATTAAAATCGAACAAACTCAAAGAACTAAGTGACATGTTTTGTCAATACGCTAAATTCAAAGAGAACTTACAAAAATTAGATTTATCAAATAATAACTTAAAATACGATAACTTGAGCTTTAAAATATGTCTCTTTGAGAATTTAAAATATTTAAATTTGAGTAATAACTCATTCGATTTGATACCAAACACATTACCGAAAAATTTGGAACACTTGGACTTGAGTTATAATCGTTTAAAGTGTCTCATGATTCGACCATTACCTACAAAGGCACAAGAAGACGATGAAGTCCTAATCGCTCTCGATTACAACGAACACACAAGTCTTAACCGTATACAAAAAATCAAACAAAAATTTGACATGAATTACGATCGACCAGAGACTGATTCGAACGAAGAGTTAACCCTACCGCATGTTTTTTATCTCAGAAATTTAAAGTATTTAAACGTATCGAACAATAATATAATCGAAATACCCACTGATTTTGGTCTACTCAACTCGAATCTAGAGTATTTAGACTTGTCTACGAATCTAGTTAACCAAATAAATATAAGTTTATGTCGTGGGTTAGGGTTACTCAAGTACTTGGACTTGTCTAATAATCGAGTAAGAGAGATAACTGATAAAATAAGAGAGTTAACTAGTCTTGAATGTTTAAATTTGACCCAAAATCGGTTAATTTCGTTAAATTTTGAGGTTTGTACCGAGTTAAAGAATTTGAAAGAACTTAACTTGAGTCGGAATTATTTTGAGCAACTTCCGGTTTGGTCAGGTACTGGTCATAATGTGACCTCTAGGACTAGTTCCAGTCGTTCGACTTTTCCGGGTGGTAAAAAATTCACGTTTAACCTCCCAAAGCTTGAAAAAGTCGATTTAAGTCATAATAAATTTAAATCAAACTTTTCAATATTCACCGCTTTTTCACTCTGTCCGAATCTTAGTGAAGTTAATCTAAGCTCCAATTCGATAATCTTAATCGATACTGATGAACTCGCGAGTATACTCGATTCGGATTTTAAAGACCTAATTGACGACGATAAAGCCCGTAAATTATCAGTACCAAAAATAAAACTCAACCACATGAAACGTTTAGACCTATCTAACAATCAAGTCTCATTCCTAAAGGGTGGGTTTATAAAATTTCTCAATTCGTTGTACAAATTGACTCCGAATTTAAAAGAAATTATTTATGAACAATCGAACGGTTTAAAATTAGGTCAAGTTGAACCAAGTGATGTTAATTATTGTTTCAATGATGAAAAATTAAACGATGAAATTAAGGATAAAATTCAAGTTTTGGATTTGAGTTCGAATGGTCTTAAAAATTTTCCGAGTTTTATACTCGAATTGAAGAGTTTAAAAGAGATTTATTTTAATGGAAATTTTTTAAAAAAAATTCCCAATGAATTTTTTAAAGAGAGTTTTTCATTGGAAGAGTATAACACTTGTTTTAAAAAACTTGAAATAATTAAAGAAAAGAAGAAACAATCGGACGAAGAGATCGAGGATGAAGACGAAGAAGAAGAGGAAGTTCGTAAACGTCGTAAGAAAAAAAAGAATAAAAATATTGAGCCACCTAAAATTGATCCGTTGGACGAACAAGAACAAGTAATTACACAACGTGAGGAAGAATTGAAGAGTAAAAATTATCTTTGCGAAAAATTAGAGATACTTCACTTGAATAATAATCAAATTGAATCAATACCACAAAATTTTTTTTCTCATTTTAAAGTTTTAAAAGAGTTAAAGTTAAATGATAATCCGTTAAAAGATCCACCACAAAATTCGGTTTGTTTAAATACGCCAACGAAGTTACAACGGAATAAAGAACTTAAGTACCAAGCTCAAAAAACACGGCTATTCGCTACTGAGACGTTTGTAATCGATCGGAATACTCGACCGAAAACTTCAAATTATCATTTTGATCAATTTCATCCGAAAGATCAACAACTTCCCAATTTGTTCCTCGAGACTACTCAAGATCTTAAACCGTTACAAACGTATATGATAAAGTACAAAAATAGAGAGGGTAAGATTACATAACATTGAGTTTTTAGAAATAAAATTTTTTGTTTTAAGATATGATGTTGACTAATATGTTTTTAATAATCAAAGACAATATAGACTCATTGGAAACATTGTTGAAGTTAATGAGACGTTTAAAAATGCCAATGGATCGTGTACAATATGTGTGCAAGGAAATAAGCGATTCAGTGATTAAAAATTGGAGTAAAATCGAACAAATTGAGTTTAAACCAGAACCGGGTAAATTTCGACCAACGAGAAAAGAACTTAACAAAAAAATGCGTCAGTATATATTAAGATTACAAGCATGGAATCTCTTAAACGCTTGGCGTAATACATATGGAACAGATGCTCAAAGTGAAGAGCTTGTGCGTATATTTAAATTGATGAATTCAAATCAATACGAAGCAGAGATTTACGAAAAGTTAAACACTTTTAAATTAAATTCAAGTATGATTCGAATATAGACAACAATTTTTTTATAAGCTTAACATTTTTTATTTTTTTTTTTTTTGAGAATAAATTTGTATAAATTTTTAAAAAAGTCTTACTTAAAAGGCAATCGATTATCGATTACGTAATAGAACGAACATAATAAAAAGACTTACCCGGGTTAAATTAAGCTCTAGTTTACAATAGTCCGTACATATTGTGTGTATGATTTGATTGGATTTTGTGCAATCCATTTTTTTTTGAGCAACAACAACAAAAAAAAGGATTAAATTTGATTTAATTCTTTTTTTGGATTCGTATTCTAAAAAAATAAAAAGTTGGGTGTTAAAAGATTAAAAAATTGAGAGGCTATCTTAATAGCACTCGTCTGAAAAACTTAAAAATGTGCTTGCTATTAAAATCAATCAAAGTATTTGAATGATTTATTAATTACAAATATCAAAGTGAGGTTAACATAGAAGAAATATATTTGAAAAACGATCAGACAATTTTAATGACTTGTTGAAATATTTTTTTGAATTTAAATTTTTTAAATTAAGGCGGGATTTTAAAAATTTGCGTATACATAAAAATTTACTTAAAAACATTAAACTTTTTATCATTTTTTCTGAAGAAGCTCACGCTCGAAACAGATAAACAAATAAAATAAAAAATAAAATCATTAAATATATCAGTTAAGTCCACTTCTGTTCAATATTTTCAAAGTAACAATAGTTAACAAATATCTCATAGAGCTGGAACCCTGGCTTGCCAAGTGGAAAATGAAGGTTTCGGTCGAAAAGTCATCTTATACAATATTAAAAACACCAAAATACAACTTTAAACTCTATAACAAGTAATTACCTTCCTCGGTATAACATTTGACAACAACTTATCGTTCAAATATCAAGACAAAAATGTCAGGGAAAAACGTTTAAAAATAGTGTTGGAAGTAGACTAATAAATCAACTAGACTAAAACAAGAACGGAAAATTTTCACATCAGTTGCATACATGCAAATTGTAGATCTCTTAGTCTGCTTCAAAATGGTACCCTGATTTTGTTGATAGAGTCTTTCCTTAATGAGAAAAATACACTTAGTTGAATTTAAAAACGATTTTCAGTTGCAACTAAATACACTTTTCTCATTAAGGAATGACTCTATCAACACAATCAGGGTACCATTTTGAAGCATGTCTGGAGTGAAAATTTACATTTCTAAATTTAGTCCAGTTGGTTCATTAGTCGACGGCCAAAACTAGTTTTAAACGCCTTAATTGTCACAAAAGTCTTGGTGTCTAAACAAAAAAAACGCTAACCATTATATACTTACCACTAATACGATCTATTTTAGATTATTCATCGTTTATTGTATCAAGACTTATTAAACTAAAGATGAAAAATTTCAAAAAATTTAAAATAGTGCGATCCGAATCATTTAAAATCAGAGATGAGATGTTAGTATAACTTAGTTACAATCAATATCTGGCATACGGCATATCACATCGAGACTGAATGATTTAAACCAATTTTTAAAATGCCATCTTAAATGAAAACCCACTAATCAATAACATTGGTGAACTTGCAATAAAGAAGTATCAAACCCCGTTATGTACATTTTTAAATAAAGTAGTATCAGAAAGAAATAAAACAAAAGAAACAACTTTGAAAAAAAAAATTTATTTTAAAATGACTCACGCTGGTGCCAAATAAATAAATATTTTAAACTAAAAAAAACTTATCGTTTAATTATCTAAAATTTAGATACTTAAAATTAATAGTATCTTCAAATCCTGGTGGAGTCATTCAAATAATTACATTGTGAGCCAAAACAAGTCCCTTAACATTGTTTAAAAAATCAAAAATTTATATTTATATATAAGATAGGGGCTTTAAACCGTTGATACAGTGGTTCTTGCGAAAATGTAATCTGTTCCGTTCCTAGTTAGAAATATCGACATTTCGTTATTTCTGAATTAACACGTGTACAATTCGCGGGTTTACGTTATTAATAAAAACTTGAAACCGAACGGTTATTTGGAACGGAACGTTACATTTCTGCAAGAACCACTGTAAACCTTGAAACTTTAAAAAAAGCGGTAATTTAACAACTCAATTAAAGAAGCTTTGAAGGAGAGCTCAATAATTGGAGACTTGAAATGGCACCAAACAAATGTAACTATATGACGCTCTTGATAAGCTAAGCTAAGCTAAATTTCGAATGATATTATGTGCTTATCTCTTTTTCTGAATCCTTTCACGGCCTGCTAATGAGCACACAGTTGATAAGGTCTACACAGAGGGACTTCTCTATCTTAAAGCTTATTAAAATCGTTGCTTTATTTAAAGAGAGTATACAAAACATTTTGACTGAACTTTACTGCTCAAACAATTGACAATCGAGAGTATAGAACTCATTTAAAGTGTGATAATCAAGCAAAAAAAATATCGTCCGAATACAAACCAAAATGGGGTTTCAAAGAATAAAGTTTTTTCGAGATCTAAACTTTGGAATATTGTAATCTCTTTGTTTTGAATTTGCTATTATGATAATTCATTCTTTAAGGTATGAGTGAAAAAAAACAATTTTTAGAAATTCTAGAGATTTAAGTTCAGCGTTACATAATAGAACTATAACTGCATAATAAGTGTATTAGCACCTCAAAACTGTATCGACAAGAGTAATATAATCATTTATCAAGATCCAAATATTTGAAATACAACAAGAACAAAAAATAAGATATAAATAAGTTTCAGTTTTTAAATAAGCCAAAATTAATTCAACAAGCACATTGTTATACTTACTGGCCAATCATAACAAACAAATTTGTTATACAGTTTATTAAAACTAACCCATCGTTTTACTAATTATAAATAAGTTTACTCTCTCTCTCTACTTATGCATAACCTACCACGCTATGAAAATAAAACTCTAAAGAGCTAAAAATTGGCATCTAAGTAAAACGATTGAGCTTACAATATTCTACCTGGACCCAAGCAAATAAAAAATCTAAATCTTAAAAAATTTAAATCATTCAAAATACTACGTTATTAACAAAATCATTATCTGAACACAAAAATTGCCTCAACTAGAAAACAAAAAAAGATTAGTATTTATCTATTCGAATCTTAATGCGTGTTTCTTGAAAATAAATCAACAACAGAACTAAAAAAACCCAAAAAAAGTAAAAAAAAAAAAGCTTTAAGAACTAACCCCCTAAATCTCTTATCATAATTTTATTCGACTCATGGAGATATTTAACATTATTAAAGTCCAGTCTTTAACTAGTAGCCTCGTTTTTTAATGATAAATAAACAAACAAATTTTTGTGTGTGTGTGGTATTTTTCAGATAAATTCTAGATAGAGTTCACTACGAAATAATAAAAAAAAAAAAAGAATCGAAGAGAAGAAAGCATTCTTTTTTGTATTCATGTTTAATTTTTTATACAAATTTAAAGCGTTACCTAAATGAATCCGACCAATCATATTTAATCTATACGAATAATTCAAAATAGGTTAACTTATATAATGCCATTCAATATATTCTCTTAACAAAATTAGCTTATCTTGAAACAAAAAAAAAAATTTTGTATTTATCTTAACCAATCTAATTTATCTTTAAGATATTTCTATAACTTATCGAATTATAATATTCGGTTAAGTTCTAAATTCTTAAAAAAAAACACCATTGCCAGAATTTTAATAATTTATTCGAGTTATTAAAAAATATTCTAATTGGTCAGCTTGTAAAACGGACCTGATTATGATTTTATGTAATAATATTGCATAAGGAGCCCGTGATTCAAGTTTGATTAGATCATCAATAAACCAACCTACACCCTTAAAACATATTAAAAATAATTGAGTACAAAAAAATTGGATTAACAACAAAACATAAATTAAGATTGATTAAAAATTCCAAGAATAGAAATTTCTATTATTAATTATTTGTTGTCGCTGTTTGGTACAAACCCACGCAACAAATTTAAATCTCAAACTGAACAATTGACTTAGCGTTAGTGTTGAGCACGGCCAAACTTTTTCAAAACAAGACTCCTAAAGCTTAAAACTTATAGATTTCGGTGTGGTAAGATTAAAGTGTTTATGTTAGCATAGGATTAAAATTGCCGGTCAGTAGCCCGCATGGCCGTTACCAAACACTACTTAGCGTAGAACGTGGGTTATGGTATTGAAGAATATTTCCTGTCAATTGATAAGATAAACAATTTTTGAAAGTTTAAATAACCATTTTGTTTATTTTAATTCTTTGTTAAGATTAATTATTTTTGGCAAACTTTTTTTTACAGTAATTTAATCGACAACAAACACATTGTATATCATTTTTCATAAAACTTAGAGTTATACCATTATTTCAAGAAGAGAAAATTTATAGCAACAATAAAATTAATTTATGAAATTGAAATCAGATTTTGTAAAATAAGAAAAAAAAAATTCGCTGCGAACAGGATTTGAACCTGTGCGGGAAAATCCCAACAGATTTCAAGTCTGTCGCCTTAACCACTCGGCCATCGCAGCTCGTAACTATCATATCAATTTTATTTGTTATTAATTGAAATTTTTTCGTCACGTCATCAAATTATCGTCGTAACCATGCCTTGGCCGGTTCCAAGCCCGGATGTGAAAATGGGAGAGCGGTGATGTTGCTGTCATTGTAACATCGTTCTAAATGTGCTATATTACGGGTACGAAGGTCCAAGGATCGCGTTCGAATCTTGTCGTATTTGGCTTTGACCATCAAAACGTATAGAAGCCTGAGAACGAGCGTTCAACAGCAGATCCAATTAGCAATAGGTTTAGTGACAAAGTTAAGTACTCTACTCAATGTAGAATACGCTTGGTTTGTGGTTCCAAGCTAAGTCTAAATAGTTATCGAGTTCGCGGCTTCGGCTCGGATGAGTGATGCTGTTTATGAACGTCCCACAGTAACTAGGGTGGATGGCAGTAGCATAGTCGTAACCATGCCATGGCCGGTCCCAAGCTCGGATGAAAAAATGGGAGAGCGACTCGTCGATTATTAAAAAAAAAGTGTAGTGTAAAAAAAGGAGGATTTCTCTTTTTCAAGTGCATACCAACTGCAAATTCAAGAGAGAGAGAGAGAGAGAGAGAGAGTAAGAATTAACAACAAGGATGTTTAGACTATGTCCAATAAATATTTATTAAAGAAATAAATGATAAAAAAAAGGCTCATAAATTTAACATAAAAACAATCTTTCTTTTTTTTTTTGTAACAAAAAGAGAAGAGAAAAAAAAACTGGGTAAAATAACTTAAAATTTTTGTTTAATTATTTTTAATCACATTTTTTTTTTGATTCTTTTTTTTTGTTTGCTTTGTTCAATTTTGACTTGGGACTTCTTCTGGTCTATTTTGACTATTGTTGTTTGGATTGTATCTTCTTGGTCCTTGATTGTAACGTTGTGGTCTTGGTCTGTATGGACGTGGTTGTTGTTGTTGTCCTTGTGGTACATAATCTGGTTTGTTGTTGTATGGACGTCTGTAACCACCGTATCTCATTGAACCTTGTTGTTGTTGTGGTGGTTGATCCATTGGTGGACCTCTTGGTCTGTATGGTCTGTACGGTCGTCGACTTCCGCTCGAGTTTCTGTATCCACCTTGTTGTTGTTGTTGTTGATGTTGTGGTGGTTGATATTGATTTGGTCTTGGACCACGGTAACGTCTTTGTGGTGGAGCACCATTGTCTTCATGATCAACATCATTTGAATGATTTCTTGGTGCACGGTTGTTGTTGTATCTTGGACCTGGACCACCACGATTGTTGTTGTTGTTGTTGTATCGTCTTGGTCTTTGTTCTCTTTGTTCTTGATTATCATCACCACCACCACGTTGTTGTGATTGATCATTATTTTGACTTTGATCATTTTCATTTTGATCTTGTCTTGGTCTTCGTCTAACAACACGTCTTCTGAATCGTCTTTGTCTTGGCTTTTGTTGTTCTGAAGTGTTAGCACCTTCATTTTGTGAGTCATTTTTATGTTCATCTTGACTTTGTCCTTCATTCTCACCATCTTGTCTTTGTTGTGATCTATTTTGACCACGACGACGGTATCCTCTGTATCCACGAGCACCCTTCTTTTTGTCAGCGGCATATTTTGATCCTTGAACAGGTTCACCATTTGGACCAGTTACATTTGAAGCCTCTTTGCCTTTTTCACCTTGTACAATGTCAAATTCGACCTTTTCGCCCTCACCAACACTTTTTTTATATTTTTTTGGATTATTTTTTGAAATGGCACTTTGATGAACAAATATGTCCTCGTTTGTGTCATCACGGTTAATAAAACCATAACCATTTTTAACATTAAACCACTTGACAGTACCAGATACTTTACTAAATAACACTGGTTTTTCAACTACTGGTTTTTCGATTTTAACTGGTGCATCAACAGATACTTGTTCGGGTTGCTTGCTTTCAACTTCAGTCATTTTTAGACAAAGATGTTGTTTTTTTAATATTTTCTATAAGCTGTTGTAGAAAAAATTTTTGTTAGAGCTTTTGTTTAAGCTTAAATTTTTGAAGATGGATGTTTAGAGAAACAAAAAGAAAAAGTTTTTTAACTAACTTTTGTCGAGCACGGGTCTTAAATGAGAGAGAGAGAGAGAGAAACACAAAAAAATAAAGAAAAAAAATCAAAAAAAAAAAGAAATGTTTCTCTTGTAATTACACCAGTTTTTGAATTATTTTTTTTCTGTGTTCTTTTTTGTTAAGTAATCCCATTTTTTAAATATTGTGCAATTAAAGACAGCATGCTTTTTTATTGTTTAAATTTTAATTTTTGAATGAAAAAAATCAAAAAGACTAAATTTTTGACATTTTGATAAAAACAGAGATTTTGGATTAAAATTTTTAGTTTAAATTAAAAAAATTCGTCCCTAGGTGGATTCGAACCACCAACCTTTCGGTTAACAGCCGAACGCGCTAGCCGATTGCGCCATAGAGACTTCATTTATAAACTGTTTTTATTCGTTTAATCATTTTAAAGAACATTGCTTCGTAATCTTTCATTCTTTTCAATTTGATTATTTCAAGTGTGTTATTTTTAATTTTTGTTACAAATCTAAATTTTCTGATTTAGAATGGTTCAATTCTAAACTAACAATATAAGTCAGAATTTAAGAAAATCTCGCTTATCGACTGCATCTCGTTCAAAACTAAAATTTTACCAAACTCAATTTTCAAGTTTGGTTTCATTTTTAGTTTCCAATTAAGGTCAGCGCCTGATCACCAGAAAGTTCAAAAATGTTTTCTCATGACACTTTCTTTAATGTTAGATTTCAAAATCTCAATGTCAAGTAAAAGGTTAATCAACCAGCATCTGCTCTTACCCAATTAAAAGACTTATTATCAATCCATTTATTCAATAAAACACAGCATTGTAAAAAAGTTAGGTTACATTTAATGATCATTCCGTCTCGATGGCATCGAGCATTGTCCTACTGGAAAACAAGCGGTTTGTCTTGTCTAAGTAGATATATTGAAAGAACTTAGTTTTTATGTATTTTTGAGAGTTTATTCTCCCATCAAAGATACAAAAGAGTCCAAGTCTGTAATAACTTATACAGCACCATATTCAAATTGAACCACTACCTTGTTTAGTTCGACTTAAAATGCATTCTTGGTTGTATTTTTCTAATGACATTCTTCTGATCTTATTGCGGTTTTTTTTTGCTGTCTACCTCAATAGTCATCTCAAAACTAAACATAACTTGTATCCATTTTGTCTTGCCTCATGATTTTAGACCCAAACAAAATAATTTACGAGCTTTTTTGTAAGGCTTTGAAAAGCGTCGTTTTCGAATCGCAAATTTCCATTCAAGTTAGTTCGAAAGTAATCTTCGCCGAACCAATGAGGATGATATTCTCTTGCTTTTTGTTAGCTTCAATTCTTGTGCAAGAGCGTGGGATGGTGCTGTTCGGTTTTTTTGACCAAGCAGATCACTTCACGGTCATCTTTAGGGGATGAAATCTTCCCAGATCTTTGCCGATCTTCATATGAATTTGTTTCAGTAAATCGGTCAATTATGGTCTTTATGCATTTTTTTGATCTTTTTAACTCAACTGCTTTCTTAAACAGAAATTTTTCCTGTTGAAGAATCAAGACAGTCTTTACTCTGTCTTACAGTGAAAATAAAAACTTATTTGTACTTTTCCTGCGAGGAAAGGAAAGATAATTTTAAACAGCAAATTAAAAAGAAATTAACATAATTTCTTGATTTAAATTTTAATTCACATTCATTCCTTGTACTTTACTCTCTTTTTCCAAATCGCACATTTGAATTCAGAGTGTTTAAATTACATATTATTTTATTCAAGTAGTTTTCTGAAAGAGCTCACACTCGAAACAGATAAACGAATGGAAAAAAAAAAAACAAAAAGTCTCAGTTTTAGAAGTAAAAGTTTATTAAAAAAAGATTTTTTTTTATTTAAATGTTTTATTCAAATATTTGTGAAAATTATTCATGGACAAACCATGAAATTCGAAAATGGTGTTGACCTTCTTGTGATTTTTCAAGTGTGTCTTGACTTGAAATTAAAAATTCCTCTGTTTTATAATCATGAAAGCTTTGACAAGGTGAAACCCATTGAATATAACTATTTATGCTTGAGTCTAATTCATTTTCAGCCAATGAACACCCATTATAGCGATAAAAATCAAGATCCAATGAGCTATGAGGAACATCACTATTCGCTGATAATCTAAATGTCCAATTGTCTTCTAAACTATCAATTGTGATGGTTCAATTTTTTTTTGACCAATTACAATTAAGGATGGCCAATATTTATTTACAAAATAAGTCTAAAAATATAGAGCATAAAATTAAATCACTGCTTCTTTTCACTAAAAAAATAAATAGAAGTAAAAAATAGAAATAGAAGAGACGTAAAAAACTTTAAAAAAAAACTAAGCTCTTTAAGAAATAAAATTTTTAAAACGATCGAGTTTTCTTTGATTGTTTAGCCATTCCTCTAAACTTCAAAATCGAAATTCTTCGTCATTACAGTCTTTATGATAGAAGACTATGTTAGTTCGGTTTAACTGTAGTAAAATTTTTTTTTATATAGAGTCTCATTTAGAAGCAAACTGGACTTTTGGTAATCAATGAAGAGGTGCTGTAAGCTTCCCTTTGTTTTCTTGAAAATTAACATTTGCTTTTAACGTTTTTAAGCTTATCAAGTGTCGGTAGACCATTTAAACAAATCTTGTAACAAAGGCTCAGTTCTTTGAGACTCAAAATATTTCAACTTAAGTTTTGAAATGTTACGTTCATAGTATGATTTCTGTTCATACTTCTCCTTAAGTTTTTCATAAAGGGTCTTACTTGTTATTTTTTGAAGATTACTAGTTTCTCTTGGGCAATTTTTGTTGAAGAACGGAATTCGAGATCGAATCAAGACGTGGTGGTTCAAATTCAGGTCCGAAAAAACTTTGGTCTCTTATTTAAATTTATAAAGTAAGAGTGGTGATTTCAGAAAAGTAATCAAAAAAAGGTCTTTCATCTTTCTATCATTAATCCTCATTAATATTTAAAAACTTTTTTTAAAAAATTTCTCACACTTTCAAAGTACAATTTTCATCAAATTTCAAGAAATTAAAAAGACCGGCTTACTATCCTTTATCATTAACATTGATAGGTTTGTTTTATTTTTAAACTGAATAGCTGTCGTAGAATGCTTTGAATTAATTTTTTGGAAATTGCTTTTAAATGTTTCACAAGATAAAAATTATAAATGTTTTAAGCTCTTTTCTTTTTCAAAAACAGATTTTACAAAATATGCTACTGAATAGTTTTTCAATCTAAGTGTTATGCCCCAACCAACTATTAAGACATATATGTCATCTTATTATTTATAGAAGATTATTATTCTTTTTCTAGCAATAAACTAATAACGAACAAAGTCTAGTTTTTCCTATCCGACCCCGAAATACCCGTTGTGGAGCACAACATAAGTAAACCACTTCATTTTTGATCAGTAATATCATGTTTTTAACCTAATAAATAACCTAATAAAAAAATTTGTTAAAAAGTCTTGGTTTTCATGGTTTGCTTTTAGTCTGGCTAGAATCGTTTTTAAAGAATCGCAAAAAAAGAGTTGTTCTTAAAGGTACAAAATCAAATTGAAAAGATGTGCTAAGTGGTGTACCCCAAGGCTCTGTCCTTGGGCCACTATTATTCACTATCTTCATAAACGATTTACCAGATACCCTACACTATCTAGTTAAACTATTCGCAGACGATAGTAAGCTCTTAGCGATTATTCGAAACCCACTCGATCAAGAAATTTTGTAAAGAGATCTTGATTCACTAATCGAATGGAGTCAACAATAGAAGATGAATTTTAACTTTATCAAATGTAAAGTTATGCACATTGGTAACCCTCAAATTCATCAAAATAGAGAATATTGTTTTAGTAATGGCTCAAACTCCCAATGTTCGTTAAACGTCTTAGGAACTACTAATTCAGAAAGAGACCTTGGTATAATAATAAGAAATGACCTTAAATGGGATGATCAAATAAAGAGTTCAACGTCAAAAGCTTATTTTGCATTGTCTACACTTAAACGAACTTTCACAGCTTGGAATCCGTATACATTCAAAATCTTGTACACGACGTATGTTAGACCCCATCTTGAATATGCAGCTGTAGTATGGAGTCCTTTCAAAAAGCAAGACATTAAAGCCATAGAAAGAGTCCAAAGAATTGCTACTAAATCTGTTCCGAGCATACGTAACAAAAGCTATGAAGATCGACTTAGACTCTTAGGTTTAACTACCCTTGAAGAACAACGAAAAAGAGGTGACCTAATCCAACTTTTCAAAATCGAAAATAATTTCAATAGCGTAGAATGGTACCACCCTTTAGTTCAAGTTCCTAATTCGACATCAACTTGTCCTTCAAGTTCAACAAGAAGTAGTAAACGTAAATATCGACAACTGGTAAAGCATGTCCCGCTCGGCAAAACTTTTTTATAAACAGAACAGCTAATCAATGGAATGAACTTTCCGATGATCTGGTGAATGCTGTCTCAACTAATGCGTTTAAGAACAAATATGACAAATATTTCCATTCGTGAAAAAAAAAATAGCTGTAGCTGGGCTTATGAACCCCAGCTCCGCGAGCTATGCTATGAGCTGGTTATAAGCCCACGGAATTATTGTTAAAACCATAATGAAAAAGCTTTAATTAAAGTAATAGTGGATCAATTAGATCCTAAAATTTATAAACAGAAGTAAATGAATTTATTGAATCGTTGTAAAAAAAAATAATTTATTATAAAATAAGCTCTAATTGCAACTAACGGCTTCTTTAAAATTACAAGCAACTAATTTTTTATCAAATAAAGTATTTTGTGGACACGTAAATTTTTGAATTCTAAAACTAGGCATTATTGTATTTTCACAAATGTAAAAATTTTTACACTCATCTCTTAAATCAACATAATATCCATCACCATTGAAACATTCATTTATCTTTTTATTTTTGTCTTTTGGCTCTTGAGATAAATACATTTTTTTAACACTTGAAACAATCGGATACTTTCCTTGTCCACAAACACTTCCTGTAAAATCGTCCATGTCAAGTGACCAAAACATAACACCACCCAAATTTTTAGCTCTCGCATAATCGACTTTTTCTCTCAAACTTTTCATATTTTCGTATCCAACACATTGATCGCCTTTATAAGCATACGGTACCTTGTGTTCATTATCCCATTCTTCAGTCCAACCATCATTCAAACGCTCGCATACTTCATAATACGAAAGAGTTCCTTTCTCTTGAGTATACTAACAACAAAAATAGATTCAAAGACTCTAAAAAAATTATTTTTAAAAACTTACATTTCCAGGTAACCCACCTCCATTAACAAGTGAACCTAATCTAATTAACTTGGTATCGTTAAGGGTAAATGATTTACCATAACAAGCAAATCCAAGATTAATTTTATCAGCTGGATAGCCTTTTTGAATGTAATAACTTATTGTAAAATCTACATTATACAGTTTTTGTTCATTGCCTTCAGAGTCACGTGGGTACAATGGTGCCACGTGACCTGTTTGTTTTTCCCATGATCCATGATAGTCATAACTCATTACGTTCAAAAAATCCAATTTACTAAGTCAAAAAATAATGAAAAATACATATTTTATAAAAAGGGCTCCAGTCGGTCCTACCTAGCAATGTCAGGTACATCATAACAAGCATCGATGTTTTCTTTACTAGCAGCTACAGCAGCAGTTAAAAGTAGATCGTTTCCAAACGCGTTTCGAAGTTCCTTAATGAGCTTACTGAACTCATTTTTGTAACCAACAGGATATTCCCAATCAACGTCTAAACCGTCAAAGTTTCTTTTTTTTAAAAATTTGACACAATTTTCAGCAAAAAGTTTCAACTTTTCGTCACTTTTAACAATTTCAACGAGTTTATTGTTATCGAAATTGGCACCACCGATCGCCAAAAGTATTTTAAGTTGAGGATTTTTTGTTTTTAAATCAATTGTTCTTTCGTACATTCCTTTCATTTTGTCCGTACTGTCATCATTCCACTCGATCGGAATCATTTGAGTATCATTTAATTTTACGAATGAGTAAATCAAATGGGTGCATAAGAATGGATCAATGTGTTCTGGTAGAAATTTTCCAACGCCTAAACGATACTGAGACCAGTTTGTAGTGTAACAAACAACGCGTTCAGCATCACAATATGAAATCAATTTTATTAAAATTAAGAAAAAGAACATTTTTGTTTGAAATTGTTTTAATTTTTTATGAGTTTTTATTTAAAACCGCAAGAAACTTTAAGAGTTTATAAAATAATGTCCAGAAATTGATGTTTTTTACGATTTGATCAAAGTGCTGGTTTTGAATGTCACAAAACATCACTCAAATGAAAATTAAAGTGTTTAACATGAATAAAAACAGTTTATAAATGAAGTCTCTATGGCGCAATCGGCTAGCGCGTTCGGCTGTTAACCGAAAGGTTGGTGGTTCGAATCCACCTAGGGACGAATTTTTTTAATTTAAACTAAAAATTTTAATCCAAAATCTCTGTTTTTATCAAAATGTCAAAAATTTAGTCTTTTTGATTTTTTTCATTCAAAAATTAAAATTTAAACAATAAAAAAGCATGCTGTCTTTAATTGCACAATATTTAAAAAATGGGATTACTTAACAAAAAAGAACACAGAAAAAAAATAATTCAAAAACTGGTGTAATTACAAGAGAAACATTTCTTTTTTTTTTTGATTTTTTTTCTTTATTTTTTTGTGTTTCTCTCTCTCTCTCTCTCATTTAAGACCCGTGCTCGACAAAAGTTAGTTAAAAAACTTTTTCTTTTTGTTTCTCTAAACATCCATCTTCAAAAATTTAAGCTTAAACAAAAGCTCTAACAAAAATTTTTTCTACAACAGCTTATAGAAAATATTAAAAAAACAACATCTTTGTCTAAAAATGACTGAAGTTGAAAGCAAGCAACCCGAACAAGTATCTGTTGATGCACCAGTTAAAATCGAAAAACCAGTAGTTGAAAAACCAGTGTTATTTAGTAAAGTATCTGGTACTGTCAAGTGGTTTAATGTTAAAAATGGTTATGGTTTTATTAACCGTGATGACACAAACGAGGACATATTTGTTCATCAAAGTGCCATTTCAAAAAATAATCCAAAAAAATATAAAAAAAGTGTTGGTGAGGGCGAAAAGGTCGAATTTGACATTGTACAAGGTGAAAAAGGCAAAGAGGCTTCAAATGTAACTGGTCCAAATGGTGAACCTGTTCAAGGATCAAAATATGCCGCTGACAAAAAGAAGGGTGCTCGTGGATACAGAGGATACCGTCGTCGTGGTCAAAATAGATCACAACAAAGACAAGATGGTGAGAATGAAGGACAAAGTCAAGATGAACATAAAAATGACTCACAAAATGAAGGTGCTAACACTTCAGAACAACAAAAGCCAAGACAAAGACGATTCAGAAGACGTGTTGTTAGACGAAGACCAAGACAAGATCAAAATGAAAATGATCAAAGTCAAAATAATGATCAATCACAACAACGTGGTGGTGGTGATGATAATCAAGAACAAAGAGAACAAAGACCAAGACGATACAACAACAACAACAACAATCGTGGTGGTCCAGGTCCAAGATACAACAACAACCGTGCACCAAGAAATCATTCAAATGATGTTGATCATGAAGACAATGGTGCTCCACCACAAAGACGTTACCGTGGTCCAAGACCAAATCAATATCAACCACCACAACATCAACAACAACAACAACAAGGTGGATACAGAAACTCGAGCGGAAGTCGACGACCGTACAGACCATACAGACCAAGAGGTCCACCAATGGATCAACCACCACAACAACAACAAGGTTCAATGAGATACGGTGGTTACAGACGTCCATACAACAACAAACCAGATTATGTACCACAAGGACAACAACAACAACCACGTCCATACAGACCAAGACCACAACGTTACAATCAAGGACCAAGAAGATACAATCCAAACAACAATAGTCAAAATAGACCAGAAGAAGTCCCAAGTCAAAATTGAACAAAGCAAACAAAAAAAAGAATCAAAAAAAAAATGTGATTAAAAATAATTAAACAAAAATTTTAAGTTATTTTACCCAGTTTTTTTTTCTCTTCTCTTTTTGTTACAAAAAAAAAAGAAAGATTGTTTTTATGTTAAATTTATGAGCCTTTTTTTTATCATTTATTTCTTTAATAAATATTTATTGGACATAGTCTAAACATCCTTGTTGTTAATTCTTACTCTCTCTCTCTCTCTCTCTTGAATTTGCAGTTGGTATGCACTTGAAAAAGAGAAACCCTCCTTTTGAGAAAAAAGCTTTTAGAGTTAAAAAATTTGTGGTTTTGAATTAGGGTTCAAGCTAAACTCATTTCTGGGTAACAGAATAGCAGCTTGATTCTGAATACATTTCTAAAAGGTGATTTTTTTTACATTCACAAAAAATTAAACAGAAACACAACAACAATAATTATAACGACAAAAAATGCAAAATTTAATGCAAAAAAGCTTTATAGAGTCCGTAATAATATGAAAATTTGCATAAAAAAAATGTTTTTAGGAATAAATGTCCAATTTACATCGGAAACTGGCTTCTGGATTCTTAAAGACAATCTTAAGCCTTACCAACCTACCAAATAATTTGCGATAATAAATTTTGTTATCCAGGACGGGCCTTCAAAAGAGGAACGACAGAAGTTTGCCAAAGTTTTAAAATCAATGTTTACATAATTAGTTACTTATAAAATCTTTGCTAAATGTACAATTTTTTTTTAATAATCGACGAGTCGCCCTCCCATTTTCTCACCCGGGCTTTGGAGCAGCCATGGCATGGTTACGACTTTGCTACTGCCATCCACCCTAGTGAATGTGGCACGTTCATCATAAACAGCATCACTCATCCGGGCCGAAGCTGCGAACTCGATAACTATTTAGACCTAGCTTGGAACCACAAACCAAGCGTATTCTCCTCATTTGAGAATACTAAACTTTGTCACTAGGGCTTCATCTATTGCTAAATGGATCTGCTGTTAAACGCTCGTTCTCAGGCTTCTATACGTTTTGATGGTCAAAGCCAGCGGCACCCAAATACGACAAGATTAGAACGCGATCCTTGGTCCTTCGTACCCGTAATACAGCATATTTAGAACGATGTTAGAATGACAGCAACATCGCCGCTCTCCCATTTTCACATCCGGGCTTGGGACCGGCCAAGGCATTTGGCCAAGGACTAGTTTTGGATTACCAATTTACCTATTTGGTTTATAACGGCTAAAAGTTCTTATTGGTTCATCTATTTGTAAGATCAAATGAAGAAATTTACAAAAGAGTTGAGCAGAAACCGATTGTATCGAAGCTCCTCCAAAGACAGCTCTGCTGGGTTGGTCACACGCTTAGAAGACCAGAAAGTGAGCCAGCAAAAATTTTTATATTTTACGAACCCGAAGCCGGATTAGGCACTTGCAAACGAGGACGTAAGCCCACGAGCTACTTTAAATACATCTGTGAATTATTGTTCCCGAAATGTGCGGAAGTAACAAGAGCTGAAATTGAGAAACTCGCCAGTGATCGCAAATTATGGAAATCATACGTCGCCGAATGTTGCAAAACAACAGTCGAATAAAGAAGAAAGAAGAAGAAGATTTGTAAGATCATTTTTTTGGTATCTTGTCCAAACGATACTAGAAGAACTGTGGCAGAACGATCTTTTATTAGACGGATTTTTCAAGAATGAGACCCTTTTTGGCAAAACATAGTGACAATGACCGCATAAACGACCATCAAGTAAGTACAACTCATACACCCATCATGGGATGAGGTCAGATCTTTTCTCTTGTTGAGGATTTGGTCAATGCAAAGACCTATTTCTGCATTTAAGGCTACGAAACACCAAAATCACCTGTTATTGAGACTTAAAGAGAACAAAAATCGGAGGGAAAAAATTCCAATTTTTTATTTAAAAAGTATAAAATTAAATATGTTACAAATGAGATGCGTTCAATCATTTAAACAAAATAAAAAAAATAAAAAATTCACCAAAATTCAACTTAATTTATCTTAAATTATATTAGAAATCACCTTGTTAACGATAAAAAATGTACTTATAACAATTGAATAAAAAAATCAACTTTTTTAGAAAAAATAATCGTTTTTTTTGTTACTAAATTTAACAGAAAAAAAATGTACTCAGGTCCATTTTGTCGCTTAAAATCTCATTATTTTTAATCTCGTGACCAACTGGACTCAAATCCAAACGTTCATTTTTAAACATACTATCATCATGATTGTCCATATCCATATCGCATAATACTTTTTTATTTCGATTTTTACTCGGACTAGACGATCGATTATTCTTGACTTCAAAATTAAACGAGTCTTCCCAATCATCGTTCAATGAAACATCATTCGACTTGACCAATTCCATTTCTTTTTGGATCTGTTTTTCATCTGGATTTATAAAAAAAATTTTTTGTAATTGACGCAACCGAGGCGACATGAACGAATCGTCTCGATTCTTCGAAATATCATCCGAGTTTTGATCGAACAATTTTTTTCGTATCGAATTGTTGAGCTTGTTCTTTGGTGATGCTGGCTCGTCATCCTCGATCATAAACTCTTTTAACCCAGGGATTTGATTAAGATCAAAATCGACCGGAAAACTTAACATTGTTTGACAAATTTGATCTTTTTTTATATTTTTTTGATTAAGGACAAGACTTGTTGCATGTCGATTTTTAAACTGAGATTTTAAGTTGAAAGGTGAACTCAAGGATAATTGTCCGACTCGATTTTTTGAACCGACCGTTTGTGTCTCTTTAATCGGCAACGGAGATTCGATTATTATTTTATTCTGCGACCAAAACGCCTCGACAGCTGCACTCGCTTGTTTAACCATTCGATTTTCATGTAAATATTGGGCGATTAGACTCGACTCGTCTGTCGGTATTTCAACGGGATATAGTACGGCTCGTTGTTCAATGTTCCAGGAGCCAATGCGTTCACGTTCGGGTGTCGACGATGATGCAATTTGAAACAAATTTGGACTAAGAACAGATTGATCGAGACGAAATTTATTACTCTCTTCGAAAGGGTTTATTGTTTGCTGCAAATTAGGTGTCTTCATTCCATCGCTGATTAATTTAGTGAACACTGTTTTTGTTGTAGTAATTGTTTTATTACTCGTTTGTGAACGCGATGAAATTATCATTTGTGAAAAAATGATCTAAAAAAAAGTGCAAAATATTGTTGAAAATTTAAAATTTTTATTTTTTTTTGAAATTTTTCTTCTTTTAAAACTGAAATGACTCTCCATTTCAGATGTTGCTAAAACACTTATTCGCCATTTTTTGAAAAAAGGGACTTTTGTTTGTTTTGAAGCGAGTGTCCAATTCATTTTTATACCAAAAATTTTGGTTATTGCTAAAACAGGGTGAGGTAGATTGGTACACTTAAAATAAGAAAAACACACAAAGAATTTTTGAAAAATTCTGGGGCCGTCTCGTTCTTCTTCTAAAGCAATTTCATCAACTAGTTTTGGTCTTCGCAACGCTGGCCTTTCATTAGCCTTCCTCTTTTCATAGAAGCTTTTTTTGAGATGTCAACATTATTTTCAAAATCTTCTGGGTTATCAGCGATTTTTTTAGCAACTGTAAAGGCCAATAACGCATATAGTCTAAATTGTCTTGGACCTAATTAAGACTCGGTTTACAACGACCGAAAAGTTACATTTTTTGTTTTCGGGTTGTTTTAGGAAAATTATATTTTTTTTCAAAAAAGTGCCTCGATAATAAGTTTCTAAATTTAATTTTCTCCAAAAACTTGGGTCTTGTATAAGGTCTTATGGAATATCATTAAAGGAGTTTGAAGGGTACCTTAAAAAATCTTTTTTTTTAGGATATCTGGTCATGTGACTTACCCATCGTTCTGAAAATTTGCGTTTCTAATTTGAGAGGCTGAATCAGAAAGTGAAAAAAAAAAAATTCAATTTTTCAAAAAATTTGGACTTTGGTATAAAATAATCGAAAAAAAGGGTATATTTTGGGTCCACAGGCTACCCCAAGGGGTCGGTTATGGGCCATATGTTTTTTCGGTTATTCTAGGCGAAAAAAGCATGCTGAAAAACGTGGTGTAGTTTGTTTTTCAAAAAAATCATTTTTTGACCGATTCGAATACATGCGTTATTGGTCTTTAGAAATGGATAATTCCATTGGAAATTCTTGTTAACTTGCGTCTAATTACGCGTAATGATTTTTTAATTCTTTTATAACAGAATAATGAAAATTTATCTTTTATACAAACGGCAAACAAGTTCATGTTTTCGATTTGGGACGAATCGTCAAAGTGTTGCCGTTTTGTAGAACATTTTGGTAATAGTTGTTATATTCAACCAGTTTAATTCCTATATAAAATTCCTAACTTGTCTAGTATTGGCAAATCTAATAACAGTGGTTCAACTGGGAGAACAAGGAGGGGCCATTAAGTTAACTCTGTAGATTCTTGTCAATTAAATAAGATCTCCGCTGTCGATGTTGAACCAATTGAAGAAGAACTCCTATTAGAGTATTATTCTAACTTTATTAGCGACGTTTTAAATGGGAAACATGGTTTCAAATTGGATAGCACAAAAGTTTTGAATTTCATGAACTTTAAAACACTTAATAATTCAAAATTAAACATATAAAATCAAAATTTTGCTCCGATAACTTTTTTCTACATTTAATTTCCTACATTTTGGTACCAATATTATATACCCAAATTAGGGTGAATGGGGTAAACATAGGCCTTAAACCCACTCAGCCCCAAAAAACCATACTTTTGCTAGGGTTAGTTCAAAAAATTATTCATCCATCTGAAAATATGTTCACTAATTTATTTTGGGGTGCTGAATTCATATATCTCAAAAAAAACGATATGTCAACAACTTTTTAAAATGCTGTCATTAGACGGTTTTAAAGAGGTCTATTTTGGGTAATAAAGGCGAGGGGTATGAAGTAGAAACGATGTCTCGATTTTTCCACTTTAGGGTAATTTTTTGTGCTGAACAAAGTGGTATAGTTTGTTTTTTCAAATTTTGTTTCCTAAAGGCGTGAAGATTTATGATGTGTTCGCCTTTATCATTTCAAATGTGCTAAACTTAGCGTTTATCATCAAAAAGGTAAAAGTAAGTCTTGGTCGTATATGTAAGTCTACATTTAATTAAACTTTATTATGATTTTATTAAAAATATATAAAGTAGATTTTGAGAACATAAATTTTTCATTCGGCATATTCCGCAACAAAATTCCGCGGAAAAAAAAATTGATGCGGAATTATCTTTGCGGAATTCCGCAAAAAAAATTCCGCATAACCTTATATTTTTTAAAACAATATTTTTGTAAGAGCATATTGGGGCTGTGAAGTTTTTTTTAAATTCACCTGAATTTGAATAACTTTTTTTCTGGATGAGATAAATTTATTCTGCATAATGCTACAACTTGTATCAATTTTGCTACACCTTAGTTACCTGTCTGCAAACATCTGCATTTTTTATACATTTTTCACGCCATTAAAAAAGTTTATGTTTAGATGTGCAATTGGTTTGCTCAGTTTTTGCAGAATCGAATTAGACCATACAAAAATAAAACATTCTTTTTTCAGACCATACTTTTTAATAATGACCGTTACAGTATGCAAATAATTTAATATTATGTTAGTCTAAGTTGGATTTTTTGGTTTCACTTGGAGCGATGTTTTTAGTTATAAATTTTATCTAGATGGAAAAATATGAATTTTTTGGCTTTATTAAATATAATGAAGCTAGTTCCCGGAACATGTCTTGATTTATATCTAGACATTTATTTCAATTCATTCTTTTTTAATTGGATTAATCTAGTCTTAATTCTCGATCATTACATAAACACTCCATAATAATGATAATTGCCTTTCATTACAACTAAAAACCTGTTTTTTTGTTCCATTCAGACTTTCTTTCTTCTTAAATTAATTCACAATTCAAACTATTTCATTACTTCAATAGAACATAGATTAAATTTACGGAAATTCCGATCTTTAATTCCCAGGTATTACTTCACGTTTAATTTAACATAAGACTAATTTACTTCTAACAAAATTTTTTAGATATAAAAAAAAAATTCATTCTCAAAATCATTTTTTATAAAAAATGGACCAACTCCAATCAAATGATTCAGTCATATCCTATGTCTTATGGGCCTATGGTATTTCAAACTCATTTCTATTTTATGCCAACTTGACCATAATACCCATTGGTATACTCTTTAATATCCTTTCAATCATTATTTTTTCTCGTAAAGTGTTCAGTCAAGGAACAATGGGATTTTATTTTATAATCATATCTGCAGTTGATTTAATGGTATTGACAGCTTTATTCGCTTATTTTTTTACTCAATCAATAGGTGAAGACATTGTTCTTAAATCGGGCTTTGGTTGTATTTTTTTTAATCTGTATTTACGAGCGACGTTCCAAGCCTCGTCTTGGCTCAATGTCTTAGTCACAATCGACCGTTTAATTTGTATCAAATATTCCCATAAAAAATACAAATTCATAAAAAACAAAAAAATCTTATCTCTCATTATATCATTTGTACTGTTCCTAACTGTGGTTATAAACAGTCCTAATTTTTTTCTAACCATTCAACTGTATGTCTTCAAAGATAATCAAACAGTTCCAATATGTTCCTCGGATCTTGTAAGTTCATTCTTTCGAGAGTACATAAACATATTATTTCGAACTGTTATACCATTCATGGTGATGTTAATTGGTAACATAATATTGATTAGAGCATTACAAGCATCACGTCGAAGGTTTAATCGAGACAGGCTAATGAAAAAAGAAATCTATTTTGCAACATCTTTAATATTCATAAATTCAGTTTTTTTGGTAAATTTGATACCACTTGAATTGACAAAGGTGTTAGCAACAGTGTACGTAGGAGAATTAACAGTATTCACAGGTGTGATTACGATTCTATATTATGTGGCTACATATGTATCAGCGTTTAATCAAATATTCCCGTTTTTGATTAATTTAAAATTTAATAAAATTTTTTATCATGAATTTTTGAGGTCTATTAATGAGATTAGACAAATGTTGGGCATGAGAAAAATGGTTATTTTACCGACAACGACGTTTACTTTGACTAGAGAAGACAAGCCAACAGTTATGATCAATTCAATCACTAATTCATGATGTAGTTTTTTTTCTATGATTTTTTTTTTAAATAAATGGCTTTTAAAACTTTTTTTTTGGTTATTTTTTTGTTCGTTTAAGAAAATCAAAAAAAGTATCTAAAAAGGTCCAGGTAAGAATTTTGGATTGTAGTTATCAATAAACTCATACTGTTCAATGAGTTTAGACTAAGCAGTGAGATTAATGCAATTATGAAGTTTTTCAGGGTGTTTTTGGCGATATTTAAAAGAACCTAGGCCTAGGCTCCTTTCGTATTGTTGTAATAACTGGTACAACTGTATCCTGTTAACCTCTTTTTGGACATCTTATGTATACGAATATAGATCCGATGTATACGAACATAAAAAAAAGGTTTAAACTTATCGTCTTTCATTTAATACAGTGCGAATCAATAGCAGCTGACAGGCTCATGCCGAGTCATATTAAACGTAATTGAGCATTTTTCAAGGTAAGTAATTTTTGGGTAATTGGCATACAATACCGGCAAAGACTATTAATTGATAACGATTGTTTGCACGTAAGTCGTTTGAAAAGTATTTTTGCAAAAAAAAACAAGTGTATCACTTTAAGACACCCGCTTAATCCCCTGTTAGTAGATTTAACATTAATTAAACACCTTGGTATTTCGAACTTGGAGTGATAGGATCATTAATAAATACATACGATATTTAATTTAATTAGAATCACACTTTAAATACTCGTTCAAGTTGATTCGACTTCGTAAAAAAACTTAATCGTAATGCCTCTTCCGGCCCTGATCAAGTTCATAATCTTATGCTGGTTAATTCGTCTGACCACTTCAAAAAACTTATCTTAGAGCTTTTTAACTTGACATTAAAAACAAGCAAAATACCAAAACCTTGGAAAACAGCCACAATGACGATGATTCCGAAAAAAGCTGGGCAGAGTAAAGATCCAAAAGATTATCGACCGATCAGTCTCACTAGTTGTCTTGGGAAATTATGTGAGAAATTAATAAATCGACGTCTTTTAAATTTTATTGAAGCGAATTATATTACAATAATCGAACAATCTGGATTCAGTAAAAAAAGGCAAACCAAAGAAAATTTAGTTCATCTTTCTCAAAAAATCGTCGAATCATTTAATCGTAAGAAAAAAGTTTGTGCCCTCTTCTTCGACATAGCCTCGGCTTTCGATAAAGTCTGGCACAAAGGCATAATTTTCAAAATGATAAAAAATGGTGTACCAAAATACTTAATCGCCTGGATTATGAACTTTTTACAAGACCGAAGTTTTTTGGTTCGTCTCAACAACTCAAACTCAAAAGATTTCAAAATCGAAGCAGGAGTCCCCCAGGCATCCGTGTTGAGTCCACTTCTTTTCTCGATTTTTATCAATGATACTGAAACAAAGGCCAAAAAGAACACTTTTTACTCGCTTCTATTCGCCGATAATCTCTGCACATATTTTATTTTTGGAAGGGATGGTTCTTTGGAAAAAATTATCAACAAATATTTAAGACAGATTGAGAATTGGTTGCACAATTGGAGACTCAAAATGGCACCCAGTAAGTGTAACTACACTGTTTTTGCAAATGGAACTCAACCAATCAAGCAATATTGTTTCAAGATGTACGATAAAAAACTTGAACATAATCCAAAACCAAAGTTTCTAGGTATAACTTTCGATCGTAAGCTATCTTTCAAATACCAAGTTGAACAAATACGTGAAAAATGCTACAGGCGAATCAACTGCCTCAAAATCCTTTGTCAAAAATCGTGGTCGCTCAATCACAAAACTTTAACGAACATTTACAAGTCATTAATTCGATCGATCTTGGATTACTCATCATTCATACCCCAAGACTATCAAAGACAAGAACCAAAAAACTTCAAGCGATACAAAATACAGCAATTCGCCTTATTTACAAACAAAAATACGATGAGAAAACAATCAAGTTACAAGAAATTTCGAGTCTTTGTACCATACAAACAAGATTTCAAGACCTAAACAAAACATACCTCAACAATTGTATCATAAACAACAACCCTCTTATAAATAATTTAATGGATGAATTCATTACTAGCAGTGAACATGCACCAAAACAATATGAAACTTTATTATGTACTTTTTTTAACTCGGACTAAAAAAACTTTAAATTTTAATGGAACAAACTCCCGGAAGATGTGGTAAGCGCAAAGAACTTGAACAGTTTCAAAGCGAAGCTTGATGTTTGGATGTCGAAACAAAAAGAAGCGACTGCTACAGCTCTTTAGAGTTATGCTTGGATAACCTCCAAGTTGCAGTTTACAATACTACTACTACTACTACTAATCTTATTCTTTTATTAGACTTTATGTTCATTTCTTTAGATTTTGGCTAAAACGGCTTACGCTGGTGCCAATTTAAATAAAATAAAATTAATCCAAAAATTCGACTTCGGGATGATAATTTTTTTTGAGTCCAAGTTAAAAGAGATCATTTAGCTGGACCAAGAAGTAAAAAAAGACGTATATCTCTAGTTTTTTTACCATCTCCTCCCAGGATTATCCCAAAAAACAAGCGAATAACGGGGACCAACTCCTTAAAATGTGATTGGGATACTAGTCGAAATACTGGTCAGGTTGGATCCAAACTATGAACTCTACTGAGAAAGAATGTACGCCCTGATGAATTTGGTGTGGGAATCCTCCGTAAATTTTATTTTGCCATTTTGTTATGATTCGGCTCGATAGGTACTCTTCCTGGAGATCTCTTATCCATTCCCGGGTCCTCGAAATCCATCGCAAAATCGATGATCTACTCTTCGAGGTCATAAACACGGATATGGATATGCGCTCAATTGTTATATTTACGTTGTTATCATGATTGGGCACGAATTGAACGGAATGGAAATCGTGCATCCATTGACGCGAGTGTTTCATCACGTCGATACACTTTAATTGTTTGCATACTTGTAAAGGCTGATTAAGGCGACGGTGTCCGGTCTTGAATTGTCAACTTCTACCAGGAAACGAGCATATATCATTTGGCCTATATGGAATCGTCCACGAACTTTTTTGTTAATTGTTAATTGTTTTGTTTTGTTTCGAGTTGAAGCTCTTCTAGGGAGAACGGCAGGTCATTTAAGCAAAAAAGGGCACTATATCGAATAATAGTAGACTAAAAAATAGTCATCATTACATTTCATCGCTAGCATTAAATAAGTGCGATTAAATAATAGTGTACAATTAGTAGTTTTCAATTGATAGTGTTAAATAATAGCAAACACAAATAATTTTTTTCCATTCGAATTAGCTTAAGTTAAGTGATGAACAAAAAAAATAAAAATAAACACCTACAAAGTGTAAATTCGAACCGATGGTTAACTATTTTGAAACATACTACATCGGAAAATTAAAGAAAAATTCAAAAAGTGTCAGATGTGAACCGCTATTTCATCCTAAATTATGGAATTTATTTGAACGAGTTGAAACTGATCTTCCTCGTACAAATAACAGTCTCGAGTCATGGCATAAAAATTTTGAAGTTAGTAAAAATTTAACAACAAAATTAATATTTTAAATTCACTGTTTTTTGTTTCAAGAGTTCATGTAAAAAGCATCCAACTGTTAATGGCTTGATTCAACAATTTAGATTGGAGCAAAATTTTTCTGACGTTATCATTGATCAAATAGAGGCGGGGGACTTGTATGAGAAGAAAAATAAATAAATAACCAAAAATAAGAGAATAAAATTTTTATGTGATAATTATAAAAGTGAAAATATCTTAGATTTTATTGACAACTTGGTTTCAAATTTAGCTAATTGATTTTTTTTGTTAAACACTAATTAAAAACTATTATTTGATTCGAGAATTTTTTGAAATTACAATTAAATGAAACAATAAACTACTATTTAATCGATATTTTTTGACAACTATTATTCGTAAAGAATTATTCAATAGTTTCCCCAAAAAAGTGACCCAAGATTCGTAGGGAATACCAAATTTTTCTGTAATCTGACTCATTTAACCCTTCATATAAAGAAAAAATAGTGTCAAAAAAGCGTTTGTAATTTTATAATTTAGAAAAATGAAGTCTCTATGGCGCAATCGGCTAGCGCGTTCGGCTGTTAACCGAAAGGTTGGTGGTTCGAATCCACCTAGGGACGAATTTTTTATATCTAAAACTCCAATAATTGCTATAAATAAATAAATTTTATTAAATTTCTAATTTTGTTTTGAACAAGTGACCAAATTTGGCCAGTTACAAATTTTAAGATTTTTATCAAAAATAAGACCACTTGGACATGTAAAATAGAAAACATTATAATTATTGCTTCCTATGCTTTGACAAACGTAATATTTTTGACAACCACTTGAAACATCTGGATAATAACCATCTCCATTATAACAAGCTTCATGGGTACTTGTAAAACTAGTTGTAGTTGTACGCTGGGTAGTTGTTGTACTCGATCCACCACCTGTTGTTTGTGTAGATGATGTTGTTGTTGAACCTCCACTTGAGCCTCCATTAACAAACTTTTTAACTGCATTCATCAATGGATACTTGCCTTGATTACAAAAAGCACCATCAAAATCATCTAAATCAGTTGCCCAGAACATAACACCAGCTAGACGTTTACTTTTAGCATAATTTACTTTTATTTCCAAACTTTCAATATCATCATACCCGACCCATTGGTTGTCTTTATAAGCATATGGTACTTGTTGTTCTGAATTCCATTTTTTGGTCCATCCTGAATTTAATAATTGACAAATTTCATAGTACGATAAAAATCCAGTCTCACGGGTAAACTTAAATTAACCATTAGAAAAATGAAAATTGAAAAATTTAAGAGATGGGTTTTACTTGGCCTGGGGTACCACCTCCAGTAGCAGTGGCTCCTAAATTATTATTACTATTCAAGAATAAAGTGAATGATCTACCATAAGTAGCTAAGCCAAGGTTTATTTTGTTAGCTGGATAGCCGAGTTGAATGTAATAGTTTAAAGTAAAATCAACATTAAATAGTCTTTGATCTCCACTTTCGTTTGGACGTGGGTATAATGGAGCGTTGTGACCAGTGAATGGTTCCCATGATCCATGAAAGTCCTTATTAAAATTTTTAGAATTATGAAAACTCGATGCAACGTTTAAAGACTTACATAGGTCATAATATTCAAGAAATCAAGGTTCCTAAAATCAGCTTAAAATTAGACCAGTCTTAATTTAAAGTTACGAAAATAAAGTTACTCAGCAAGTCTTGGTACATCATAAGATTCATCAATATTGGTTTTACCAGCGGCAACAGCGGCTGTTAAAAGTAAATTTTCTGGTCTATATCTAGTTTTTAATTTCTAATGACAAAAATAATTAAAAAAATATCTGCACTCCTCAGTGTAACAAGTCTTACTTGGACTAATTTTGTAAACTCATTTTTGTAACCAGCTAAAAATAAATCAAATTTAAAATTACTGTTTTGTAAAATTTGAGGGTTTTAAAATTACCAGGGTATTCCCAATCCAAGTCAAGACCATCAAAATTTCTTGACTTCAAAAACGAGACTGAATGTTCAACAAACTCGTTCAAAATGTTATCATTAGTAACAATTTTAATAAAAGGGTCAGAGCCCATGTTCCAACCACCAACGGCCAAGAGAATTTTAAGACTTGGATTAGTCTTTTTTAAATCAGTTGTTCTTTCGTACATTCCTTTTGACCATTCAGTGCTGTCATCATTCCACTCATACGGAGCCAATTTATTGTTTTCGAGTTTAGCGAAAGAGTAGATCAAATGGGTGCATAAGAAAGGGTCAATGTTTTCGGGAACAAATTTTCCCGCACCAGGACGGTATTGAGACCAGTTAGTAGTGTAACATACAATGTTTTCAGCATTACTGAAATGTAATACAAAAAGCAAAAAGATAAGATTTTTAAACATTTTTTTTTTGGTTGAAATAAATTTGAAAGTAGGCTTTTAAATGATTTATTGAAAGGTGCGGTTTGTGAAGATAACATTTACCAAATTTTAAAACTCCCAAAGTTGTTATTACGTTGCTTTAAATGTTTTTGATTTATATTTAGAAATGAGATGGTACAGATGTTTTTGAAATATTTTTAAAAATTTTGAGGTTGGTTGATCATTTTTTGAAAGTAAGCACTGGTGGTTCAGTGGTAGAATGCTCGCCTGCCACGCGGGCGGCCCGGGTTCGATTCCCGGCCTATGCATTTTTTGAAAATTTTACTAAAACTTTTGTAATTTATAAATTTTAGATTTAAGAAAATAAATAATTTCTAGGACCATATCACGTTGAATGCACTGGTTCTCGTCCGATCACCGGAGTTAAGCAACGTCGAGCCCGGTTAGTACTTGTATGGGTGACCACCTGGGAATACCGGGTGTTCTAGGCCTCTCTTTTTTAAAAAAATAAATCTTTGATTCTTTTCATTTTTGTTCATCCTAAAAAAACAATGATAATGTGATTGATTTTGTTAAAAACATGCACTGGCCGGGAATCGAACCCGGGCCGCCCGCGTGGCAGGCGAGCATTCTACCACTGAACCACCAGTGCTTGTATTGATTGTTAAGCGAAAATAATTTAATTGAAGAAATTTTGTTGAAATAAAAAAGCTGGAGTAGCCCCATTTTCACACACAGGCTTGGGACTTGTCAAGGCATGGTTAACGGAAATTTATTCTTAAGCCAAATAATTAATCCCTGATTATAATCTTTTTCAGTCGAAAAGGTTTTAATTCGTTGCTTAGTGAATTTTATTTAAATGTAAAAAGTTTGTTTAAAAACTTTATAGAAAATCATTTACTGTTGACATACAACTAAGTTCTTCCAATTGCAATAGGAATAAAATTTACCAAATAAAGTTCCCTCTGGACAATTCTGATAATCAACTCTTTCATAAATCGTGTTAATCCATTGACAAGTATAGAATCTTTGACAACCTGTTGAATAGTCTGGATACATTCCGTTTCCATTATAACATAATGATTGAATGCTTGATTTTGTTGTGGTGGTCGAAATTTTTGCAGTAGTTGTTGTTACCGGTGATTTAGTTGAAGTTGTTAAAGGTGTTACTTTTGAAGTAGTCGTTGTAGTACTTAAAGGTAAAGGTTGATTTCCCAAGTAGGCTTTTACTCCACCAATTAATGGATACTTTCCTTGATTACAAAACGATCCTGTGAAATCATCTAAATCAATCGCCTAAATTCAAAAGTTAGAAAAGTCTTATTTTTAAAAAAATCTTTTCATTATTGAATACCCAAAACATGACTCCTCCTAAACCTTTGGATCTAGCATAATCAACTTTAAGTTTCAAGCTTCTTAAATTATCATACCTAATCCATTGATTACCGAAATAAGCATACGGAACTTGATGTTCTGAACTCCAAATTTCAATCCATCCAGACGTTAGCTTTGGACATATTTCATGATAAGCTAAAAATCCCGCTTCTTTTGTGGACTAAATTCAATAATGTAAAATAAGAATTTAAAACAAGTTGCTTTATTGAGCCTACTTGTCCAGCTATTCCTCCTCCAGCAAAAAGTACATCTTACCCATTTTGATTAGAAATTGATAGAGTGAAAGATCGACCATAACTAGCTAAACCAAGATTAATCTTGTTTGCTTGAAATCCATTTGAAATATAATAATTGATGGTAAAATCTAAATTGAACAATGCTTGGTCTGCTGTCTCCGACGATATTTTGTACAAAGGTGCATTATGGCCTGTAAATGTTTACCATTGACCATGAAAATCCTTTTTTTTTAAATTCAAAAATCTCAAAAAATTTTCAATTAAATTACTTTGAGTGATCGTACATATGTCATTCAAAAAATCAAGGTGTTTTGATAACTCTGGAATATTGTAAGCCAGATCAATGTTACTTTTACCAGCAGCGGTCAAAAATAAATTTTCAAGTGCGAATCTTGTTTTTAACTTTTGAACAAGAACTGTAAATCTGTCCTTGTACCCAGCTTAATGATACATCAAATTAACATGAGTATTAAAATTAAAATTATTCTCTTAACTTACTTGGATATTCCCAGTCCAAATCTTTTATTGAAAAAAAAATAATTTGTTGTTTTCAGATGAATTTTAAGGTTACAATTTTACCTAGACCATCAAAATTTCTAGTCTTCAAATAAGTGACTGTGAATTTTATGGTGATTTACGACTTTTCCTGTTTTTTTAAACATTGAGTGTTTATTCAAGTCTTCATCCGACAGACTTACCTTTAATATATCAAAACAAAAAAAATGCTTCAAGGCAAAAAACATTGGAATCCCAAAAAAAATTTTTTAGCTGATTATTTTTTTTGTTGACAAAGTTTATTTGTTTTTGATTGATGTAAGCAAAAACAATTAAATTATTCTTATAAATAAAGGTAATTAAATTTGGTTCTTGAGTTGCAAATAATGTTTCTTTTTTTATTTTTAATAATTGTAATTTGTTTTAATAACAGTGGTGTTGAATGTCACGGTAGACTAATCAATCCACCAGCAAGATCTTCTTGTTGGAGAGAATTTGGTTCTAAATGTTACACAGATTACGATGACATGCAAATGTTTTGTGGTGGTAAAGATGTACAATGGAATCAAAACGCTGGTAAATGTAGTATATGTGGTGAAAATTATGCAGGTTCTAAATTGTATGAATATGGTGGACCAAGATATACTGGATTCATTGTTCGTTCTTATTCAAAAGGTCAAATAATTAAAGTCAACGTTCTAGTAAGTTCATTTTACAGTATATTTCTGAAATAAGTTGACATGTTTCGGAGCATTGCTTAAGACGCTCAGGCGCATTGCTTAGGCAAAGTTTCTGGGCTGCCTAGGACGCTCCGGCGCATTGCTTAAGCACGCAAAAGAAATATTTTCAATGCGCAAGCACATGCTCTTGCGCACGATAATTTATTTTAATACAATTTTTTCCTGCGCTTATTCGCAATAAATATTGTGCTTCGAAATTTTGCTTAAGACGCGCGTGAGCAATGCGCTTGCGCGTCTTAGGCAAAGCTTCGGAGTATGCTGCGCATTGCTTAGGCAGAGTGTCAACTTATTTCAGAAATGCACTGTAGTATATTTTTAATTAGAGTTGATTATGCTTTTGAATTAAGTTAACTGCTAATCATTTGGGTTGGTTTGAGTTCAGAATTTGTAATATTGACGACATAAATGAAGCAACACAAGAATGTTTAGATCAAAATTTGTTGACAGATTTAAATGGAAATAAAAGAATAAAAGTTTTAAAAGATACATTTTATTATGATATTTCATTGGTTTTGCCTTCTACGTTGTCATGTAATCGATGTGTTTTTCAAGTAAACTTAACCCTATTCTTTTAAATAAAATATTAAAAACTAAATAATGGAATAGTGGAAATATAACACTGGAAATAGTTGGGGTATTGATCCAGTTACAGGTGAACAAGGTTTAGGTTTTGGTCCACAAGAACAATTTTATGGATGTTCGGATGTTTCGATTGGATCTCCGATCACTAACAGAACAGCAGAAACAACTAAACCTACAGTATTAACTACCAAGTCTACAGCAGCAACTACTAAATTGTTGGCAACAACAATGAAATTTGGAACAACCAAATTTCAAGCAACTTCCAAGGCAGCTGTAACAACAAGACCCCAAACAACTAAATTTCCAGTTACTACCAAAACGGGAACAACAACAAAAGCAGTAACAACTAAATTGTCTGTTACCACTAAAACAGTTACAACAGCAAAAGCTGTTAATAGTCAATCATTATGCAAAAATGGGGATGGTCTTTATCCAGATTTAACAACTGGTTGTCAAAGATTTTACACGTGCGTATATTCAAATACAGTAAACGAAAATGTTTATTATCAGAATTGTCCAGATGGAACTCTATTTGATAAGAATATTCAAACTTGTAATTGGAAGTATTTAGTTACATGCTCATAAAGGCCCTTTATGAGCATGTAACGTATATGTTTATTTATGACTAATTAATTATGACTTAGTAACATTAAATTACATCGTAAACAATTTTTATATTCCATTTTTTCTTTTAAAACCGACATCAGCGGCCGTTTTTTAGACCGTAGGTTTAATTGTTTCTGCTGTTCTGTTAGTGATCGGAGATCCAATCAAAGCATCCGAACATCCATAAAATTGTTCTTGTGGACCAAAACCTAAACCTTGTTCACCTGTAACTTAATAGCCCGTATAGCCGAGTGGTTTTCGAGCTAGTCTTGCAAGCAGAGGGTCGGAAGTTCAATCCCCGCAAGGGGAGAAAATTTTCTAACTTTTTCTGTATTACGGGGCGATGTGTTTGATGGGAATGGTTGCTTAGTTGGTATCGTCGGTTGATCAATGTTTCACGAAAGTGTCAGTTTGAATCCCGCTCGGGTCAAATTTGTTTCAAAGAAGCAAAGAAACTAGCAAAAGCTTTTAAATGCCATTGGTGTAAAATCGAGTAAAACACCGAAGCCTTAGCTCTTAAATAATTTCAATTCATAGGTACAATACTTTGTATGTCCCACTAACTGTGCTTACATTATTTAATTAAATAAAGAACTTATAAATCTCAAATCAATTTAAAAGATCAAATGATCTGAAAATCAAGTCGATCATAGGTAAAGCCATCGGTATGTTGATCTTGAATAAATTATAAACCACTTATCATAACCTGTAAATAAAATTGATGATCGACTATTCCATCCAATGGTTTTACCTATGATCGCCTTTGCACTCGATCGTCGTATTTCAAACAGCAATCGAACCATAAAAACAACATAAAACAATTTCTTTTTCTTATAATAATACAAAAAACTTATGAAAACGCGCTTAGATTATAGCCACTTAGGACTTAGTTTTAATTTTTTTTTTTAAAATAAGTGACTTAGCGAGGGTGTGTCATTTCACACGATTCTCAGCTTGAATTTCACAAAATGTGAATTTACTTCCGATAAAAGCAAAAAAGCCAGTGAAAGCTTCATTCTGTCGTTAGTGCATGTGCTGGCAATGAGCTGACCTTGTTTAATTGACGATCGTAATCATTGGAAATGGTATCGAATTTTTAAAAAGCTATTAGCGTACTAATTGGTGATAAAAAATAAACTGATAAAGATTAAACTCTTCCTCTTCTGGTACGCTTCTTAAGCATACCAGATTCTTTGAATTAATAATGCTCATGAGCGTCTAAAGCAAAGCTATCAACTTATTTCAAAAATCTGCTGTATGACACACTTTAGTCCTTTGGTCCTTAACTTTTAGAAAAATAATTTTCTTCAAATAACCTTTGTAACATCCTAGTTTAATCATTTATATTTTATCTCTTAGTTTCTAATTATATTCTAATTTAGTTTAATATTGATTGTTAGTTACGAACAAGTATTTAAGTTATTTTATAGTTTACTAAACATTAGAGCTTTGTTTTAATAAAATGATATAGAATCAATTTCATATTTCTATCTTCCCTCATGGACATTACATCTGGCGACGAGGAAAGAAGTAACGGAGAGAACCCTACAAAACAGAAAAAGAATCATTAATTAATGCATTCAAAGAGCTCTCAAGACCAATATCAAAACGTGCCAACTTAAAGCCAGCTGAAGAGTATGAGTACAATCCGAGAGTCGAGACCGAAGCGTTTCATAAAACAGTCAATTATAAAGTCAATCTTTGGGCTTAAACGAACCGTGGGGGTTCAAATGATTTCAAGTTAATGCTTGGATTAGTTCTCAAGAGTAATCTGGTATGGTAGTTAAAAAAAAAGAAATAATGAAATAAGGCAGAAGCATATAGACTGGCTATTGTTTTGTATCATGTCTACGCCAATTCAATATTTATTCAATATTAAGATGCGTTGCCCATACAATGTCACATGAATGTCATATATAATTAAGTGATATTGAATGAACATCCAATGCAGATGATGTAATATAATTGTCAGTTTCTATAGCTTTGTCGGTAGTGTATCAATGTTATTTTCTCTTTTTTTCTATGTTCTATGCTACGCATTCGTTCGTGAAGTAAAGATTAATAAAATGTTAACGGGAGAGTCTAATCAACCTTAAACTTTAAGCATAATTTAAACCTGAGTCATTAGTTTATATGTCTAACGTAATTGCTCGAATTTAATGACATGTCACTAAATAAATTAATGACATGTCATTAACAAACGAACACTTATTTTTGAAATTGAAATATTCGCTTTATATGACATGTCGTATAAACTGAATATATATCAAAAAATTACAATTTTTGTATGTATTCAATTTATACGACATGTCATACAAAGCGAATATTTCAATTTTTAAAAACCAGTGTTCGTTTGTTAATGACATGTCATATAAATAGAGTATTCTACTTATATGACATGTCATTAAATTCGAGCAATTACGTTAATAGTCCGAATGATATCAAATATAGTCTTTATAACTGAATTTACATTTGGGAAATTTCAAATTGGAGTCGGATTCATTTTTAGAAACCAATTAACGAAACTTTATGTATGAAAAAACATTAAGGAATGTAGATATTGCAGAAAGATATTATTTAAGCTTGAAAAATAGTCTTTTCGCAAAAAATTAATAAATTACGCTATTTAACGTAAGCTGGCGCTAAATAACGTCAAATGAAATTTGCTAACGCTTCGAAAATCTAATTTAGCTAACGCTTGCTAACGTTAGCTAACGCCAAACGTTTAATGACGTCACATGACGACGTTAAATAGCGTTTGTTACAAGTTGATTTCCACCGCTGTATTTCGACCTTTCGAACTTGCATATTTATGCCCTGAAGTTGCATAGAAAAATAATCCTAAAATAAAATAAATATATTTAATATAATAAAATAAATTCGACTGGATATAAAAAAGATATTCATGGTTCATGGGAATCATTTACCGGTCACAATACACTTTTGTACAGAAGATCATCTGAGACAGGAGACCAAGTTTTGTTCAATTTAGATTTTACCATCAACTATTATATTTCAAATGCACCTACTGCTAGAGCAGGAATCGACGGACATGTAGATCCAATAAATCAACTTGTTTTAAAATTTTTTATTTTTAGTTTATGAATAAAAGACACGTAATAATCCGGATTTTTAGCTTATCATGGAATATGTCCAAAGTTAACGTCAGGATGGGTTGAAATTTGGAATTCAGGACATCAAGTTCTGTATGCTTATATTGGAAATCAATGGGTTGGGTTTGATAATTTAAGAAGCTTGAAAATCAAAGTTGATTATGCTAGATCAAAAGTTTTAGGAGGGGTCATGTTTTTGGTAATCAGTTTTGAAAAGACTTTTTTCAAAAATAAACTTTTTGAATTTAGGCGATGGATTTGGATGATTTTACAGGATCATTTTGTAACCTAGGAAAATATCCGTTAATTGGTGGAGTAAAAGCCTACTAAGCAAATCAACCTTTACCCTCAAGTACTAGAAAGATAACTTAAAAAATAAAGACCACACTTGAAACAACAAAATCGCTTTTTAGTACAACCACCAAATTTTTGGTAACAGCAATAAAATCGGGAAAAACCAAATTTCAAACTGCTAGCAAAGCAGCTTTAACAACAAGACCACCAACAACTAAATTTCCAGTTACTACCAAAACGGGAACAACAACAAAAGCAGTAACAACCAAATTGTCGGTTACCACTTTAGTTACTAATTTGACTTTCAGCCAGGGCTTCATTTTAAATTTAGAAAAAAAAATATTTTGTTTCGTCAAATTTCAAGACACAAAATTTAATCATTTTCAATCTTAAAAAGTATTAGAGGACGCCTAACATACGAAATGTCTTCTAAAACATCCATTACCTCAATTCAATTGTTCTCTAAAACTGTTTTTTTTGTTACGTTGTCATATAGAACCTATTTTTGGTAATTTAAGAATTTTAAAAGGCACTTCAAAAAAATATTCTAGACATTAAGACTTAAGTTTTTAAAAATACGGATAAACAATTAAACGAAAAGAAAATTAAAAATGATCAAATTTATTAATTCATTTTATACATTAGTTAATTTTTTAAGGTTTTATTTGTAAACTTTGAAATTTTTTGGGCGGTTAAAAAGAGAAAAATAACATTCTTAAGAAATATGTTGTTGAACGTTCTTAATTTCGATCCTTTTTCTTTATTACCAACTTAAATAATAAATGATTAAGTTGACTTTGAATATTATTTTTAAAAAACGAAATTCTTAATTAGTGCAAAAATGAAGAAAAATTTAGTCATTTGGCTTATTATTTTCATTAATCGATTTAAAGTGATAATTGGCAGTCATTTTTATGGTGGTACTATTACTTGGAAAGCAGTTAATCCATATGCAACAGGTTTAATAACTGTGCAATTCGATTATCGATTTTACTGGAGAACAAGTACCGGGTATGGTTACACATGTGATGATGCTAAAATTTCGAGTGGTTTTCTTTTTGGTGAGGGAAGCATTATTTGCAATGTTGGCTGTTCCCCTAATGCATACTCATTTGATGCAAGAGTCGTTTGTTCAGATTACAGTTTAACTAATGACTGGTCAGGTGGTTCCCGAACAATGTTTGTAGATATACCAGATACGCAAGCTATTTCAGAAGCAAGCTATTCTGGTTTCGCTTGGCTATCTTTATTATCAGGAGGTGGTGGTTGGGAAGTAAGGGTAAAATTGGATCTAACAAGAAGAGCAGATATCAGCAGGATCAATACACCTCCTGCTGTTTTAATTCCTCCAATTACAAGATTAAGACTTAATTGTCCATCAACAATCAGAATTCCTGTAATAGATCCTGATGGTGATAGAGTTAAATGTAGATGGTCAACAGGTAGTGAATGTGCTGGAATTTGTAATACAGTTCCAGGCGCCGTTCTAAACGAAGATACATGTACAATGACATTTACGCCTACTTCGATTGGTTATTATGCTGCTGCTTTACAAATCGAAGATTATGCTGATGCAATTTCAACTACAACCCCTTTAAGTAGTATCCCATCTCAATTTTTATTTTTTGTTCAAAATAGGCCTTGTGTTACAAGTGTTATTTATTTTCATGCTGTAACACTCAAAGATAATGAGTGCATCGATATTGCTGTAAATGAACTTTGGGAAGCGATGATAATTGTCTATAGTGATAATCCACTAGAAGAAATGATGACTCTGTCACCAACTGGTCTTAGAAAATCAGCTATTGCAGCTGTTCCAAGCTCTACAAACTTGTATTACGTAGACATTACATGGACACCAACTTCAGCCCAAATCGGAGCGAATTTGTTTTGTTTTCAAGGAACAAATTCAGAAGGTGATTCAACCGAATTTAGATGCATCAATCTAATTGTTGGAATAAGTAAACCATTTTTTACTACTCCATCACCAACCGGTTCTTTTTTTTTAAATAATCAACCGGTGGTATTCACGATACAAGCATCCGAAGCAATACGAAAAGCAACAGAAACAGCTTACATTAAAATATACGATTCGTTTAACAATGAAATTATCTCAATTGATGCCACAACTTCAGCAGTTACAGTATCGGGTTCGACTCTTACATTTAGTGTACCTTATAATTATTTTACTGAAGGCGAGACATATTATGTTTTGTTTGATACTGGAGTTGCAAAGGGAGTTACATATTGTCGAATAAAAACTCAGCCAATTACTCTAACAACGTTTTGGCGTTTTTCAATTCGAGAAAAAACAACAACGAGTACGACAACAACAACCACTACCACAACAACAACTACCACCACGACCACTACAACGACAAGTACAACCACAACGACAATAACACCACCAATACCAATGAGTACACTCTCTACAACAACTAAAACATCAACAACATCAACAACAACAACAAGTATTACAACGACCATATTAACTACTACAGGTACAACATCAACTACAACAACTCCTCCTGCGATAACAACTAGTTCACCCACAACTACGACTTCTACAACAAAAACTTCAACAACACCGATTACGACGTTAACTACATCAACAAGTTCTTCAACAACAACTAAGACTAGTACACTAATTTCGTCTTCAATGTTTTCCTTTATATCAACGACTAAAAATGATGGAATTACAACTATTTCAACCAAAATGACATGTAAAATGAGTAATGATGACTGGTTTAAGTATTCAATGATCATAATTGGATTATTGGGATTATTATTTCTACTACTTCTTTTATTACTTTGTTGTCTTTGCTGTTATCTTAGAAGACTCAAAAGGAAAATAGCAGCAAAAAAAGAACCTTTATTAGAAAGAGAAGAAACTGAATCAAGTTTATATCAAGATGATGAAACAATTTTAACAAAAAGTACTGATTTAGATTCAAGTCAATTTAATAAAAGTCTCAACCAGAGTTGGTCAAGCGGACCTCGTTTGAGTAAAATTGATTTAGATATTTTTAATAATAGTCTCAACCAAAGTAGATTTAGTGTACCAAATTTAAATAAAGTTGATTTAAATTCAAGTCAAAAAAGTGGTTTGTTGTTGAATTCATCGTCATTAAATAGCGGAATCGATGAAGATAATCCTAAATCGAACAAAATGTTTTTGACTAGACCTGTCTCTAATAATCATGAAATGAAGTTTAATTTAAACAGAAGTAATTTAAGTAGAAGAAGTAATAAAAACAGAATAGCAAAAGGAATGATCGATAAAAGTTTTATCATGGAAACTAAGACTTTGAACAAAATAATTATCAAAAGATCGGAAGATCGTGAAAACCAAGTTGTTATTCTTGAAGATTAGGTTGATTATGTTTCTGTATGTATTTTTTGGACACAATTTTTTTTTATTTCTAAAAAGACTTAATTCATATTTATTTTTATAATATTTGTAATAAATGGTTTATTTTTCTTAGTAAAAAATTAGCTGTATTAAATACAAGATGTCCACAATATCTGAAATTGTTATTTCTGACCATGTTCTTGGACCTCGGAAACCTCAAAAAATCAATTATTTAATGGGGATAAAAAATCAAAAATTTTACGAGAAAGCTAACTTATTAGTCTGTAACCATGGTTGTGTTGCAACATAATATTAATTACAAACTAAGAAATCAATTATTAGTTGTTTTGCTTGGATATCACAAAGACATGATTGGAAAAAGTTATAAGACTGGTGTCAAAAGCTTTTAAGAGCCGATCGAACCCATTTATTTAATTAAAAAGAAAATTATAAGTTAAATTTAAATTGCGATTTGTACTTAAGTAATGTCTTTAGATGCAGACACACCATAATTTTGCTGACACATACATGTCGATAATTTTGCACGAGCTAGGGTTTCAGTGTTTCGTTCAACATATACCAAGGACTCCATTGAATATTTTTGACGCGGGAAGGATTCGATCAACTTCTTTGAAAACTGACCAACTACGATACCAACTGAGCTAATCCTCCCGTAAAGCAATACACGAGTGAAAACGGAAAAAATAATGGAATTTTTCATTTAAACCGCATTTCCTGCTTGGGTAGCCACAATACCTAAATTTTGTTTACATCTGAATAAACAAGAGGCTATTCTCTACAAATCTCAGGAATTTCTTTTTTTATTTTTTTTTTCATTTCTGTACACTAGTGGACTAAAAAAGTCTTGAAAATAATAGACGAAAAAGAAGTGAGATTTAGAACTTTTTGATTTTAAAGTTTTACTGAAATCTCGCATAGAATAACCATAGAAATCACATTTATTTCGGTGGTGAACATTTTATTTTCGAAAATCGGTTTCTGCTTATAAAAAAAGGTTCTAAAATGCCTGAGAGCTTTACACTTGTTAAAAGACGGTTTAAGTTTAAGAATAGTTAATAATTCTTTGATACCAAGCTTCATATCTGTATCTGCTTTATCGATCATTTTAATTTTGTCATAATCCATCATCTGACCAGTGCTTGATTCATGCTGAAAGCACGACGATTCACTTTTATGTTCGTACAGTCCCGGAAATTAACTTGTCACATGATATCAAATGATATCATCTGATATCAGTTCGTATCAGAATTTATGACCATAGGCTTTGTGAATTTTTGAACAAAAAAACAATTTGTACAAAAAATAATTTTAAAAAAGTGTTAATTTTTCTTACAGATAATATTTTGAGTCAAGATTTTATGAAAATGTGATACAACTTTTGTATCACCTGAAGGTAATTTCCTTTTAAGCGGAAGTAGAATCGTTTAAGAAAAATCCGCATTAAATGATAAAGTTGATTTGTACATGAATAGCAAAAAAATAAATAAATATCAAAACAAACTTAACCAAAACCAGATTAAAAGTAAAGCTTTTTAAGCATTTTTATGTAATGCAAATGCATGTACTAATTAGAAAAGGATTTTTTTCAAATAATTCCAAAGTCATGAGGTTTCAGGTGATACAATAGTTGTACCACATTTTTATATAATTTCAACTCATAAATATGATCAGAAAGAAGATTAAAGGCTAGAATGTAATTATTTTTTGTACAATTTGTAATTTTGTCTAAACAATTCACAAAGCCATGACCATACTGATATCATATGATGTCAGCTTCGATCAGTTTAAATCATATGATATCAGATGATATCAATAAGAGAATTACACACATTATGAATTGCCAACGAATACTGATGGAAACTGATATCAGATGATACCAGATGACATCAGATGAGGTCAGCTGATATCATATGATACCATGTGACAAGTTAATTTCCGGGACTGTATATTCTGTATGATAAAATTTGTTTGCACTTACTAATGCAGTCGACGTCACAATCTTTGCATTCGATCTTTTACATGACCAGCAACGTGTCTTCGTTCTTTTTGATATTGTCCGCAAAAAGGAAGTAAATAGCGATTGTGTTTAATTATTTCTTGATGGTAATTCAACAGAAATTTTCGTGTTTAGGCTTTTAAAGTTTTTAAATAATCAATTTTACTTAAAAAAACGTTCCCAAATTTAGAAGTATTTCGGACTGCACTTAAGTATTCTTTTTGAAAGTATTCTTGAAAACATAATTTTTTTAATTTATTTTTAATAAAAAATTAGAAGGCATCCAGTTCAAAGTTAGCGTCTTTCTGTAACTTTTTCAAAATTCTGGAAGAACCGGATCAGGGGAATATTCACCCGACTTTGATATTTAGTACTTCTAGTGTTGATAAATCTTAATAATCTACGTGGTGCAATTTTGATAAAAATAGATCTGTGTATAAAGCTGCAGCTGTGAAGCTGGCTTTATATTCAGCTTTTATATGAAAGAACATTTCCAATTAATTGTTCCATAATCTCGTTTAGCCCACTTAAGAAAAATCTGGTTTTCTATTAAAATCGTGGAATTCCCTCTTAAACTTGTTACAAATTTAATATCATACAATTTTGTTTTGCTTTTTTTGGTAAACTTAGGAAAATTTTTTACTTTGTGATGGCCCACTGAAGATTTTTAATGTTATTCTGTAAGGTTCCAATCAATTCAATTGGTAAATGCTACGAGAAATAGAAGCATTTTACCGAATTTCTCAGAATTTCCTACAATTAGTGGAACTGTTGAATCATCACTCAATTATTTTAAATTTGACATGCACTCAAAAATTTATAACTGCATGAAATAATATAAATAATAAACTTACATGAAATCGAGGTTTAGTCCTGACAAAACAAGAAATTGCGAAGTATGTCAGAGAAAGACTAAGTCGATGATGATAATGTTTTTTAGATAATATGCTTATCTCTTTTTATTTCTCAAAAAGAATTTGAATGCTCTAATTATTATAACGTTCTTATTACTAAATGGCTATAACAAGTTGGCATATTAAATTACCTTACAAGTCAGTTCTTTTCATTTTATTTTGAGATAATAAAAGCTAATTTAAGCATAAAAAAATTAACTTTTCCGCTTTAGAGAACGACATTGTTTTCTTTAAAAGGGGATTAACGAGAACTCAAAGGTGGATAAAGATTTAAATAGGACAAGATCATGGTCAATATTCCAAAGAAAGAAAGCTGAAAAAAAAATTGCTGATTTCGGTCAAATTCTTTTAATACATTTATCTTATGTTGATTCAGAAAGGAAAAAATTAAAATCTTCTACTCGAAAATAAAATTTATTCAAAAAATAAGAGTTTCTTTTACAGAGGTTTAATACAGTACCCCAAAATTAAATTCTCTTTTCGCTCTCATCTTTTTTTCTACCAATTCAAGTAATTCAAAATTTAGGAAGCTTTTACTTTTACCAATTTATACAAAAAAGTTTAACGCATATCTTGTCCTAAAAGAATACCGTAATCCCCCGCAAGGTCCCCATGGGGAATTCATGTTTAGGCATCAAGCATCAGATCTTTAAAAAAAATCAATCTTTAAAAAATTGGCATTGGAAAATAGTTTTTACTTTACTCTAACAGCTTTACCATTTTTCGGTTTATAAAATATCTCCATCTTTTCTGTACCAGTATCGATTGGGGAGGGGACTCAAAAAACGAAATTAATAATTATTTTCTGGTATATTATTTCGACACAATCGATTATACAAACAACACAAAGCAAAATCTTTTCATCACAAAAAAAAATCTTCTCGCCACAAAAAATCGATGAACCTAAATAAAACTTTTTAACACAAAATTTTTGTGCTGAAATTTTTTTCAAATTAAATTTTTATTACCGTTATCCCAGCACAATCCCCCCTCCTCTGATATAAAAAGCCCTTTTAATATTCTTGTTGATAAGGAGACGGGCTAGACAATGAGTAACTAGTAGCCCCAATTGCTTTTGGCAAATGACTTGATTGGCTATTCGGATCGGGGACTTATCCAACAGTCTCGACTTCTTGGCTTTATTTTTACTTGATTGTTTGGGGGTTCGTTTTTCTTTGGTTTGTCACTGGTCAAGTAACCCCCTTAAACCTTCTCCTATGCTTACAAACTAGGTAGGTAGACCCATTATTTTCTCCGCAATTTTTGCGGAGCGGGTCAACTAGTAAATAAAAAGGAAAAATAATATACAGAAAAGTTTCATTCTAGTTAACGATAGCTTAACGGTATGACAAAAAAATTAAAAATTCTAAATTTTGTCTAAATTTTTGAGTTGACTTTTTCAGTTGAATAATTTTGAGAATTGTCAAAAAAAAAATACAATAGAAAAAAAAAGAGAGGGAGAGAAGAGCAGGAGGTTCGCAGGGGTTTGGACGTTATTTATGTATTTTTTAAAATTTCCATTAAGAAACTCACATTCAATGCTAATGATATTGGTTCTTGATGAGAGGAACATTTCTATACTATCTTTTTTAAGATAGTTTACAAAATGAAGGATCCGAAAATAAAGGATTTACACCCCTTTGTGCTTTTTCAAAAATCCGAAGTGTGTGCTTTTATTAGTATACCGTTATCACGATCCTCGTGTCAGAAATGACTAACAGTCGCAATAAATTTTTTAAATACAGAGACCACAATTAAACAATCAGATTTTTTTATCTTTTATCTCTTTGACTCACTGAATAAGACCAGCCTTTTGCTCATATTTCATTTTGATTGGGATTTTTTTTCAGGGATCGAATGTTTTAAGTGAAAAATTGCGTAAATAGTAAATTATACACAGAACCCTAAATCTAACACAGAGCCTCTTTGCTATGTGGAGAGACCTATAACTTAGACTCCGTCCCAGGCTCAGACTTCGACTCTAAGGTTAAAAAGCTCAGGCTGACACTGTATAATTAATTTTATAATCGATTAGCAGTGATCGATGCATTAAAAATTTTCTGATATTTGATTCTAAAAACGACTTATTTTTAAGTCATTCGACTTGACTTTGACTTTTATACAACTCTGTTTTTAACACATGGGCTAAAAAGAAGAGTGTTTAAGACTTACCTCAGGGGTATTTTAGGAAGATTTTTTATGTTTTTTAATGTGTGCCCCTGAATTTAAATTCGAATATCTACTTGGACCCCTTTAAATTTGTTTGAAAGAAAAATATCTGACCTGACTGTCAGTGGTCTTTAACTGAACAAAATAATTAATTTGGTAAAAACTTAGGCGGTTTTTGACTTTTGAAAAAAGGTCCAAAATCGTTTTGAAAAAAGGTCCTGTTCTTTCTGATGTTTTTAAGGAGAAAAAAAAAACTCAATTCCGAATTTGTAATTAATTGGCTTAAAGAACTTTCAATAGGAGTTTATATTCCTTTAAAAAGGTCATCCTCTTTCTCAACCTCATCCTCATGCTAATGCTCATCCTCCAAGGTTACAAAGTAGATGCCACCACTGTACTTTATTACTTTTATTTCTATTAAGGTTTAAATTTGAAATGATCGAATGAATTATTTTGAATTGACGTGAAACTTAAAATTGCCAATCTATGGTATAGTAAGAATACTACTCTGATTTTATTTTGTAATGAATTAATTGAATACAGGCATTAATTTCGTGGATAGACTTATACAAAATTTTTTCCGACAAAACCCTGAGAAAATACGACCCATTTTATTCATATGGTGAATATAATAATTATGCCCAATTTGAGTAGCTTGAAAGACCAGTTTTAATGACATGAATTATTAGACAATAATTGTATTTGTTTACCTTAAAATCATGGATATACAGTATGTCTAATAAATTTAGAAATTAAGAAAAATAAAATAAAATTATTAATTTAATCATAAATCTTAAAATAACTAAAACTTATCGGACTAAACTAACCATCCTATATTGTATATATTTTTATCAGCTATCTTTTGACAGGTCGGAAATCCCAAACAAATATTCGTGTTACTCCTAATTTCATCTCTAACTTCCCAGATGAAAATTAAGTAAAAAATAAATTGTCTATAAAGTTTAGAAATTTGACTTTCGTAGAAAATTATACCACACCCAATCTATCCTTGAGATTTTTTTTTTGAGAATGTCAGAACAGCTCTTAAAATTAATTTTGAATAGCACTCCAATATAAATACCATACACTTAACATTAAAAATCGCTGAGTTCCAAAACCTATACAGTATTTCTAATTTTACCATAAAAATGGGTTAAAAAAAGTAACCGAGACCCAAAGATGGCAAATAATTGGTCTGTTTAAAGACAAGGCCAAGTCTCAAAAAGAAATAGCGGAGTTAGTTGGTGTTTCCGAGAAATGCGTCTTTACAACTTAGCGAAATTATGAAATCACTTACAGTTGCAAAGAATTACCAAGGTCTGGTAGACCACCAAAGCTTACAAGTCGTGATGAATCATACATTTTTAGAAAGGTCAGAGTCAATCCTTTAATCAGCTAAAGGCAATTAGCTGCTGACTTTAGTTCTACACTTGAAGAGGTTAGAGTTAACAAACACACCATTAGAAAAATTCTATTGAAAAAAAAATTCAATCGTATCTTGCTATAAGAGAGCCCCTATTGACATTTAAAGACTGACTAAAAAGGCTCAAATGGTGTAGAGAACGACATGATTGGACAATTCAAGATTGGTCTAAAGTGATTTTCAGCGATGAGTCAAATTTTGAGGTTCTAAACCGAAAATTAAGAGTATTTGTCAAAAGATTCGCAAATGGGAAGTATCATCCGTAGTTTTGTCTACCAAGGCTACAGAATGGTGGAGGTTCTGTAGGAATTTGAGGTTGCATTAATTACAATGGAACTGGGTGCTGCACTATTTACGGCCGATTACACCAGTTTGTCTACAAAAAAAACCTGGAAAACGAATTATTGCCATCAGCCGAGCTATTTTTTGAAGAAGGATAAGATTGGATTTTTCAATAAGACGGGGCAAGCGCTCATACCGCACACTCCATTCGAAACTGGTTTGAAAAGAAACAAATAACTGTACTTCCCTGGTGTCCTAGATCCCCAGATCTTAATCTTTTCGAAAACTTGTGGTCATATATTGACCATAAATTGGGAAAAAATTAAAATAACGTCAATTGAGCACTTAAAGACGGTTCTGTTTACGGTTGAACGTAAAGACTGAAATCGCAAAAAATTTGATTGAATCAATGCCAAACAGTATCGCGATATGTATCAAAGCTAAAGGCGGTCATTTTAAATGTTAAGAAGTACAATTTCTAAACTTTATAGACTTGTTTTTTCTACTAGAAATTGTTTGTTCGTTTGTCGGATTTTTTTATTTTCATTTTTTTTATCTATCCTTATTTTTGTATTTTTCCGATGTGAAACTTTAGGATACCTGAAAAATTTCCAAGCTTAACTCAAAATAGGTCCTCTTTAAGTTTCAATAGCTTCTAGATGTTAAATTAAACAGTTTGAATATTTCGTATAAAATTAGAACACTGGAAATGAGAAAACTAATAGTTACACACAAAAATAAACTTGAAAAATGAATTCTACAGGTCTGATTTGCTAATATGAAGATTTGGTTTACTTAAAAAAAAGACATTTAAGCGGGGTGTTTTGGGCTTTGAAGCTCTTCGCTTTTTGGTTGAATTTTTCAATACTTAAATAAAAAGTTAGATGTCTCCCATGAGCGTAATCTTATTAAAATTCTTGGTAAGAAAAGTATCGGAACTTGAACAAGTTCAGTATCTGATCAAGGACAATCTTAATTGAATATAAGATTCTTAAGCTTTTCATATGAAATCTTGACAATTTTTTTAAATTGATTTTAAGATCCTAAAAGATTGACATAGGATCCTTTAAAAAAATCTTGTCTGAAATTTTTAAAAGGATTTTCCATGAAGAAATAAGATCTTGAAAAAACTTATTTTAAAAAATAATTTTTTCTTAAGATTTTGTAAGAAACGATTAAGAATCTTAGATTCAATTAAGATTATTCTGGATCAGATACTGAACTCGGTCAAGTTCCGATACTTTTCTTACCAAGAATTTTAATAAGATTGCGTTTCTGGGCTGTTTAGGGTACCGGTTATTATTGATTTTTTATGTAGATTATTGTTAAAGAATAAAATTAGGGGTGTTTCTTACTATTTCACCTAAAGCACCCAGGTTTTTAAAAAAAAAACTAATGTGTGACAGTTTTTTAGAATCTCCAGACAAAGACAATTTTTTTGATTTATAGCTTTGATTTGTGGAAAATCGATTTTTGAAAAAACACCTGGGTGTTTGTTTTATCGAAAATAGAGGGGTGCGTCTTTTTCAGGTATCCAAACTTTATGATGAATAAAAATTTTAAAAAAAAATTTAACGTTTTTTTTTTCTTAACCGCCAGATCTCTCAAAAACAAACCAGTCCCAAAATAAAACCTATGTGAAGAAAAATCTCAGTTCTCAGATATTCTCGGTTCTTAGAAACTTCTGAGAACGAAAACTTTTTCTGTTCTCAGTTGTTCTCAGATGTTCTCAGTTATTCTTAGTTGTTCTAAGATATTCTTAGAAGATGAACATTTGAGAATGAATGTTCTATCTGATTTTTAAAGTTTTTGCAATCGATTAAATAGTCAATCTAAGATCATTCTGTCCAAGAATTAAACTAAGAAAAAATGTAATTTCTCGCGCCAAAATTGACTTTTCAATGCATGACTTTTGTAGTTAGACTTCAACGTAATTTTTTTTAATGTTAAATTCTTGATTCTTTTTAATTGATTACACTTTTGTCCACCGAAGAAAGGATACCGGAGAAACCAAAAAACAAATCCCCAGGACCCAAGATAAATCTTTTACTTCTTCACTTCATTTGATCATTACTTAATCCGCCAAAAGTGAAAATTTCTGTTTAAAATGATCTATGTTAGAAGCTAAAAATAATTTGTCCATAATTTGCCGCGAGAAATTACATTTTTTCTTAGTTTAATTCTTGGACAGAATGATCTTAGATTGACTATTTAATCGATTGCAAAAACTTTAAAAATCAGATAGAACATTCATTCTCAAATGTTCATCTTCTAAGAATATCTTAGAACAACTAAGAATAACTGAGAACATCTGAGAACAACTGAGAACAGAAAAAGTTTTCGTTCTCAGAAGTTTCTAAGAACCGAGAATATCTGAGAACTGAGATTTTTCTTCACGTAGGTCAAAATAAAAAATATGAATTTCTAAATTTTCTAGACATACTGTATTCAATCCTTAAATCATTCATTAAGCCTAAACTTTTCCAAATTTTATCATTTAAGTTTTATTGTAATGTAAAGAAATATAATTCTTGTCTTGCCAGGAATATTTTTGATACGGAAGCCATGTAATCTTTTTCAATCAAAAAGTTGATTTCGAAAATTTAAGTTAGAAAGTGAACAATTACTTCTGAATTATTTTTTTTTTTAAGTTTCTATTTTTTTGTACCCCTGAACTATCCCCTTTGCCATGATTCTTTTTCAATTACCCCCAAAAATCACCAATTTATCCATTTAAATTCACAAATTTTGTCAAACTACCCCGAGGTTAAACACCCATGAATCTCAAATTTTTGAAATAAATGGCGAATAAACTCAGAGAAAGCGTACACTCAAGTAAAAATTTTTTAATCACCCGGTTATGCACTAATAATACAATGGATCAGTATTATTTGGGAAACTATTGATCCAACTATTATACAAATTCATTTGACCAAGCTAGGATTACGGCACATATTGTTAATGTCTTTCATTGGCGGATAAGACATTTTATTCTCAACTTAGAATTCACAGATGATATTGAAGAAGCTCAAAATATAACCATTTTTTATTGAGAAGCCTATAAGGTACTTTGCAAGGTTTTACGGTAGTTCAAAAATATTGTCAATGGATTCATTATATTCTAAATTAGGTCATTATATAAATAGTCAAAGTCAAAAATTTTAATACGTCATACTTAGCTGCTTTAAAAAGTGCTAACCCCGTGTTATAATAAATGAAAATTTAAAAACCCTTTAAACACATATTTTCTTTGAATTAAATGTTGATCAATTTCACTTTAAAAAAATTATCACTTAATTTAAAGGCACTTCAAAAATCTTGTAGACTTCTTAAAACTTAACTTAAATTTTTAAAATATAAACATAAAAAACTTAAAAGAAAAAAAAATAATGTTTATTAATTTTATTTATGATTTATTGAATGTTATTTTATTTAACAATTAAAATATTTCGGGCAACATTGGAACAAAAATTTTTTTATAAGGTTTAATTTTTTTTTCTTCAAAAGCTAAAAAATAATTCTTGAGAGCATTATTATACAGTCTTATTTTTGATCATTTTTCTGTTTTACCAAATTATAAAAAACCTTTGTTGTTTTAAATAAACGAAATATCTTAATTCATGAAAATATGGAGAAAAATTTGATCATTTGGTTACTAATTTTCGTTAATGGTTTTAAAGTGGTTATTGGCAGTCATTTTTATGGAGGAACCATAACTTGGAAAGCAGTTAATCCATACGCTACAGGTTTAATAACTGTGCAATTCGATTATCGTTTTTACTGGAGAACAACGTTCGGTTATAATCACGCATGCGATGATGCTAAAATTTCGAGTGGTTTTCTTTTTGGTGAGGGTAGCATTATTTGCAGAGTTGGTTGTTCACCTAATGCATACTCATTTGATGCAAAAACCGTTTGTTCAGATTACAGTTTAACTAATGACTGGTCAGGTGGTTCCCGAACAATGTTTGTAGATATACCAGATACGCAAGCTATTTCAGAAGCAAGCTTTACTGGTGGGGCTTGGTTATCTTTATTAGCAGGAGGTGGTAGTTGGGAAGTAAGAGTAAAATTTGATTTAACAAAAAGAGCAGACATAAATAAGATAAATACACCTCCTATTGTTTTAATCCCTCCAATTACAAGATTAAGGCTTAATTGTCCATCAACAATCAGAATTCCTGTAATAGATCCTGATGGTGATAGAGTTAAATGTAGATGGTCAACAGGTAGTGAATGTGCTGGAATTTGTAATACAGTTCCAGGCGCCGTTCTAAACGAAGATACATGTACAATGACATTTACTCCTACTTCGGTTGGTTATTATGCTGCTGCTTTACAAATCGAAGATTATGCTGATGCGATTTCGACTACAACCCCTTTAAGTAGTATCCCATCTCAATTTTTATTTTTTGTTCAAAATAAGCCTTGTGTTACAAGTGTTATTTATTTTCATGCTGTAACACTCAAAGATAATGAGTGCATCGATATTGCTGTAAATGAACTTTGGGAAGCGATGATAATTGTCTATAGTGATAATCCACTAGAAGAAATGATGACTCTGTCACCAACTGGTCTTAGAAAATCAGCTATTGCAGCTGTTCCAAGCTCTACAAACTTGTATTACGTAGACATTACATGGACACCAACTTCAGCCCAAATCGGAGCGAATTTGTTTTGTTTTCAAGGAACAAATTCAGAAGGTGATTCAACCGAATTTAGATGCATCAATTTAATTGTTGGAATAAGTAAACCATTTTTTACTACTCCATCACCAACCGGTTCTTTTTTTTTAAATAATCAACCGGTGGTATTCACGATACAAGCATCCGAAGCAATACGAAAAGCAACAGAAACAGCTTACATTAAAATATACGATTCGTTTAACAATGAAATTATCTCAATTGATGCCACAACTTCAGCAGTTACAGTATCGGGTTCGACTCTTACATTTAGTGTACCTTATAATTATTTTACTGAAGGCGAGACATATTATGTTTTGTTTGATACTGGAGTTGCTAAGGGAGTTACATATTGTGGAATAAAAACTCAGCCAATTACTCTAACAACGTTTTGGCGTTTTTCAATTCGAGAAAAAACAACAACGAGTACGACTACAACAACCACTACCACAAGAACAACTACCACCACGACCACTACAACGACAAGTACAACCACAACGACAATAACACCACCAATACCAATGAGTACACTCTCTACAACAACTAAAACATCAACAACATCAACAACAACAACAAGTATTACAACGACCATATTAACTACGACAGGTACAACATCAACTACAACAACTCCTCCTGCGATAACAACTAGTTCACCCACAACTACGACTTCTACAACAAAAACTTCAACAACACCGATTACGACGTTAACTACATCAACAAGTTCTTCAACAACAACTAAGACTAGTACACTAATTTCGTCTTCAATGTTTTCCTTTATATCAACGACTAAAAATGATGGAATTACAACTATTTCAACCAAAATGACATGTAAAATGAGTAATGATGACTGGTTTAAGTATTCAATGATCATAATTGGATTATTGGGATTATTATTTCTACTACTTCTTTTATTACTTTGTTGTCTTTGCTGTTATCTAAGAAGACTCAAAAGGAAAATAGCAGCAAAAAAAGAACCTTTATTAGAAAGAGAAGAAACTGAATCAAGTTTATATCAAGATGATGAAACAATTTTAACAAAAAGTACTGATTTTGATTCAAGTCAATTTAATAAAAGTCTCAACCAGAGTTGGTCAAGCGGACCTCGTTTGAGTAAAATTGATTTAGATATTTTTAATAATAGTCTCAACCAAAGTAGATTTAGTGTACCAAATTTAAGTAAAGTTGATTTAAATTCAAGTCAAAAAAGTGGTTTGTTGTTGAATTCATCGTCATTAAATAGCGGAATCGATGAAGATAATCCAAAATCGAACAAAATTTATATGACTAGACCTGTCTCTAATAATCATGAAATGAAGTTTAATTTAAACAGAAGTAATTTAAGTAGAAGAAGTAATAAAAACAGAATAGCAAAAGGAATGATCGATAAAAGTTTTATCATGGAAACTAAGACTTTGAACAAAATAATTATCAAAAGATCGGAAGATCGTGAAAACCAAGTTGTTATTCTTGAAGATTAGGTTGATTATGCTTCTGTATGTATTTTTTGGACACAATTTTTTTTATTTCTAAAAAGACTTAATTCATATTTATTTTTATAAAATTTGTAATAAATGGTTTATTTTTCTTAGTAAAAAATTAGCTGTATTAAATACAAGATGTCCACAATATCTGAAATTGTTATTTCTGACCGTGTTCTTGGACCTCGGAAACCTCAAAAAATCAATTATTTAATGGGGATAAAAAATCAAAAATTTTACGAGAAAGCTAACTTATTAGTCTGTAACCATGGTTGTGTTGCAACACAATATTAATTACAAACTAAGAAATCAATTATTAGTTGTTTAGCTTGGATATCACAAAGACATGATTGGAAAAAGTTATAAGACTGGTGTCAAAAGCTTTTAAGAGCCGATCGAACCCATTTATTTAATTAAAAAGAAAATTATAAGTTAAATTTAAATTGCGATTTGTACTTAAGTAATGTCTTTAGATGCAGACACGCCATAATTTTGCTGACACATACAAGTCGATAATTTTGCATGAGCTAGGGTTTCAGTGTTTCGCTCAACATATACCAAGGACTCCATTGAATATTTTTGACGCGGGAAGGATTCGATCTCACCACCTTCTTAACTTCTTTGAAAACTGACCAACTACGATACCAACTGAGCTAATCCTCCCGTAAAGCAATACACGAGTGAAAACGGAAAAAATAATGGAATTTTTCATTTAAACCGCATTTCCTGCTTGGGTAGCCACAATACCTAAATTTTGTTTACATCTGATTAAACAAGAGGCTATTCTCTACAAATCTCAGGAATTTCTTTTTTATTTTTTTTTCATTTCTGTACACTAATGGACGAAAAAAGTCTTGAAAATAATAGACGAAAAAGAAGTGAGATTTAGAACTTTTTGATTTTAAAGTTTTACTGAAATCTCGCATAGAATAACCATAGAAATCACATTTATTTCGGTGGTGAACATTTTATTTTCGAAAATCGGTTTCTGCTTATAAAAAAAGGTGCTAAAATGCCTGAGAGCTTTACACTTGTTAAAAGACGGTTAAAGTTTAAGAATAGTTAATAATTCTTTGATACCAAGCTTCATATCTGTATCTGCTTTATCGATCATTTTAATTTTGTCATAATCCATCATCTGACCAGTGCTTGATTCATGCTGAAAGCACGACGATTCACTTTTATGTTCGTACAGTCCCGGAAATTAACTTGTCACATGATATCAAATGATATCATCTGATATCAGTTCGTATCAGAATTTATGACCATACTGATATCATATGATGTCAGCTTCGATCAGTTTAAATCATATGATATCAGATGATATCAATAAGAGAATTACACACATTATGAATTGCCAACGAATACTGATGGAAACTGATATCAGATGATACCAGATGACATCAGATGAGGTCAGCTGATATCATATGATACCATGTGACAAGTTAATTTCCGGGACTGTATATTCTGTATGATAAAATTTGTTTGCACTTACTAATGCAGTCGACGTCACAATCTTTGCATTCGATCTTTTACATGACCAGCAACGTGTCTTCGTTCTTTTTGATATTGTCCGCAAAAAGGAAGTAAATAGCGATTGTGTTTAATTATTTCTTGATGGTAATTCAACAGAAATTTTCGTGTTTAGGCTTTTAAAGTTTTTAAATAATCAATTTTACTTAAAAAAACGTTCCCAAATTTAGAAGTATTTCGGACTGCACTTAAGTATTCTTTTTGAAAGTATTCTTGAAAACATAATTTTTTTAATTTATTTTTAATAAAAAATTAGAAGGCATCCAGTTCAAAGTTAGCGTCTTTCTGTAACTTTTTCAAAATTCTGGAAGAACCGGATCAGGGGAATATTCACCCGACTTTGATATTTAGTACTTCTAGTGTTGATAAATCTTAATAATCTACGTGGTGCAATTTTGATAAAAATAGATCTGTGTATAAAGCTGCAGCTGTGAAGCTGGCTTTATATTCAGCTTTTATATGAAAGAACATTTCCAATTAATTGTTCCATTATCTCGTTTAGCCCACTTAAGAAAAATCTGGTTTTCTATTAAAATCGTGGAATTCCCTCTTAAACTTGTTACAAATTTAATATCATACAATTTTGTTTTGCTTTTTTTGGTAAACTTAGGAAAATTTTTTACTTTGTGATGGCCCACTGAAGATTTTTAATGTTATTCTGTAAGGTTCCAATCAATTCAATTGGTAAATGCTACGAGAAATAGAAGCATTTTACCGAATTTCTCAGAATTTCCTACAATTAGTGGAACTGTTGAATCATCACTCAATTATTTTAAATTTGACATGCACTCAAAAATTTATAACTGCATGAAATAATATAAATAATAAACTTACATGAAATCGAGGTTTAGTCCTGACAAAACAAGAAATTGCGAAGTATGTCAGAGAAAGACTAAGTCGATGATGATAATGTTTTTTAGATAACATGCTTATCTCTTTTTATTTCTCAAAAAGAATTTGAATGCTCTAATTATTATAACGTTCTTATTACTAAATGGCTATAACAAGTTGGCATATTAAATTACCTTACAAGTCAGTTCTTTTCATTTTATTTTGAGATAATAAAAGCTAATTTAAGCATAAAAAAAATTAACTTTTCCGCTTTAGAGAACGACATTGTTTTCTTTAAAAGGGGATTAACGAGAACTCAAACGTGGATAAAGATTTAAATAGGACAAGATCGTGGTCAATATTCCAAAGAAAGAAAGCTTAAAAAAAAATTGCTGATTTCGGTCAAATTCTTTTAATACATTTATCTTATGTTGATTCAGAAAGGAAAAAATTAAAATCTTCTACTCGAAAATAAAATTTATTCAAAAAATAAGAGTTTCTTTTACAGAGGTTTAATACAGTACCCCAAAATTAAATTCTCTTTTCGCTCTCATCTTTTTTTCTACCAATTCAAGTAATTCAAAATTTAGGAAGCTTTTACTTTTACCAATTTATACAAAAAAGTTTAACGCATATCTTGTCCTAAAAGAATACCGTAATCCCCCGCAAGGCCCCCCATGGGGAATTCATGTTTAGGCATCAAGCATCAGATCTTTAAAAAAAATCAATCTTTAAAAAATTGGCATTGGAAAATAGTTTTTACTTTACTCTAACAGCTTTACCATTTTTCGGTTTATAAAATATCTCCATCTTTTCTGTACCAGTATCGATTGGGGACTCAAAAAACGAAATTAATAATTATTTTCTGGTATATTATTTCGACACAATCGATTATACAAACAACACAAAGCAAAATCTTTTCATCACAAAAAAAAATCTTCTCGCCACAAAAAATCGATGAACCTAAATAAAACTTTTTAACACAAAATTTTTGTGCTGAAATTTTTTTCAAATTAAATTTTTATTACCGTTATCCCAGCACAATCCCCCCTCCTCTGATATAAAAAGCCCTTTTAATATTCTTGTTGATAAGGAGACGGGCTAGACAATGAGTAACTAGTAGCCCCAATTGCTTTTGGCAAATGACTTGATTCGCTATTCGGATCGGGGACTTATCCAACAGTCTCGACTTCTTGGCTTTATTTTTACTTGATTGTTTGGGGGTTCGTTTTTCTTTGGTTTGTCACTGGTCAAGTAACCCCCTTAAACCTTCTCCTATGCTTACAAACTAGGTAGGTAGACCCATTATTTTCTCCGCAATTTTTGCGGAGCGGGTCAACTAGTAAATAAAAAGGCAAAATAATATACAGAAAAGTTTCATTCTAGTTAACGATAGCTTAACGGTATGACAAAAAAATTAAAAATTCTAAATTTTGTCTAAATTTTTGAGTTGACTTTTTCAGTTGAATAATTTTGAGAATTGTCAAAAAAAAAAATACAATAGAAAACAAAAGAGAGGGAGAGAAGAGCAGGAGGTTCGCAGGGGTTTGGACGTTATTTATGTATTTTTTAAAATTTCCATTAAGAAACTCACATTCAATGCTAATGATATTGGTTCTTGATGAGAGGAACATTTCTATACTATCTTTTTTAAGATAGTTTACAAAATGAAGGATCCGAAAATAAAGGATTTACACCCCTTTGTGCTTTTTTCAAAAATCCGAAGTGTGTGCTTTTATTAGTATACCGTTATCACGATCCTCGTGTCAGAAATGACTAACAGTCGCAATAAATTTTTTAAATACAGAGACCACAATTAAACAATCAGATTTTTTTATCTTTTATCTCTTTGACTCACTGAATAAGACCAGCCTTTTGCTCATATTTCATTTTGATTGGGATTTTTTTTCAGGGATCGAATGTTTTAAGTGAAAAATTGCGTAAATAGTAAATTATACACAGAACCCTAAATCTAACACAGAGCCTCTTTGCTATGTGGAGAGATCTATAACTTAGACTCCGTCCCAGGCTCAGACTTCGACTCTAAGGTTAAAAAGCTCAGGCTGACACTGTATAATTAATTTTATAATCGATTAGCAGTGATCGATGCATTAAAAATTTTCTGATATTTGATTCTAAAAACGGCTTATTTTCAAGTCATTCGACTTGACTTTGACTTTTATACAACTCTGTTTTTAACACATGGGCTAAAAAGAAGAGTGTTTAAGACTTACCTCAGGGGTATTTTAGGAAGATTTTTTATGTTTTTTAATGTGTGCCCCTGAATTTAAATTCGAATATCTACTTGGACCCCTTTAAATTTGTTTGAAAGAAAAATATCTGACCTGACTGTCAGTGGTCTTTAACTGAACAAAATAATTAATTTGGTAAAAACTTAGGCGGTTTTTGACTTTTGAAAAAAGGTCCAAAATCGTTTTTCCTGTTCTTTCTGATGTTTTTAAGGAGTAAAAAAAAGCTCAATTCCGAATTTGTAATTAATTGGCTTAAAGAACTTTCACTAGGAGTTTATATTCCTTTAAAAAGGTCATCCTCTTTCTCAACCTCATCCTCATGCTCATGCTCATCCTCCAAGGTTACAAAGTAGATGCCACCACTGTACTTTATTACTTTTATTTCTATTAAGGTTTAAATTTGAAATGATCGAATGAATTATTTTGAATTGACGTGAAACTTAAAATTGCCAATCTATGGTATAGTAAGAATACTACTCTGATTTTATTTTGTAATGAATTAATTGAATACAGGCATTAATTTCGTGGATAGACTTATACAAAATTTTTTCCGACAAAACCCTGAGAAAATACGACCCATTTTATTCATATGGTGAATATAATAATTATGCCCAATTTGAGTAGCTTGAAAGACCAGTTTTAATGACATGAATTATTAGACAATAATTGTATTTGTTTACCTTAAAATCATGGATATACAGTATGTCTAATAAATTTAGAAATTAAGAAAAATAAAATAAAATTATTAATTTAATCATAAATCTTAAAATAACTAAAACTTATCGGACTAAACTAACCATCCTATATTGTATATATTTTTATCAGCTATCTTTTGACAGGTCGGAAATCCCAAACAAATATTCGTGTCACTCCTAATTTCATCTCTAACTTCCCAGATGAAAATTAAGTAAAAAATAAATTGTCTATAAAGTTTAGAAATTTGACTTTCGTAGAAAATTATACCACACCCAATCTATCCTTGAGATTTTTTTTTTGAGAATGTCAGAACAGCTCTTAAAATTAATTTTGAATAGCACTCCAATATAAATACCATACACTTAACATTAAAAATCGCTGAGTTCCAAAACCTATACAGTATTTCTAATTTTACCATAAAAATGGGTTAAAAAAAGTAACCGAGACCCAAAGATGGCAAATAATTGGTCTGTTTAAAGACAAGGCCAAGTCTCAAAAAGAAATAGCGGAGTTAGTTGGTGTTTCCGAGAAATGCGTCTTTACAACTTAGCGAAATTATGAAATCACTTACAGTTGCAAAGAATTACCAAGGTCTGGTAGACCACCAAAGCTTACAAGTCGTGATGAATCATACATTTTTAGAAAGGTCAGAGTCAATCCTTTAATCAGCTAAAGGCAATTAGCTGCTGACTTTAGTTCTACACTTGAAGAGGTTAGAGTTAACAAACACACCATTAGAAAAATTCTATTGAAAAAAAAATTCAATCGTATCTTGCTATAAGAGAGCCCCTATTGACATTTAAAGACTGACTAAAAAGGCTCAAATGGTGTAGAGAACGACATGATTGGACAATTCAAGATTGGTCTAAAGTGATTTTCAGCGATGAGTCAAATTTTGAGGTTCTAAACCGAAAATTAAGAGTATTTGTCAAAAGATTCGCAAATGGGAAGTATCATCCGTAGTTTTGTCTACCAAGGCTACAGAATGGTGGAGGTTCTGTAGGAATTTGAGGTTGCATTAATTACAATGGAACTGGGTGCTGCACTATTTACGGCCGATTACACCAGTTTGTCTACAAAAAAAACCTGGAAAACGAATTATTGCCATCAGCCGAGCTATTTTTTGAAGAAGGATAAGATTGGATTTTTCAATAAGACGGGGCAAGCGCTCATACCGCACACTCCATTCGAAACTGGTTTGAAAAGAAACAAATAACTGTACTTCCCTGGTGTCCTAGATCCCCAGATCTTAATCTTTTCGAAAACTTGTGGTCATATATTGACCATAAATTGGGAAAAAATTAAAATAACGTCAATTGAGCACTTAAAGACGGTTCTGTTTACGGTTGAACGTAAAGACTGAAATCGCAAAAAATTTGATTGAATCAATGCCAAACAGTATCGCGATATGTATCAAAGCTAAAGGCGGTCATTTTAAATGTTAAGAAGTACAATTTCTAAACTTTATAGACTTGTTTTTTCTACTAGAAATTGTTTGTTCGTTTGTCGGATTTTTTTATTTTCATTTTTTTTATCTATCCTTATTTTTGTATTTTTCCGATGTGAAACTTTAGGATACCTGAAAAATTTCCAAGCTTAACTCAAAATAGGTCCTCTTTAAGTTTCAATAGCTTCTAGATGTTAAATTAAACAGTTTGAATATTTCGTATAAAATTAGAACACTGGAAATGAGAAAACTAATAGTTACACACAAAAATAAACTTGAAAAATGAATTCTACAGGTCTGATTTGCTAATATGAAGATTTGGTTTACTTAAAAAAAAGACATTTAAGCGGGGTGTTTTGGGCTTTGAAGCTCTTCGCTTTTTGGTTGAATTTTTCAATACTTAAATAAAAAGTTAGATGTCTCCCATGAGCGTAATCTTATTAAAATTCTTGGTAAGAAAAGTATCGGAACTTGAACAAGTTCAGTATCTGATCAAGGACAATCTTAATTGAATATAAGATTCTTAAGCTTTTCATATGAAATCTTGACAATTTTTTTAAATTGATTTTAAGATCCTAAAAGATTGACATAGGATCCTTTAAAAAAATCTTGTCTGAAATTTTTAAAAGGATTTTCCATGAAGAAATAAGATCTTGAAAAAACTTATTTTAAAAAATAATTTTTTCTTAAGATTTTGTAAGAAACGATTAAGAATCTTAGATTCAATTAAGATTATTCTGGATCAGATACTGAACTCGGTCAAGTTCCGATACTTTTCTTACCAAGAATTTTAATAAGATTGCGTTTCTGGGCTGTTTAGGGTACCGGTTATTATTGATTTTTTATGTAGATTATTGTTAAAGAATAAAATTAGGGGTGTTTCTTACTATTTCACCTAAAGCACCCAGGTTTTTAAAAAAAAACTAATGTGTGACAGTTTTTTAGAATCTCCAGACAAAGACAATTTTTTTGATTTATAGCTTTGATTTGTGGAAAATCGATTTTTGAAAAAACACCTGGGTGTTTGTTTTATCGAAAATAGAGGGGTGCGTCTTTTTCAGGTATCCAAACTTTATGATGAATAAAAATTTTAAAAAAAAATTTAACGTTTTTTTTTTCTTAACCGCCAGATCTCTCAAAAACAAACCAGTCCCAAAATAAAACCTATGTGAAGAAAAATCTCAGTTCTCAGATATTCTCGGTTCTTAGAAACTTCTGAGAACGAAAACTTTTTCTGTTCTCAGTTGTTCTCAGATGTTCTCAGTTATTCTTAGTTGTTCTAAGATATTCTTAGAAGATGAACATTTGAGAATGAATGTTCTATCTGATTTTTAAAGTTTTTGCAATCGATTAAATAGTCAATCTAAGATCATTCTGTCCAAGAATTAAACTAAGAAAAAATGTAATTTCTCGCGCCAAAATTGACTTTTCAATGCATGACTTTTGTAGTTAGACTTCAACGTAATTTTTTTTAATGTTAAATTCTTGATTCTTTTTAATTGATTACACTTTTGTCCACCGAAGAAAGGATACCGGAGAAACCAAAAAACAAATCCCCAGGACCCAAGATAAATCTTTTACTTCTTCACTTCATTTGATCATTACTTAATCCGCCAAAAGTGAAAATTTCTGTTTAAAATGATCTATGTTAGAAGCTAAAAATAATTTGTCCATAATTTGCCGCGAGAAATTACATTTTTTCTTAGTTTAATTCTTGGACAGAATGATCTTAGATTGACTATTTAATCGATTGCAAAAACTTTAAAAATCAGATAGAACATTCATTCTCAAATGTTCATCTTCTAAGAATATCTTAGAACAACTAAGAATAACTGAGAACATCTGAGAACAACTGAGAACAGAAAAAGTTTTCGTTCTCAGAAGTTTCTAAGAACCGAGAATATCTGAGAACTGAGATTTTTCTTCACGTAGGTCAAAATAAAAAATATGAATTTCTAAATTTTCTAGACATACTGTATTCAATCCTTAAATCATTCATTAAGCCTAAACTTTTCCAAATTTTATCATTTAAGTTTTATTGTAATGTAAAGAAATATAATTCTTGTCTTGCCAGGAATATTTTTGATACGGAAGCCATGTAATCTTTTTCAATCAAAAAGTTGATTTCGAAAATTTAAGTTAGAAAGTGAACAATTACTTCTGAATTATTTTTTTTTTTAAGTTTCTATTTTTTTGTACCCCTGAACTATCCCCTTTGCCATGATTCTTTTTCAATTACCCCCAAAAATCACCAATTTATCCATTTAAATTCACAAATTTTGTCAAACTACCCCGAGGTTAAACACCCATGAATCTCAAATTTTTGAAATAAATGGCGAATAAACTCAGAGAAAGCGTACACTCAAGTAAAAATTTTTTAATCACCCGGTTATGCACTAATAATACAATGGATCAGTATTATTTGGGAAACTATTGATCCAACTATTATACAAATTCATTTGACCAAGCTAGGATTACGGCACATATTGTTAATGTCTTTCATTGGCGGATAAGACATTTTATTCTCAACTTAGAATTCACAGATGATATTAAAGAAGCTCAAAATATAACCATTTTTTATTGAGAAGCCTATTAGGTACTTTGCAAGGTTTTACGGTAGTTCAAAAATATTGTCAATGGATTCATTATATTCTAAATTAGGTCATTATATAAATAGTCAAAGTCAAAAATTTTAATACGTCATACTTAGCTGCTTTAAAAAGTGCTAACCCCGTGTTATAATAAATGAAAATTTAAAAACCCTTTAAACACATATTTTCTTTGAATTAAATGTTGATCAATTTCACTTTAAAAAAATTATCACTTAATTTAAAGGCACTTCAAAAATCTTGTAGACTTCTTAAAACTTAACTTAAATTTTTAAAATATAAACATAAAAAACTTAAAAGAAAAAAAAATAATGTTTATTAATTTTATTTATGATTTATTGAATGTTATTTTATTTAACAATTAAAATATTTCGGGCAACATTGGAACAAAAATTTTTTTATAAGGTTTAATTTTTTTTTCTTCAAAAGCTAAAAAATAATTCTTGAGAGCATTATTATACAGTCTTATTTTTGATCATTTTTCTGTTTTACCAAATTATAAAAAACCTTTGTTGTTTTAAATAAACGAAATATCTTAATTCATGAAAATATGGAGAAAAATTTGATCATTTGGTTACTAATTTTCGTTAATGGTTTTAAAGTGGTTATTGGCAGTCATTTTTATGGAGGAACCATAACTTGGAAAGCAGTTAATCCATACGCTACAGGTTTAATAACTGTGCAATTCGATTATCGTTTTTACTGGAGAACAACGTTCGGTTATAATCACGCATGCGATGATGCTAAAATTTCGAGTGGTTTTCTTTTTGGTCAGGGCAGCATTATTTGCCGAGTTGGTTGTTCACCTAATGCATACTCATTTGATGCAAAAACCGTTTGTTCAGATTACAGTTTAACTAATGACTGGTCAGGTGGTTCCCGAACAATGTTTGTAGATATACCAGATACGCAAGCTATTTCAGAAGCAAGCTTTACTGGTGGGGATTGGTTATCATTAGTGGCAGGAGGTGGTGGTTGGGAAGTAAGAGTAAAATTTGATTTAACAAAAAGAGCAGACATAAATAAGATAAATACACCTCCTATTGTTTTAATCCCTCCAATTACAAGATTAAGGCTTAATTGTCCATCAACAATCAGAATTCCTGTAATAGATCCTGATGGTGATAGAGTTAAATGTAGATGGTCAACAGGTAGTGAATGTGCTGGAATTTGTAATACAGTTCCAGGCGCCGTTCTAAACGAAGATACATGTACAATGACATTTACTCCTACTTCGGTTGGTTATTATGCTGCTGCTTTACAAATCGAAGATTATGCTGATGCGATTTCGACTACAACCCCTTTAAGTAGTATCCCATCTCAATTTTTATTTTTTGTTCAAAATAAGCCTTGTGTTACAAGTGTTATTTATTTTCATGCTGTAACACTCAAAGATAATGAGTGCATCGATATTGCTGTAAATGAACTTTGGGAAGCGATGATAATTGTCTATAGTGATAATCCACTAGAAGAAATGATGACTCTGTCACCAACTGGTCTTAGAAAATCAGCTATTGCAGCTGTTCCAAGCTCTACAAACTTGTATTACGTAGACATTACATGGACACCAACTTCAGCCCAAATCGGAGCGAATTTGTTTTGTTTTCAAGGAACAAATTCAGAAGGTGATTCAACCGAATTTAGATGCATCAATTTAATTGTTGGAATAAGTAAACCATTTTTTACTACTCCATCACCAACCGGTTCTTTTTTTTTAAATAATCAACCGGTGGTGGGAGTGTATCAAAACATAGAAAATGGAAAAACATAGAATTCTATTTATCTCGATAAAGCATAGAAAAAAAAATTACATAGAAAAAAATCATAGAAAATAAAAAACATAGAATTAAAAAACATAGAAAGACTTAAAACATAGAAAAATTTAAGAAGCAGATTCCAGTTTTAAATAAAAAAAGATCAATTTATAAATTTATTTATTTAAGAGTTTAGATAAAGCATGTATTTTCACTCAAGGTTTTCCTCAGTTTAACCAAAAGGTATAGTTTATTATTTTCTATGAGATAAAAGGTTTACTTTATTACACATTCTGATGAATTTGTACTATAAAAATCGAAACTTTAGTTAAAATGAGTTTGAATAAGATTATGTTGTGTGGTAAAAGATCATAAATTTTTTTCTACGTTTCTTGGTTTTCTATGTTTCAAATCTTTCTATGTTATTAGGAATATTCTATGAATTTTATTTTTCTATGATTTGACATTCTACGTTTTTTGACTTTTCTATGTTTTTTATTTTTCTATGTTTTGATTGTTTCCCCCGGTGGTATTCACGATACAAGCATCCGAAGCAATACGAAAAGCAACAGAAACAGCTTACATTAAAATATACGATTCGTTTAACAATGAAATTATCTCAATTGATGCCACAACTTCAGCAGTTACAGTATCGGGTTCGACTCTTACATTTAGTGTACCTTATAATTATTTTACTGAAGGCGAGACATATTATGTTTTGTTTGATACTGGAGTTGCTAAGGGAGTTACATATTGTGGAATAAAAACTCAGCCAATTACTCTAACAACGTTTTGGCGTTTTTCAATTCGAGAAAAAACAACAACGAGTACGACTACAACAACCACTACCACAAGAACAACTACCACCACGACCACTACAACGACAAGTACAACCACAACGACAATAACACCACCAATACCAATGAGTACACTCTCTACAACAACTAAAACATCAACAACATCAACAACAACAACAAGTATTACAACGACCATATTAACTACGACAGGTACAACATCAACTACAACAACTCCTCCTGCGATAACAACTAGTTCACCCACAACTACGACTTCTACAACAAAAACTTCAACAACACCGATTACGACGTTAACTACATCAACAAGTTCTTCAACAACAACTAAGACTAGTACACTAATTTCGTCTTCAATGTTTTCTTTTATATCAACGACTAAAAATGATGGAATTACAACTATTTCAACCAAAATGACATGTAAAATGAGTAATGATGACTGGTTTAAGTATTCAATGATCATAATTGGATTATTGGGATTATTATTTCTACTACTTCTTTTATTACTTTGTTGTCTTTGCTGTTATCTAAGAAGACTCAAAAGGAAAATAGCAGCAAAAAAAGAACCTTTATTAGAAAGAGAAGAAACTGAATCAAGTTTATATCAAGATGATGAAACAATTTTAACAAAAAGTACTGATTTTGATTCAAGTCAATTTAATAAAAGTCTCAACCAGAGTTGGTCAAGCGGACCTCGTTTGAGTAAAATTGATTTAGATATTTTTAATAATAGTCTCAACCAAAGTAGATTTAGTGTACCAAATTTAAGTAAAGTTGATTTAAATTCAAGTCAAAAAAGTGGTTTGTTGTTGAATTCATCGTCATTAAATAGCGGAATCGATGAAGATAATCCAAAATCGAACAAAATTTATATGACTAGACCTGTCTCTAATAATCATGAAATGAAGTTTAATTTAAACAGAAGTAATTTAAGTAGAAGAAGTAATAAAAACAGAATAGCAAAAGGAATGATCGATAAAAGTTTTATCATGGAAACTAAGACTTTGAACAAAATAATTATCAAAAGATCGGAAGATCGTGAAAACCAAGTTGTTATTCTTGAAGATTAGGTTGATTATGCTTCTGTATGTATTTTTTGGACACAATTTTTTTTATTTCTAAAAAGACTTAATTCATATTTATTTTTATAAAATTTGTAATAAATGGTTTATTTTTCTTAGTAAAAAATTAGCTGTATTAAATTCAAGATGTCCACAATATCTGAAATTGTTATTTCTGACCGTGTTCTTGGACCTCGGAAACCTCAAAAAATCAATTATTTAATGGGGATAAAAAATCAAAAATTTTACGAGAAAGCTAACTTATTAGTCTGTAACCATGGTTGTGTTGCAACACAATATTAATTACAAACTAAGAAATCAATTATTAGTTGTTTAGCTTGGATATCACAAAGACATGATTGGAAAAAGTTATAAGACTGGTGTCAAAAGCTTTTAAGAGCCGATCGAACCCATTTATTTAATTAAAAAGAAAATTATAAGTTAAATTTAAATTGCGATTTGTACTTAAGTAATGTCTTTAGATGCAGACACGCCATAATTTTGCTGACACATACAAGTCGATAATTTTGCATGAGCTAGGGTTTCAGTGTTTCGCTCAACATATACCAAGGACTCCATTGAATATTTTTGACGCGGGAAGGATTCGATCTCACCACCTTCTTAACTTCTTTGAAAACTGACCAACTACGATACCAACTGAGCTAATCCTCCCGTAAAGCAATACACGAGTGAAAACGGAAAAAATAATGGAATTTTTCATTTAAACCGCATTTCCTGCTTGGGTAGCCACAATACCTAAATTTTGTTTACATCTGATTAAACAAGAGGCTATTCTCTACAAATCTCAGGAATTTCTTTTTTTATTTTTTTTTCATTTCTGTACACTAATGGACGAAAAAAGTCTTGAAAATAATAGACGAAAAAGAAGTGAGATTTAGAACTTTTTGATTTTAAAGTTTTACTGAAATCTCGCATAGAATAACCATAGAAATCACATTTATTTCGGTGGTGAACATTTTATTTTCGAAAATCGGTTTCTGCTTATAAAAAAAGGTGCTAAAATGCCTGAGAGCTTTACACTTGTTAAAAGACGGTTAAAGTTTAAGAATAGTTAATAATTCTTTGATACCAAGCTTCATATCTGTATCTGCTTTATCGATCATTTTAATTTTGTCATAATCCATCATCTGACCAGTGCTTGATTCATGCTGAAAGCACGACGATTCACTTTTATGTTCGTACAGTCCCGGAAATTAACTTGTCACATGATATCAAATGATATCATCTGATATCAGTTCGTATCAGAATTTATGACCATACTGATATCATATGATGTCAGCTTCGATCAGTTTAAATCATATGATATCAGATGATATCAATAAGAGAATTACACACATTATGAATTGCCAACGAATACTGATGGAAACTGATATCAGATGATACCAGATGACATCAGATGAGGTCAGCTGATATCATATGATACCATGTGACAAGTTAATTTCCGGGACTGTATATTCTGTATGATAAAATTTGTTTGCACTTACTAATGCAGTCGACGTCACAATCTTTGCATTCGATCTTTTACATGACCAGCAACGTGTCTTCGTTCTTTTTGATATTGTCCGCAAAAAGGAAGTAAATAGCGATTGTGTTTAATTATTTCTTGATGGTAATTCAACAGAAATTTTCGTGTTTAGGCTTTTAAAGTTTTTAAATAATCAATTTTACTTAAAAAAACGTTCCCAAATTTAGAAGTATTTCGGACTGCACTTAAGTATTCTTTTTGAAAGTATTCTTGAAAACATAATTTTTTTAATTTATTTTTAATAAAAAATTAGAAGGCATCCAGTTCAAAGTTAGCGTCTTTCTGTAACTTTTTCAAAATTCTGGAAGAACCGGATCAGGGGAATATTCACCCGACTTTGATATTTAGTACTTCTAGTGTTGATAAATCTTAATAATCTACGTGGTGCAATTTTGATAAAAATAGATCTGTGTATAAAGCTGCAGCTGTGAAGCTGGCTTTATATTCAGCTTTTATATGAAAGAACATTTCCAATTAATTGTTCCATAATCTCGTTTAGCCCACTTAAGAAAAATCTGGTTTTCTATTAAAATCGTGGAATTCCCTCTTAAACTTGTTACAAATTTAATATCATACAATTTTGTTTTGCTTTTTTTGGTAAACTTAGGAAAATTTTTTACTTTGTGATGGCCCACTGAAGATTTTTAATGTTATTCTGTAAGGTTCCAATCAATTCAATTGGTAAATGCTACGAGAAATAGAAGCATTTTACCGAATTTCTCAGAATTTCCTACAATTAGTGGAACTGTTGAATCATCACTCAATTATTTTAAATTTGACATGCACTCAAAAATTTATAACTGCATGAAATAATATAAATAATAAACTTACATGAAATCGAGGTTTAGTCCTGACAAAACAAGAAATTGCGAAGTATGTCAGAGAAAGACTAAGTCGATGATGATAATGTTTTTTAGATAACATGCTTATCTCTTTTTATTTCTCAAAAAGAATTTGAATGCTCTAATTATTATAACGTTCTTATTACTAAATGGCTATAACAAGTTGGCATATTAAATTACCTTACAAGTCAGTTCTTTTCATTTTATTTTGAGATAATAAAAGCTAATTTAAGCATAAAAAAAATTAACTTTTCCGCTTTAGAGAACGACATTGTTTTCTTTAAAAGGGGATTAACGAGAACTCAAACGTGGATAAAGATTTAAATAGGACAAGATCGTGGTCAATATTCCAAAGAAAGAAAGCTTAAAAAAAAATTGCTGATTTCGGTCAAATTCTTTTAATACATTTATCTTATGTTGATTCAGAAAGGAAAAAATTAAAATCTTCTACTCGAAAATAAAATTTATTCAAAAAATAAGAGTTTCTTTTACAGAGGTTTAATACAGTACCCCAAAATTAAATTCTCTTTTCGCTCTCATCTTTTTTTCTACCAATTCAAGTAATTCAAAATTTAGGAAGCTTTTACTTTTACCAATTTATACAAAAAAGTTTAACGCATATCTTGTCCTAAAAGAATACCGTAATCCCCCGCAAGGCCCCCATGGGGAATTCATGTTTAGGCATCAAGCATCAGATCTTTAAAAAAAATCAATCTTTAAAAAATTGGCATTGGAAAATAGTTTTTACTTTACTCTAACAGCTTTACCATTTTTCGGTTTATAAAATATCTCCATCTTTTCTGTACCAGTATCGATTGGGGAGGGGACTCAAAAAACGAAATTAATAATTATTTTCTGGTATATTATTTCGACACAATCGATTATACAAACAACACAAAGCAAAATCTTTTCATCACAAAAAAAAATCTTCTCGCCACAAAAAATCGATGAACCTAAATAAAACTTTTTAACACAAAATTTTTGTGCTGAAATTTTTTTCAAATTAAATTTTTATTACCGTTATCCCAGCACAATCCCCCCTCCTCTGATATAAAAAGCCCTTTTAATATTCTTGTTGATAAGGAGACGGGCTAGACAATGAGTAACTAGTAGCCCCAATTGCTTTTGGCAAATGACTTGATTGGCTATTCGGATCGGGGACTTATCCAACAGTCTCGACTTCTTGGCTTTATTTTTACTTGATTGTTTGGGGGTTCGTTTTTCTTTGGTTTGTCACTGGTCAAGTAACCCCCTTAAACCTTCTCCTATGCTTACAAACTAGGTAGGTAGACCCATTATTTTCTCCGCAATTTTTGCGGAGCGGGTCAACTAGTAAATAAAAAGGCAAAATAATATACAGAAAAGTTTCATTCTAGTTAACGATAGCTTAACGGTATGACAAAAAAATTAAAAATTCTAAATTTTGTCTAAATTTTTGAGTTGACTTTTTCAGTTGAATAATTTTGAGAATTGTCAAAAAAAAAAATACAATAGAAAACAAAAGAGAGGGAGAGAAGAGCAGGAGGTTCGCAGGGGTTTGGACGTTATTTATGTATTTTTTAAAATTTCCATTAAGAAACTCACATTCAATGCTAATGATATTGGTTCTTGATGAGAGGAACATTTCTATACTATCTTTTTTAAGATAGTTTACAAAATGAAGGATCCGAAAATAAAGGATTTACACCCCTTTGTGCTTTTTCAAAAATCCGAAGTGTGTGCTTTTATTAGTATACCGTTATCACGATCCTCGTGTCAGAAATGACTAACAGTCGCAATAAATTTTTTAAATACAGAGACCACAATTAAACAATCAGATTTTTTTATCTTTTATCTCTTTGACTCACTGAATAAGACCAGCCTTTTGCTCATATTTCATTTTGATTGGGATTTTTTTTCAGGGATCGAATGTTTTAAGTGAAAAATTGCGTAAATAGTAAATTATACACAGAACCCTAAATCTAACACAGAGCCTCTTTGCTATGTGGAGAGACCTATAACTTAGACTCCGTCCCAGGCTCAGACTTCGACTCTAAGGTTAAAAAGCTCAGGCTGACACTGTATAATTAATTTTATAATCGATTAGCAGTGATCGATGCATTAAAAATTTTCTGATATTTGATTCTAAAAACGACTTATTTTTAAGTCATTCGACTTGACTTTGACTTTTATACAACTCTGTTTTTAACACATGGGCTAAAAAGAAGAGTGTTTAAGACTTACCTCAGGGGACTTATTTTAGGAAGATTTTTTATGTTTTTTAATGTGTGCCCCTGAATTTAAATTCGAATATCTACTTGGACCCCTTTAAATTTGTTTGAAAGAAAAATATCTGACCTGACTGTCAGTGGTCTTTAACTGAACAAAATAATTAATTTGGTAAAAACTTAGGCGGTTTTTGACTTTTGAAAAAAGGTCCAAAATCGTTTTGAAAAAAGGTCCTGTTCTTTCTGATGTTTTTAAGGAGAAAAAAAAAACTCAATTCCGAATTTGTAATTAATTGGCTTAAAGAACTTTCAATAGGAGTTTATATTCCTTTAAAAAGGTCATCCTCTTTCTCAACCTCATCCTCATGCTAATGCTCATCCTCCAAGGTTACAAAGTAGATGCCACCACTGTACTTTATTACTTTTATTTCTATTAAGGTTTAAATTTGAAATGATCGAATGAATTATTTTGAATTGACGTGAAACTTAAAATTGCCAATCTATGGTATAGTAAGAATACTACTCTGATTTTATTTTGTAATGAATTAATTGAATACAGGCATTAATTTCGTGGATAGACTTAAACAAAATTTTTTCCGACAAAACCCTGAGAAAATACGACCCATTTTATTCATATGGTGAATATAATAATTATGCCCAATTTGAGTAGCTTGAAAGACCAGTTTTAATGACATGAATTATTAGACAATAATTGTATTTGATACGGAAGCCATGTAATCTTTTTCAATCAAAAAGTTGATTTCGAAAATTTAAGTTAGAAAGTGAACAATTACTTCTGAATTATTTTTGTTTTTAAGTTTCTATTTTTTTGTACCCCTGAACTATCCCCTTTGCCAAGATTCTTTTTCAATTACCCCCAAAAATCGCCAATTTATCCATTTAAATTCACAAATTTTGGCAAACTACCCCGAGGTTTAACACCCATGAATCTCAAATTTTTGAAATAAATGGCGAATAAACTCAGAGAAAGCGTACACTGAAGTAAAAATTCTTTAATCACCCGGTTATGCACTAATAATACAATGGATCAGTATTATTTGGAAAACTATTGATATTATACAAATTCATTTGACCAAGCTAGGATTACGGCACATATTGTTAATGTCTTTCATTGGCGGATAAGACATTTTATTCTCAACTTAGAATTCACAGATGATATTAAAGAAGCTCAAAATATAACCATTTTTTATTGAGAAGCCTATTAGGTACTTTGCAAGGTTTTACGGTAGTTCAAAAATATTGTCAATGGATTCATTATATTCTAAATTAGGTCATTATATAAATAGTCAAAGTCAAAAATTTTAATACGTCATACTTAGCTGCTTTAAAAAGTGCTAACCCCGTGTTATAATAAATGAAAATTTAAAAACCCTTTAAACACATATTTTCTTTGAATTAAATGTTGATCAATTTCACTTTAAAAAAATTATCACTTAATTTAAAGGCACTTCAAAAATCTTGTAGACTTCTTAAAACTTAACTTAAATTTTTAAAATATAAACATAAAAAACTTAAAAGAAAAAAAAATAATGTTTATTAATTTTATTTATGATTTATTGAATGTTATTTTATTTAACAATTAAAATATTTCGGGCAACATTGGAAAAAAATTTTTTTATAAGGTTTAATTTTTTTTTCTTCAAAAGCTAAAAAATAATTCTTGAGAGCATTATTATACAGTCTTATTTTTGATCATTTTTCTGTTTTACCAAATTATAAAAAACCTTTGTTGTTTTAAATAAACGAAATATCTTAATTCATGAAAATATGGAGAAAAATTTGATCATTTGGTTACTAAATTTCGTTAATGGTTTTAAAGTGGTTATTGGCAGTCATTTTTATGGAGGGACCATAACTTGGAAAGCAGTTAATCCATACGCTACAGGTTTAATAACTGTGCAATTCGATTATCGATTTTACTGGAGAACAACGTTCGGTTATAATCACGCATGCGATGATGCTAAAATTTCGAGTGGTTTTCTTTTTGGTCAGGGCAGCATTATTTGCCGAGTTGGTTGTTCACCTAATGCATACTCATTTGATGCAAAAACCGTTTGTTCAGATTACAGTTTAACTAATGACTGGTCAGGTGGTTCCCGAACAATGTTTGTAGATATACCAGATACGCAAGCTATTTCAGAAGCAAGCTTTACTGGTGGGGATTGGTTATCATTAGTGGCAGGAGGTGGTGGTTGGGAAGTAAGAGTAAAATTTGATTTAACAAAAAGAGCAGACATAAATAAGATAAATACACCTCCTATTGTTTTAATCCCTCCAATTACAAGATTAAGGCTTAATTGTCCATCAACAATCAGAATTCCTGTAATAGATCCTGATGGTGATAGAGTTAAATGTAGATGGTCAACAGGTAGTGAATGTGCTGGAATTTGTAATACAGTTCCAGGCGCCGTTCTAAACGAAGATACATGTACAATGACATTTACTCCTACTTCGGTTGGTTATTATGCTGCTGCTTTACAAATCGAAGATTATGCTGATGCGATTTCGACTACAACCCCTTTAAGTAGTATCCCATCTCAATTTTTATTTTTTGTTCAAAATAAGCCTTGTGTTACAAGTGTTATTTATTTTCATGCTGTAACACTCAAAGATAATGAGTGCATCGATATTGCTGTAAATGAACTTTGGGAAGCGATGATAATTGTCTATAGTGATAATCCACTAGAAGAAATGATGACTCTGTCACCAACTGGTCTTAGAAAATCAGCTATTGCAGCTGTTCCAAGCTCTACAAACTTGTATTACGTAGACATAACATGGACACCAACTTCAGCCCAAATCGGAGCGAATTTGTTTTGTTTTCAAGGAACAAATTCAGAAGGTGATTCAACCGAATTTAGATGCATCAATTTAATTGTTGGAATAAGTAAACCATTTTTTACTACTCCATCACCAACCGGTTCTTTTTTTTTAAATAATCAACCGGTGGTATTCACGATACAAGCATCCGAAGCAATACGAAAAGCAACAGAAACAGCTTACATTAAAATATACGATTCGTTTAACAATGAAATTATCTCAATTGATGCCACAACTTCAGCAGTTACAGTATCGGGTTCGACTCTTACATTTAGTGTACCTTATAATTATTTTACTGAAGGCGAGACATATTATGTTTTGTTTGATACTGGAGTTGCTAAGGGAGTTACATATTGTGGAATAAAAACTCAGCCAATTACTCTAACAACGTTTTGGCGTTTTTCAATTCGAGAAAAAACAACAACGAGTACGACTACAACAACCACTACCACAAGAACAACTACCACCACGACCACTACAACGACAAGTACAACCACAACGACAATAACACCACCAATACCAATGAGTACACTCTCTACAACAACTAAAACATCAACAACATCAACAACAACAACAAGTATTACAACGACCATATTAACTACGACAGGTACAACATCAACTACAACAACTCCTCCTGCGATAACAACTAGTTCACCCACAACTACGACTTCTACAACAAAAACTTCAACAACACCGATTACGACGTTAACTACATCAACAAGTTCTTCAACAACAACTAAGACTAGTACACTAATTTCGTCTTCAATGTTTTCTTTTATATCAACGACTAAAAATGATGGAATTACAACTATTTCAACCAAAATGACATGTAAAATGAGTAATGATGACTGGTTTAAGTATTCAATGATCATAATTGGATTATTGGGATTATTATTTCTACTACTTCTTTTATTACTTTGTTGTCTTTGCTGTTATCTAAGAAGACTCAAAAGGAAAATAGCAGCAAAAAAAGAACCTTTATTAGAAAGAGAAGAAACTGAATCAAGTTTATATCAAGATGATGAAACAATTTTAACAAAAAGTACTGATTTAGATTCAAGTCAATTTAATAAAAGTCTCAACCAGAGTTGGTCAAGTGGACCACGTTTGAGTAAAATTGATTTAGATATTTTTAATAATAGTCTCAATCAAAGTAGGTTTAGTGTACCACATTTAAGTAAAGTTGATTTAAATTCAAGTCAAAAAAGTGGTTTGTTGTTGAATTCATCGTCATTAAATAGCGGAATCGATGAAGATAATCCAAAATCGAACAAAATTTATATGACTAGACCTGTCTCTAATAATCATGAAATGAAGTTTAATTTAAACAGAAGTAATTTAAGTAGAAGAAGTAATAAAAACAGAATAGCAAAAGGAATGATCGATAAAAGTTTTATCATGGAAACTAAGACTGTGAATAAAATTACTATCAAGAGATCGCAGGATCATGAAAATCAAGTTGTCATTCTTGAAGATTAGATTTAATATGTTTTTATAGTTTTCATAATAAAATTTAGTGTTTTTTAATTTTATTTTCGAGTTCAGTTCTATTAAGTTTTTTAATAAATGTAGATTTTTTTAATAAATTTGATTGTAAATAATATTGACATCTAATTTTAAAAAACTAGCAATTTATATTCAAATTTTACCTATGAAATTATTTACAAATTCGTGTCATGTTATTAAGGTTAAATTTAAACTCTTAAATAAAGTTACATAGTAAAAGCAGCTTTTTGTCAACTTAATTAAGGTTGAATAAAATAAACGTTATTAAGGCCAAATTGTAAATCTATCAATTGCCTTTAGAAAATAATTAGCGCTTTACCGCCCAATATTTCATTAAATTCTTTTAGCACCAGACATTCGAAAACAAAACGGTTTCATTCGTTTATTTCAAAATAAAGTAAATAAAAAAATAGAAAATAAAATCAGCACATCCATACTATCATCTGTTTTTCAATAAAACAAAAAACATTATCATCGACAACTTTATGTAACAAAAATTTTGAGAGGTTTAAATTATGAAAAATATTTCAGTAAATGCATTTCAAAACTATTTTTTTTCATTTTACGAAAATTCAAATAGTTAAGTGGTCTTCGACTGTCAAATAATTAACCGATCGAGCTCTAATATCGACTTAACGTTTGACTACTTTTAGTGAAAAAAAACTCCAGGTTGGGTAACTCATGTGAAAGGAGAAAATCAGATAGATGGTGCTGAACGAAGAATCAAACTTCATTATCAATAACATATGGAATCACTTTTAATCTCGAAAATCCAAGAGCGTATAAAATACTTTGAAAAGAAATCGTTTTTTTATAGTTTAAAGCATTTTTTTATGGAAAATCAAGTCTTTACTCCAAAAAGTCAAGTCAAGTTGTGACTTGACCTAAAAAAAATCAAGTCAAGTTACGACTTGACTTGACTTTTTGGAGTCGAATGTAAAAACTGGAAAAACTTTCTCAATATTAACCAAATTAATTTTGGCTATTTTAATTTTAATACTTATTAGGAATATCTAACTAAATTAGTTAGAATGAGAAAAAGTTCTGTTCTAACTTAACATTTTTGTTAGAAAATATTTTTTCAATTAACTTTCTTATCCCTAATCCGTCCTAATTCCGATCTCGAAATTGAACCGAAGGAAAGCTGAGAACTCGAGAAATTTTTTTATGTTCAGAATTTTAAAGATACGCACTGTATCATATGATATCATGGGACAAGTTAATTTCCGCCACTGTATCTGTTACAAAAATTGCTCCTTTTTAACTTTACAAGAGGAACGGAGGTATTGCTTTTCAAATTTTATTTAAGAATTAAAACAAAATATAACATTAAACTCAATTTATTTTCTTGTAAAGCAAGTTATTTTGTCTTAACCTTTAAGAAAGTTAGATAAAAGGGATAGTGAATATTACATTTAAGTAAGTGGATCAATGTGTTTTTTAAAGGTTAGAATCATATTTTAAGAAATTTTGTAAGAATAGATCATGTAGAATGAGAATGAAAAACGTTAAAGTAAGAAAGTTAGAAATCTTTCAGAATATAGAATTCGTTAATACTTCGCGTCATTTTAACAAAAATAAGAAAAAAAAAACACATAGGTTAGTTTCTATTTAAACATTTTTGTATTTAAAAAAAAGGCGGAAGGTTTTCCTTATGGAGAATTAATAAAATTTTCTTAGATTGTGTAGGTGAAAAAAGATTTTACTTTGAACTTACTAGATGTCGAGTTTTAGGGCGATAAAACACTGAAAGTCAAAGGAGAATCATCAACTGAGTCTGTTTTAGAAAAAAAACGAAATAGTGAGAATGCCATCGTTTTTTGGTTAAAATGTGAAAAAAGAAAAAAACTTATTTTTTATTTTAATCGGAAATTTTTTTCAAAAATTCTTACATTATTCTATCTATTAGCTACTCTTTATTTAATCGAGTTAAAACCAATGTTAAAATTTTAAAAAAAATTTTCAAAAATTAATGTTTAAATAGTTAATAAAAAAATTAAAAATGAAAAACCCACTAAAACTTTTATTCCTAAAACTTAAATATTCAGATAATATGAGGAGGGTATCTTTTGTCGTATTAAAAAATCTTTTATTGTATAAAAATTTTTTTTTTATTATAAAGTAATTGAAGTTACCGTAATCCCCCACACAATCCCCCCTCCCCAATGCACCTCATCAGCGATAAGTTGGGAATATTTGATACGAAAAAAATGTTTTACTGTTCACAGTTAAGTTAAAACTAGTTGCTAATATATTTCAAAATTGAACTTTTTTGAAAACCGAAATTGAGGGTCTATACATGAATTCCCCCATAGGGGGGCCTTGCGACGGATTACGGTAAGAATATAAATTTTTTTTTTCTTCAGAATTAAATAACAGTGGTTTTATTTTACGTGGTTCTTACATCAAATGATGTAATTTTACGTAATCTTACGTAAATTTACGTAAGATTACATCTTCTTACATACAAAGTCTGATCTAATTTTACGTAAGCTTACGTAAGCTTACGTAAGATTACGTAAAATTACATCCCGCTTCGTAAAAACTTGTAAAATCGTTTTCGGCCAAAAAAGTCCATTTTTTAGGATTTTTTGAACATTTTCGAAAATTTTTGAGATTTTCAAAATGAAAATTTTGTTCTTACCAATTTTCATATATTCTTACATCAAATAACGTAATTTTATGTAATCTTACATTCGAATAATGTAAGGAACAGTAAGGAAAGGTAAGAAAAAATGAATGAACCATTTTTATATCAAGTTCTTATGAGTAAATCTGTTATGTTGATCTATTTGTGTACTTCAAACTGGTACCCAATTTGATAGGATTGTTCACAAAGAAATATATAAGATTTATTTGAATTTTAAAAATGATTTTTAGTTGTAAATAACTCCATTATCTGCTTAAAGAATGATTCCATGAATACACATAGGGTACCACTTTGAAGAAAACTAAAAGATCTCTATATTCAGATAAAAAAGATGCTAAGTCTCTGTAAAATACACACTATTTTATCGTATTGAAACTCAATGCGCAATTAGACTGTAAGGTTTTTGCAAAGTTTCAATGGTGTAACAATTTTGTTACACTTTGTTTCATGTGAAGAGTCATCATTAGACCATAATTATTTTGATTTTTTAAAATCGTTTTATTTTTTTGTACTTAACTTAAGAATGCCAAAAACGCATATATTTCATTAAATATGCTAATTAATCTATCAGAACCATTTGTCAATCCATTTCCAATTATCAGATAGTGGTTGTGTTGAAACCGATAATCAACAAAAATGAAGCACTTAGTAAATCTTACTGACACCTAATTGAAACGATGAACATTAAAAAAGTATCAAAACTCCTCGCTGACCCGAACTGCGAAGTGTCAATAAAATAACGAAACACACACAGAACAAACTTTGACTTTTGTTTCAAAACAAAACCAGAAAAAGCCGAACACTTATAAAGATAGTATTGTTTGAAAGATTTTATTGATAGTATTATTTAGCCTTAGCTCTTAGAGTACTGGTCAAGAGATTACGGCATGTGTAAGAATAGAAAAAAATGTTTTTTTCTTACCTTTCCTTACTGTTCCTTACATTATTCGAATGTAAGATTACATTAAATTACGTTATTTGATGAAAGAATATATGAAATTGGTAAGAACAAAATTTTGACTTTTCATTTTGAAAATCTCAAAAATTTTCGAAACTGTTCAAAAAATCCCAAAAAATGGACTTTTTTTGGCCGAAAACGATTTTACAAGTTTTTACGAAGCGGGATGTAATTTTACATAATCTTACGTAAACTTACGTAAGATTACTTAAAATAACATCAGACTTTGTATGTAAGAAGATGTAATCTTACGTAATTTTACGTAAATTTTTGTAAGATTACGTAAAATTACATCATTTGATGTAAGAACCACGTAAAATAAAACCACTGTACATGTACAGAATAAATAAATTCAAAATCGCATAATAATTTTACTTTTAAAGTATAAAAAAAATAATTAGAAAAAAAATTAAAAATGCCAAAAATAAAATTTAAATGGGTCATATTAAAGTATTTATCAATGAGACTGTCACAAAGACTTTCATTAGAAATGATGATCATCGCAATGTCTCTAAGAGTGGTTCACAAATACTTCGATGCCAAGAATGTGATGATGAAATTTCACATAAAATGCTAGTTATACAGATATTGTTCATCCGTTAAATACCATACCAAAGTTGACGAAAGTTGCCCTTTCAGATATAAAATCCAAAAATGTGATCGAACAGGTGCTTATCATGTGTATGAAACAGCTCGACATTTGGATTATTTAGTAGATAAACCTTATGGTTTACACAGTATTATAAAAAACGAAATAAAAAATTGGTACAATCAACGAATACGTAAAGCTATGGATATTTGTATCACACTCACGTCCAATAAAGTCAACAATGAGCTATATCAAGGACTACAAATTCCAAATACTGGTCATATTAATCGTCAAATCGTGAAAATTAAAAATCCAGAAGAAGAAAATGAAGGCATGTTAAATTTTTTTCTCAATTTTCTTTTTTCTATTTTTTGGCTTTTGTGCAATCGTAATAAAAAGTGTGCATTAAAACATTTTAAGTAAAGAATGGTGCAGCCTCATGCAGCAAAATTTGCTGCATCTACTGGAGAGGTCTGCAAAAATTCAGCAAATAGAATCGCGCATTTAAAAATAAATCTTTTTCAATGGCATGTAATTCTGCATAACTTTACATTTTTTTAGCAATACTCTGCAAAAATGGACGCTATTGAAAAAGGTTTATTTTTAAATGCGCAATTCTATTTGCAGAATTTTTGTAGACCTCTCCAGTAGATGCAGCAAATTTTGCTGCATGTGGCTGCACCCTTCTTTACTTAAAATATTTTAAAGCACACTTTTTATAACGATTGCACAAGAGTCAAAAAATAGAAAAAAGAAAATTGAGAAAAAATTTTAACTTGCCGAAAATGAATACGATCGAGTGATGAGTCAACTAAACGATTTAGTTTGCTAACCGATTAAATATTGTGAAACTGATCAAGCGTTCAGTTTTGGATATAAGCTTGGCGACGGGTCAAATTCATCCGATTTTAAAGCCAATTTTACATCGTTAAGATTATTAGAATCATTTTTGTTAGATTATTAAATTAAACAATAATTTTCGAAAAAACTTTGTTCTTGATGTTAATGTTCAACCGGTGGACCAGTAAATGTTGAACCACTCTATAAAAGTGGTCCAGTCGAGGTAAAAAGAAGTCGAGGTCGCCCAAAAAAAAGAAAAGCTATATATAATTTAGAAATTGAATCCAATGAAACAGTAAAAAAGAAAAGAGGTCGTCCACCAAAAGTAAAAGCTGCTCTTGAAATAGATTAAAATTGATTTAAATTGATTTATTTTTATACTTATGCTTCTTTGACAATTTTTTATTCTTTAAATGATGGGATTTTTGCGATAATGATTTTTTTATTCTTTAATAGTTGTTTTTATTATTCTATAAGAATAATTTCTTTAGACTAATATTTAATTTTCTAGAAAAACAAGTTGATTGCCATGTTCTTTGGATCTATTTATGACTATTTTGTTTACAGTCTTTTTCTCGAAGATTATTTCATCGATATCACCCACACTTTTGATCACTCGTTTATTTTGAGTTCTTCTTTGGTGATTATTTGAGTAAGGTATAGTCATAAACATTTTGTTTGAATTTGTTCCATCTTGATCTAGGTCTAATCCGCTATTACTACTAATCAAAGATGAATTTGAAAACCCGTCACTGTTTTGACTAGAATTTAACTTAAGTCTACCCAAACCTGTTCTGTTCACAACACCTTTATTAGTACTATTATTTAAGCCACTTTGAGTAAAATCGATTTTGTCAAAATTTTGTCCACTACCAAAACTTTGATTGAAACTATTGTTGAAATGACTTAAATTTGTTCGTTTGGTTAAATTTGATCGATCATCTTGATCTAAACTTGATTCACTGGCTTCTCTTTCTATTGGTGGTCGTTTTTTAGCTGCTATTTTTCTTTTAAATCTCCTAAGATAACAACAAAGTAAACAAAGTAATAACAAAAGAACAAGTAATAAGAATGCCAGCAGTCCAATAATTATCATTGAATACTTAAACCACTCATCTTTACTCATTTGACATATCATTTCACTCGAAATAGTCGCACCCAATTGGGCAAAATCAGTATTAGTCGAATACAAAAACGCATAGATTGAAGAGGAAATTTTAGAAGGAGTCGTAGTTTCTTTTTTTCCAATTAAAAAACGCCAAAATGTCAAATCAGTTATTGGTTGAGTTTTTATTCCACAATATGTAACTCCCTTAGCAACTCCAGTATCAAACAAAACCGAATATGTCTCACCTTCAGTAAAATAAGTGTAAGGTACACTAAATGTAAGATTCGAGCCTGATACTGTAACTGCTGAAGTTGTGGCATCAATTGAGATAATTTCATTGTTAAACGAATCGTATATTTTAATGTAAGCTGTTTCTGTTGCTTTTCGTATTGCTTCGGATGCTTGTATCGTGAAAACCACCGGTTGATTATTCAAAAAAAAAAACCGGTTGGTGATGGAGTAGTAAAAAATGGTTTACTTATTCCAACAATTAAATTGATGCATCTTAACTCGGTTGAATCACCTTCTGTATTTGTTCCTTGAAAACAAAACATGTTTGCTCCGATTTGTGCTGAAGTTGGGGTCCATGTAACATTTACGTAAAACATGTTTGATTGCCCAGGATAGGAAGCAATAGCTGATTTTCTAAGACCAGTTGGTGAAAGAGTCATTATTTCATCCAAAGGCTTATCGCTATAAACAGTTATCGTTGCTGTCCAAAGTTCATTTACAGCAATATCGATGCATTCATTATCTTTGAGTGTTACAGCATGAAAATAAATAACACTTGAAACACAAGGCTTATTTTGAACAAAAAATAAAAATTGAGATGGAATACTGCTCAATGGGGTTGTAGTTGAAATTGCATCAGCATAATCTTCGATTTGTAAAGCAGCAGCATAATAACCAGTTGCTCCTGGTGTGAATGTCATTGTACAATTATCTTCATTAAGAATAACTCCTGGAACTGTATTACAAATTCCAGCACATTCATTACCTGTTGACCATCTACATTTTACTCTATCACCATCAGGATCTAACGTAGGAATTTTAATTGTTGCTGGACAATTAAGTTTTAATTTTGTAATTGGAGGCATTAAAACAGTAGGAGGTGTATTTATCTTGTTGATATCTGCTCTTTTTGTTAAATTAATTTTTACTCTTACTTCCCAATTACCACCTCCCGACGCTAAAGATAACCAAGACGAACCAGTAAAGCTTGCTTCTGAAATAGCTTGTGTATCTGGTATATCTACAAACATTGTCCGGGAACCACCTGACCAGTCATTAGTTAAACTGTAATCTGAACAAACGGTTTTTGCATCTAATGAGTATGCATTAGGAGAACAACCAAATCTGCAAATAATGCTACCCTCACCAAATAGAAAACCGCTCGATATTTTAGAGTCATCGCATGCGTAAAGACTACCTGTAGATGTTTTCCAGTAAAATCGATAATCGAATCGTACAGTAATTATACCTGAAGCATTCGGATTAATTGCTTTCCAAGAAATAGTACCACCATAAAAATGACTGCCAATAATCACTTTGAATCCATTGATGAAAATAATAAACCAAAGTGTAAGCTTTTTGGTCATTTTGTTCGCAATTTAGAGTTTTGTTAAAATAGATAATATCTGGAATCTAAATTTTTTATTTGTTTTTGTTAGCTTTAGTAAAATTGGAAAATGGCAAAATTGAGTAAATATTAATGTCCTTAATAGCTTTTTTGACCTAACGGAGACAAAAATAAATCTTATAAAAGAGTTTAAATTTTAATGAAAATAATTTTCATCTTATTTATAGTTAAATTAGAAATTTTGATAATTGTTAGAGCTAGGTAAACGCAAATACATTTTAGTTTTAATTAAATTTAAAGACTTAAAACTTGGAAGACGAAACCAATTTTGTTTCAAACAAATTTATTATTGAATATAGAAAGGATTTACACAATTTTGAAAGTAAAGTTCCTAGATTAAATGCTATAAAAATATTTCAATCGAATTTCTATCGCTTCACAATTTATAAGTCTTTGAATTTAATTAATTTAAAAACACTTTTTTGCTAAGTCACATGACCAGGACCAACCAACTAGATATTGTATAGATATCTAGTTGGATAATTTTTAATCCCATGAGACTATACAAAAAATAATTCAAAAGCACACTGGGGTTTTGCTTAAAAATAAATTAAAATATTATAGGTATTTATTAAATTATTTTGACTTAACCCCTGGGTTAAAAAGATAATATAATAAAAAAACCCAGGAGTTATAGTATATTCTTAGGTATACTATACAGCCTTTAACCCCGGGGTAGTTTGCAAGGTTTTACGGTAATACTAAATGTATTTGCGTTTACCTAGATTTAATAACTCTTCAAATTCCTACTTGGGTCACTTTAAAAAAGATGAAAATTTTTTTCATTCAATTTTATAATTAATTTTCTCAATTCTAGGATTTTTTTTAGAACACCAAAAATTTCTCAACATTTCGTAACTTATAAAGGTTAAGTAAAACACAGTTTTTATACAGTACAGTTTTTCAAGGGATAGACCGTTTTCAAAATCATATTGGTAATTGTACATCGATTGTTTTGGGTTTATCATTAGAAATCGGCCATAATTTCGCTCTAAATAGCATTAAATGGAAAACTGTATAGATTATCGGAGTTAACCATGTCGTTTTCGATTCTGGCATTCAACTCAATTGGCTTGAGTATAAAGATGATATTCTTTTGCCAATTTTCTTTTTTTATTAAATTTTTCGAAGCACCCCTGTCACAATCTCATGTGGGATTCCCATGAGTAATTATGAGAAAGCATGAGATGGGAACGTGACCAGAATCGCGCAAGATCTTACAATATTCCCATAGGGATCCTGTGAGATTCTCGCGATTTTTATAGAATTGGGGAAATAATGGGAAAGTCGCGGGATTTTATGAGATTCTTAATTATTCCTATAAATGATTGAGAAAAAAATTAATGGAGTAATAAATTTTATTTCAAAAAAAAATTATATTTTTTAATGAGGTTCAAATGAAAATTAAATAAGAGTTCGAATTTCAGATGATAACAATTAATTTTTTTTTATATATTCCCTTGTCAGAATCTCATTCGAGATTCTCTTGTGAAACTATGAGATGAGAATCTCACTTTTTCGCATTGAGATCCCAATCAGTTTCTCCTCAGATCTCACTGAGTTTAAGTTAGAAAACTTTCTCAACTAATCTTTAGTAATTCTCACAAGAATCTAATGAGATCTCAAAGAGAATATCAGATATTTTTTTGAAATCGACTCAATAGAATATGATGAGAATCTCATGAGATCTAAATGAGAAATTTTGAGTATTAAATTTTGGCTTTATCAGTCAAAATTTTTAGAAAGTGATCAAAAAAAGAACCGACTATCCGTCATGTTTCATGTCAAGAATTTTTTTAAGTATTTTAGTTACATATTAATAAAATAATTAAATAATATGAATATTTTCGGGTCTTGAAACATTTAAGTTCACATTTTAAATATTAAGTTCAAATCTGTTATATTGATATTTTTCTTAAATTCAATTCATAATTTTTGAAAAGAATTAACATATTGTAATATCTACAAATTAACAGTAACGCTTACGATTACAAATTTAAATTTCTTATTTTCATAAAAGTACAAAACAATAAATCTTTTTTAAGTAATGTTTATTCAAAAAAAAATTATTTCATTTGGTCATCGTTAAAATGTAATTATTAATATTTCTAAAACTAAAGATATCCTAAAATTCATCTTTTTCAAGATCAAAAATTATTGAGATTGAATTTATTTCTATTCCATCGGGCTGTTGAGAAAGCTACCAAGTAACTTTTATCTCATAAAAAATACCTTTAATTGACAGTTTTTCATCATTAAGTTTCAAAACGTAATTTCAAGTAACCCAAGAACAATTCAAAAGTTTATCTGAAGCCTAACAAATCAAAAAAACAACAATCACAAATTTTAGATTCTGATCAACCTCAATGTTTTAAATTTTTTTCCTCATTCTTTTCAATGTAAAAACCAAATATATATTAATAAACTAGAACAAATCAACTCATCTTTTCTTAAGTTCGAGGATTTACTAACACGGCCAAATATATATTTTCTTATTTAGTCCTATTCAATATATCTGAAAACGCATTAAAGCTCAAAAAATTCATTGAGCAGTCGAACCAGAAAAAGTCTTCAAATCTCATGACAACTCATTTTATCTCACTAAATTCAGCGAATAATTGAAGCTGAGAATCGCTTTGATATCATGAGATTACATGAGAAAAAGGTAACAGAGATTCTCATGAGAATTTAATGAGATCCTTTTAAAGATCTCGTCGTGATCTCATTGAAACTCCCATGAGATCTCTGAATGGATCTTAATGAGATCCTGACAAGGGTAACCTTTCAAATCATAAGAGTTTATTTTACAGTACATACTAAAACTAACTTGTACGTTTTCTTTCCTTTCCTCTTCCTTTCCCCTTCCTTGCCCCTTCCTTTCCCCTTCCTTGCCCCTTCCTTTCCCCTTCCTTTCCTCTTCCTCAACCTTTTCCTTTCCTTTCCTCACTTGTTTTCTTTTCCTTTCCTGAGTTTTCCTCACGAATAAATTATCTAAATTATTCATGCAATAAAACGCAATTTTCAAATTTTTATTTAGTACATGCATTAAAAAAAAAAAATTGATGGACATTTTTGAACTTTTATGAACTTTTTAACGTATTATTTTAAAAATTTTTTTCTTCACAGGAAATGAGAGGAAAGGAAGAGTTGAAGAAGAGGAAAGGAAAGGAAGAGGAAAGGAAGAAGTGAGGAAGGGGAAAGGAAGAGGAAAGGAAGAAGTGAGGAAGAGGAAAGGAAGGGGAAAGGAATAAATCGCGTACAAGTTAGTTTTAGTATGTACTGTATTTAAAGAATTTCTGTGGTCTGTGAAAAAAAAAAATTACTATCATTTCGAAAATTCAAAAATGCAAAGTTCAATTTCAGTGGTGTCATTCATTATGAAAGTAATTATTAATTCAACTAAATTGTGATCAGCACATAATTAATTCTAGACTAACTTTTTAGTCAAAGATTCGCAAAAACATTTTAGACCATCAAATCAAGAACCTACGTAATATAACTTGCAAAAAAAGACCAAGATCGATTAGTTCTTTTCGTGAAGAGAATTACAGTACGAACTAATTAGCGCACATACTGACGATTGGTTGACTTCGACTTAGAAAAAATTGAAAAAGTTTTTTTTTTTAGTACAGATTTTTTTGTTTTGTTTTTTTTGCTTTTCTTGTGATACTCAACTTACCATTAAAATAAAATGTTTTCTTACTTAAAATTATAACTTCTAAACTATCACATCAACATTTTCAGGCCAAATATAAAGAAAAACAAAATTATTTACGAACCGTTTTTCAATAGTCTAGCAGACCTCTCATATTTCCTCACATAATCCCATCGAATTTTCAAAAAATTTGACGAATTTTCCCCTTATTTCCCATGGGAATACAGCTGGGATTCTCATGGGATCTTGCACGAATCTGGTCACCGAGAATTCCTACGGGTTCTCATAGGATCTGATTCAGATTCTCATAAGATCCTGCTCAGATTCTGATAGAATCTCGGATCAGATCCCGGCGGGAAAGTGACAGGGGCAACCATGAAAAACTTTTTTGAAGTCATCAGAGATTAATTAGGATATTACGATCTGAAAAATAGTTGCTGCGCCACTGATCATAAGATTGTGTTTTTTATAATATGAAAAATGACGGCAAGGTAGTAAACAGCATACTTACTAATGTTATTATTACACTTCTAGCGAACTTTCTCCTTTTGCGTAGCGTACAGTACCACCGTGCCTAAGGCGTACCTGACCCTTATTGTAAATTCTGGCTAAAGTGCGAAGTTTTTAGTCATGGTTTTAGAAAGTCTTTTGGATTCCAATGTACTTGGCGAATTTACCGGACTCAACTAAGTTGTTTCTTTGAAAGACGCATTTATAGTAAAATTGACTTACAGGGAAATATTAATAAGGTCACAATATCTGCTATCTAAGTAACTAAATACTTATTTACTAAGTTAAGCGCCCAGTCCTTTACAATTAAAAACTCCAAACAAACTCTTGTTATAATTTTCTCCTGTTGTAGAAAGACATAAAACATGAGAAGCGAAACCAAAAAAATTCTAAAAGACTAGATGTTTTTTCCTTACAGGTAATAAAAATTGTTTATTTACTTGTTAATTAAATGAGAAAATATTTGCCCATATGTTGTGGGGATATAAATATACTCTATTAATAACAACTTCTGATTAATTGTTGAGATATATTAAATAAATCTTTTTTTTCAATTAAAAAAAACGGCCATTTATTTTTTTTCGCTTAATTTACTTATTCCAAAACAAAAATTTCTTAACAAAAAACAAAATTTCTTGACATACTCAGTGAAAATTAATACAAATAAATATTCTTATTTCAAACAAAATTTAAAGATTGAAACAAAAACTTGAATTTGAATATTTTCTCTGAAGTTAAATAAAAATGATCGATATTACCATACTCTAGGGACAAACGTTTTGATCCCGAATAAGAGCTCGAATATTCAGACGAGGAGTATCAAGAACCTGTAAGTTTCAATATAAGAAAACATACGTTTGATACATATGCTTATTATAATGAAAGTGTAAGGTAAAATTTAACAAACACAATTGGATGTTAAGCAAGTGTACTTGTTACACATTTATGAAAAAAATGGTTATGTAAACATATTTTGTTGATAGCGATTAGTCAAAAAATAACCCAGTCTCCTGAAAAAAAAAGTGACATTAATGAATCTTAATGTAATCTTAAAGACACATTTTTTAGTAAAAAGAAAATTCAAAGATTTCTTAAATATCCCGATTTTTAAACAAAAAATGTTTTTTTTTGTAAACTTACTTAAGTTTGAAGAAATAACCGAAAATTTTTGAATTTAAAGTTTAAAATCAAGAAAAAGAAAAAGATACATTAAAGAGCATTAATGAAGAATTAAAGTCGAATACAGTCGAATGAATTTAGTTACTGCAATATTATGACGAGTATATGAAGAGAAAAATATTGAAATCAAAAATTTTTTTTCAACTTTGATAAATCATAGACCTACCCTCAAGAATTGTTTTTCTGAAAAAAAATAAAAGCGATTGTTTAATCCCATATTTTTCTTTAACGAAGCGGCAATTCAACTTTTAAATCTTAGTAAACAAAAGAATTATGTTATCTGTGACAAAATACGTTAAAATTTTTATATTTTGTTGAAAATAGCTTTGAAGGAAGGGGGGTCCAAAATTTCGGCTCCAATGTCATTTTCTTACATAGGGAGGGGGAGGGATATAACCATGATTTTTTTTTTAAATGGACCTTGTGTCGAAATTTTTCTTACTGATATCCCCTGCTATGGGGAAAGAATCTTCGAAATTAGCTTATGATTTCAATATTGAATAAATTTTAGAAGATGAAAAAAATATTTTGAATTTTTTTTAAAATAAAAGATAGAACACGTTTTCTTGTTTGCCTTTGAAGAGAAAAAAACAAAAAAAAAATAAGACCTACCCCTCAAGACAACCATGAGAATTTTTTTTTTGAATAATAAGAAATTCGATTGTTTAAACACAGATCTATTTCTAACGAAGCGGCAATTCAACTTTTAAATCAGTCAACAAAATAATTATGTTATATGTGACAAAATAAATTAAATTTTTAGGGGGCGGAAGAGGGCAAAAATCTCGGCTCTTCTGTAATTTTCTTGCATTGGTAAAACCATGAATTTTTTTTGGACCTTGTGATGAAAAATTTTCTTACTCATATCCCCTGCATTCACGAAAAAGATTTACAAGAAATTTTTCACATTTTGAAAGTATATTTTTCACAGTGTATTTTTAAAGTTAAAATCAAAATCTAAACTCATAGTACCCAATCGCTATTTACATTACCATTACCAACCCTAACAGGGTCCTAGTAGAAATATCAAAAAAAAATTTATTTTGATCGAACGTACAAAGTTCCAATTGAATTAAAAGATGAACGAATTTTATCAAATAGAGTGTATTAAATTTTTCTTAATTTTTTTTTTTATTGGTGAAAAAAAAATAACCCCACCCTTATTTTTCAATAATATAAATTTGAACTTTGTTAACAGTTAAAATATTTCATTTTTGTTTGTCAGTTAAAAAAAATATATTAAAATAAATTTGTCATTCCTATAACTGAAAAATTTCAAATTGATCAATATTCAAGTTTTAAAAATTACTTAGTAAATTTAAACTTTTAAATTTGAATTCTTTTTTTTAGTTCTGGTTTTGCTATCGCCTTATCAATAAGAGGGGTTTAAAAATTATTGAACACGCTAAGTATGCAGAAAACATGACTAGCCGCGCATTTAAGCGAATGACATCTTCAGTTTTGTGAGTCAACCTATCTCTTTATTTATTTTTTATTTTCGTCAAAGTAATATCTCTTTATTAAAGTTTTCAAACACGGTCATTGATTACTTCAAAAATTCAAAGTCAATTGTTTATCAAATAAATTAATTTTTGTTCATTTCATAACTTTAATTGTGATATTAATCATAGCTCTTGGTCTTTTTATCTTTCAAATGTTAGGTTTCTACACTACACTGAAACGAAACGAAATTGAATAACAAAGAAAAATTGATACTTCATGAAAAGCCTAACAAAAAAAGCTTTACAAAAAAAAAATTGAAACTTCATGAAAAGCCTTTAACATTTTACCAAATTTAAGAAACACTCTGAGTTTACTTAGTTGTAAACTTGTACACCAGGGACTTTGAATAATAAACTTATGATTTAATTCTCTTAAATTCTTAAACTCGCCTTTATACTTTTAATATCTGAACTTGATGCTTAAATTTTGGATTTTGATTATTCTTGAATTTAAATTCTTTTGACGAAAAGCTTGGACTCTTTTGATTTTTTGCCAACTCTAATATTCTTATTTTTGAATAAAAAAAGCGTCTCATTAATGTATCTTTCTTTATTTTCACTAAAGCTTCTTTAATGTTTTAAATGGAAAAATCTTTGATCACACATTAATGATATAGAGCCATTTTCATTAAAGTATCTTTTCTAAAATTCATTAAAGAAAACTTAATGTTTCTTGAAGATTCAATAGACTGGGAATACATGTACCCGAAGAATATGTTGATTCTGTAATTGGCTCTAAGTCTAAAAGGTGTAAAAAAGCCAAAGCCAAAGATTGGTATGTTAGACAAGATGAATTGGAATCTTGAAAAGTTTCATAAAATATATCTTTAACTCAGTTTTTTATAAGACATTAAATTTTTTGTATTTAATAAGTAAAAAATGTTTAATAAAATTCTTGATTGGTTGAAATAAGTAATTTTGTATAAAGTGTCAATAAATTTATTGAACCAAAAAGAATCTAATACCAACGATCCTAGAAAATTATCACTCAAAAAAATCGATGAGTCACATTGGTCGTGATAAACTTTTTGATATAATTAGAGATCGATTTTATTGGTCCGGGGTGTACGAGGATGTAAGACGATGGGTTAAATGCTGCCCTAGTTGTTGTAAGGTCAAAACCCATTAACCAAAACGAAATGGACTTCTTCACCCCTTCTCTTCCTCTTATCAATTCGAGATAGTTGGTATTGACATTTTTAGCCCTTTGTAAGTAACTCCATCAGCATACAAGTACCTCCTTGTTCGCATAGATCAAGGAACAATGTTTACTTCAAAATTATTTAAAGCATTTTGTGAATCGTTTGGTCTTCATAAAATTAAGTGTAGTTCTAAACATCCTCAGACCAACGGTAACACTAAACGTTTCATGAGATTTTTAACTCATGCTCTAGCAACTTCGATTAAGAGTGATCAATCAAATTGGGATTCTCTTCTCGACGACTGCCTTTTTGCTTATCGAGTCTCGATTAATAGGACAATTCAAGAAACACCATTCTTCCTCTTATATGGACGTGATGATGTACTCCCCGGTGACCTCATCTATGGTGTTGAAACCGAAAAACAAGCCGATAGTACCGACGAAAAGTTGGCATCTTGAAGTTGATGATCAATCTGATCATGATCAAATAGTATTTTTTTTATAACTTTTGAATGGAATTTGATAGACTGGTTCAGCAAAATGCTTAATAATGCAAAAAACATGCTAAATATTAGATGAGTCTCTGCAAAAACTCTGCAATTAAATTACGCAGCTGAATTAAATACTTTTTAATGAGGTGCATTTTACTGCAAAATGCAGAGTTTTTGCAGAGACTCATCTAATATTTAGCATGTTTGTTGCATTATTAAGCATTTTGCAGAACCAATCTATTAAATGCCATTAAAAAGTTATAAAGAAAATTATTTTTGATCATGATCAGATTGATCAACAACTTCAAGATGCCCGAAAAGTTTGATTATAAACTAAACCTCCTTCGATTACGAAGTAGCTACGAAGAATTAATGGTCAAGAGAGAAAAAGAAGTCAACTATTATAAACAACGCTATGACAAGAGTCACAAAGATGTTAGTTTTCAACAAGGCAATCGAGTGATGTTATACAATCCAGTAACAAAAAAGGGTATATGCAGAAACTTCTCCCTAAATGGGAAGGTCCGTATACCATAGTCGAAAAGCTAAATACGGTGACCTATCGTATACAGAAAAACCGTAGGAGTCTGGTTGTTCATGTGCAGAGATTGCGTGAATTTGTTGATTTTTAGATTGAGTTGTTTCAGAGTTCGATGACACAAAAAAATAATCGTACGCCTACAATGGTCGGCCCGAGTTGAACACACGACAGGATACTGTCGAGGGGAAGGGACGATCGAGAATACCACTTATAGAGTACGTCTTCGGTAGTGACCTTAGCAGGTGCGAACCAGCTGCGTCCGTAAGGGGGATCACAGGAAGGCCGCATTCATTTGATTAATGAACAAGTTGGCTCAATAATTGATTTGGCGCAAAATTTAATTTAACATTTTATTTAAATTCTTTTAACATTTTTATTTTTTTTTGGGTTCAACTTGTAATTCTTATTCTAATAAAATCTTTAAGACTAAACTTGTTGTTTTTCGTTTAATTATGACTTCCAGATGTCCTAACACTCGCCAACAATATCATACAATTTAACATTGAACGGTAAATCAAAGTCGAAAAGTTTTTATTTTTTAATTTGAGAAGAATTAATATTCCAAAATTATTTTTTACCGGGCTCATTGAAGAGATTTGATTCTAATAACGATTTTCTTAAGCACAGCTTCTTTCAATGGTCGGCCCAAGAACTTTTTCAATTTTTTCAAAATTTAATTAGTTTACTCAAAAAGTTGATAACGGAAGTATGTCAATTAATTTGTTAAAGCATTATATGTGCATGTAAGAAAACACATTTTAAAGTTTTGAATTAATTAAATTTAAAGACTTTTAAGTTTGCCTGTAAATATAATCATTGCTTTTAATCTGTTAAAATTGTGAAAACTTCAGACTTATTGCATAGAAAAACCATCTCAGGAATCATAAAATTCATTATCATCATCGGTCGGGCTTTTTAAGTAAAGCTGAGGAAAATAAAATTCATAAAAAATAATTAAAACTAAATTGGTTTCGCTTTTCATGTTTTGAGTCTTTAAATTTAATTAATACAAAAATTTATTTGCGTTAACCTTGCTTTAACAATCCTTCAAAAGCCTACTTTAAAACTTTAAATAAGATGAAAATATTTGTTATTCAATTTTATAATAAATTTTTCTCTATTTAATAAATTTTATAAAGACATAAACTCGTATAAACTCGTCGAAAATCGTCTAAATAAATAGTGATGTTTTTTTACATTTTTTTCGATTAAGGAAAAGGTCGAAAAAGTATTTAGAATTAACATACTTTTTTAGTTTTTACCCTTGTACAGTTTTACCAAAACCAAGAAAAAAATTTAGAAACTGAGAAAAAAATTTTAAAATTTTTTACTGTAAATATTTTTTTATTAACAAAACTCTAAATTGCGAACAAAATGACCAAAAAGCTTACACTTTGGTTTATTATTTTCATCAATGGATTCAAAGTGATTATTGGCAGTCATTTTTATGGTGGTACTATTTCTTGGAAAGCATGTTTTTTGTATAGTCTCATGGGATTAAAAATTATCCAACTAGATATCTATACAATATCTAGTTGGTTGGTCCTGGTCATGTGACTTAGCAAAAAAGTGTTTTTAAATTAATTAAATTCAAAGACTTATAAATTGTGAAGCGATAGAAATTCGATTGAAATATTTTTATAGCATTTAATCTAGGAACTTTACTTTCAAAATTGTGTAAATCCTTTCTATATTCAATAATAAATTTGTTTGAAACAAAATTGGTTTCGTCTTCCAAGTTTTAAGTCTTTAAATTTAATTAAAACTAAAATGTATTTGCGTTTACCTAGCTCTAACAATTATCAAAATTTCTAATTTAACTATAAATAAGATGAAAATTATTTTCATTAAAATTTAAACTCTTTTATAAGATTTATTTTTGTCTCCGTTAGGTCAAAAAAGCTATTAAGGACATTAATATTTACTCAATTTTGCCATTTTCCAATTTTACTAAAGCTAACAAAAACAAATAAAAAATTTAGATTCCAGATATTATCTATTTTAACAAAACTCTAAATTGCGAACAAAATGACCAAAAAGCTTACACTTTGGTTTATTATTTTCATCAATGGATTCAAAGTGATTATTGGCAGTCATTTTTATGGTGGTACTATTTCTTGGAAAGCAATTAATCCGAATGCTTCAGGTATAATTACTGTACGATTCGATTATCGATTTTACTGGAAAACATCTACAGGTAGTCTTTACGCATGCGATGACTCTAAAATATCGAGCGGTTTTCTATTTGGTGAGGGTAGCATTATTTGCAGATTTGGTTGTTCTCCTAATGCATACTCATTAGATGCAAAAACCGTTTGTTCAGATTACAGTTTAACTAATGACTGGTCAGGTGGTTCCCGGACAATGTTTGTAGATATACCAGATACACAAGCTATTTCAGAAGCAAGCTTTACTGGTTCGTCTTGGTTATCTTTAGCGTCGGGAGGTGGTAATTGGGAAGTAAGAGTAAAAATTAATTTAACAAAAAGAGCAGATATCAACAAGATAAATACACCTCCTACTGTTTTAATGCCTCCAATTACAAAATTAAAACTTAATTGTCCAGCAACAATTAAAATTCCTACGTTAGATCCTGATGGTGATAGAGTAAAATGTAGATGGTCAACAGGTAATGAATGTGCTGGAATTTGTAATACAGTTCCAGGAGTTATTCTTAATGAAGATAATTGTACAATGACATTCACACCAGGAGCAACTGGTTATTATGCTGCTGCTTTACAAATCGAAGATTATGCTGATGCAATTTCAACTACAACCCCATTGAGCAGTATTCCATCTCAATTTTTATTTTTTGTTCAAAATAAGCCTTGTGTTTCAAGTGTTATTTATTTTCATGCTGTAACACTCAAAGATAATGAATGCATCGATATTGCTGTAAATGAACTTTGGACAGCAACGATAACTGTTTATAGCGATAAGCCTTTGGATGAAATAATGACTCTTTCACCAACTGGTCTTAGAAAATCAGCTATTGCTTCCTATCCTGGGCAATCAAACATGTTTTACGTAAATGTTACATGGACCCCAACTTCAGCACAAATCGGAGCAAACATGTTTTGTTTTCAAGGAACAAATACAGAAGGTGATTCAACCGAGTTAAGATGCATCAATTTAATTGTTGGAATAAGTAAACCATTTTTTACTACTCCATCACCAACCGGTTTTTTTTTTTTGAATAATCAACCGGTGGTTTTCACGATACAAGCATCCGAAGCAATACGAAAAGCAACAGAAACAGCTTACATTAAAATATACGATTCGTTTAACAATGAAATTATCTCAATTGATGCCACAACTTCAGCAGTTACAGTATCAGGCTCGAATCTTACATTTAGTGTACCTTACACTTATTTTACTGAAGGTGAGACATATTCGGTTTTGTTTGATACTGGAGTTGCTAAGGGAGTTACATATTGTGGAATAAAAACTCAACCAATAACTGATTTGACATTTTGGCGTTTTTTAATTGGAAAAAAAGAAACTACGACTCCTTCTAAAATTTCCTCTTCAATCTATGCGTTTTTGTATTCGACTAATACTGATTTTGCCCAATTGGGTGCGACTATTTCGAGTGAAATGATATGTCAAATGAGTAAAGATGAGTGGTTTAAGTATTCAATGATAATTATTGGACTGCTGGCATTCTTATTACTTGTTCTTTTGTTATTACTTTGTTTACTTTGTTGTTATCTTAGGAGATTTAAAAGAAAAATAGCAGCTAAAAAACGACCACCAATAGAAAGAGAAGCCAGTGAATCAAGTTTAGATCAAGATGATCGATCAAATTTAACCAAACGAACAAATTTAAGTCATTTCAACAATAGTTTCAATCAAAGTTTTGGTAGTGGACAAAATTTAGACAAAACCGATTTTACTCAAAGTGGCTTAAATAATAGTACTAATAAAGGTGTTGTGAACAGAACAGGTTTGGGTAGACTTAAGTTAAATTCTAGTCAAAACAGTGACGGGTTTTCAAATTCATCTTTGATTAGTAGTAATAGCGGATTAGACCTAGATCAAGATGGAACAAATTCAAACAAAATGTTTATGACTATACCTTACTCAAATAATCACCAAAGAAGAACTCAAAATAAACGAGTGATCAAAAGTGTGGGTGATATCGATGAAATAATCTTCGAGAAAAAGACTGTAAACAAAATAGTCATAAATAGATCCAAAGAACATGGCAATCAACTTGTTTTTCTAGAAAATTAAATTTTGAAATAAAATTCTATATACTGTCAACCTTGTTCTTATTTCTCCCCGAAATTTTTTCTTTGTATTTTACAAATTTTTTTTAATTGAATAAAAACATTGTATACCAACCACTACTAGACCAACTTCATAAATAGTTTATTACCATGACTCAATCATCAAAAAACAAACAAATTTAATTTTTACATTTTTTATTTGAATTCGAAAATAAATTTGAAATTAATACAAAAAAAATAGAATAATTATTAAATCGAAGTCTACAAAAAAAGGGTCATAGAATACGGAATAGGGTTTATACTTTATTTATGACAACTTTTTAACTTTAACATACAAATTATCAACAACTTTACCCATTGATTGAACAATTTGTAATGAATTCTCATATACTTTATCGACTGGTTTTGTTTCGAATAAAATAAGAGCACCTGTACCTTGGTCCAAAATACCACTTAACTTCTTATCCAAAATCATTTGAGACAATTTACGTTCGACATCGTCACGTGGTAGTTTAATCAATTTGGCAATGTGATCAATTTGTACTTTAGCAAATGGTTCGATTATTTTACTCAAATTTTGTTCTAATAAATTATCGTACAATGTGTCCAAATGTGAGCGAACAAATAAATCATCGATTAATTCTTCTTTAAATTCGACCAATGTTTTTTGAAATTCGGCAAGGGATCTTTTTTCACTAGCAAGAGCGATTGCTTTCATTGATTCAATTTGTCGACCGGCATACTTTAACGCTAATTTACCACTTATCAAACTGTTTATGTCCTCTGGTTGATTCAACATTACTTTTGAAAGTAACATGTACTTTAACCCGGTGATTGCTTTCGGGCTATCAATTGAATCGAAACCTTCAAACGCTTCGTAGAAATAAGAGAACGCAGTTTTGAAGTCACGTTCATCAGCAGCGTGTAATATACCAGACTGTGAGTCAAGACTAGCTTGAAGTTTAGGTGGACAGTAAATACCGTTAGCTGTTGTACGAGCTGATGTTAAAGCAGCTCTTGCTTTTGACAAATTACCAATTGAATGATAAGTCTTACTTTCCAACAATTGAACTTCGACTAGAAGTAATTTATCGTCTAACTTTTTGAGTTCTTTTAACAGTTGAGCTCCGAGAGAAATGGCGTCTGTGTAACGTTGATTATCGTAGTATAACGCGATTAAACGAACTTCGAGAGCTTGACGTAAAAATGTACGATTCTCACTCTTAGCCCATTCGATATTTTCAGTACAAAGACGAATCTCTTCACCAGTGCCAGCTTCTAAATCCAAAAACATGTCAACCAAATTTCTAACTAGTTTACCCGCTTTGGCTTTTGAGACCATGTTTAAAAATGGTCTTGTATAAACAATCAATTCGGCAAGTTCTTTGGCTTTTTTGGTCTCTTTAAACAAAGCACCCAAGTCCAAAATGGCTTGTTCTTTGAAACCAATTGAGTCCTCATCGTCTGGTTTTACGTCAAGACTCACTAATTTATGTAAAATATTAAAAGCTGATTCGTAATTTTTTGAAGCAATATAGGCTTGGGCATGTTCCAATTCTTGTTCCATTTTTTTTCTTCTTGTAAAAATTTTTCAAATGTAAAATTGTAAGCAGTTCGATGATGAATGTTATAATTTAAAAATGATTCTATAAAAGTTGAATTTTTGCTGTGTAATTTTTTTGTTATTTCAAACTAATGTAAGTTTTGAATTTTAAAAATTTAATATTTTCTTGTCGTGAATGAAAATAACTTTACTTTAAGATAGTTTTAATCAACTTTTTAATGCTTTGTCGTAACCATGCCTTGGCCAGTCCCAAGCCTGGATGTGAAAATGAGCTGCATTACGGGTTCGTGGATCCAAGGATCGCGTTCGAATCTTGTTGTATTGGGGTGCCGCTGGCTCCGACAATCACAACGTATAGTAGCCTCGGAATGGGCGCAAGAACTTGTTTTACAGCAGACCCATTTAAAAATAGGTTTAGCCCTTGTGATAAAGTTAAGTATTCTCCTTCGGGTTAATACGCTTGGTTTGTGGTTCCAAGCTAAGTCTAAACAGCTGTCGAGTTCGCAGTCTTAGACTCGGATGAGTGACGCTGTTTATGATGAACGTCCCACAGTCACTAGGGTGGATGACAGTAGCATAGTCGTAACCATGCCATGGCCGGTCCCAAGCCCGGATGAGAAAATGGGAGGGAAACTCGGATGCCATTATTTAAAAATGAAAAAAAAAACGGTCTATGTTAAAAAATTTATTTCAATTATAAAAAATATTCAAATACTCAATATTTTGGAATTAATCAATTAAAATTGGAAAAACATTAGAAGCATACTGATTCTTTACATTACCAGGTTTAAAATAATTAGCCACATAATACAAAATTGTTGTATTTCGGTCATTTAATATTCTGTTATCAAACGCAAAACCGACTCCTAGTTGGCTTGTTGACTTCCATATAACTTGGGTAAAATGTCCTGCTCCCGAGTACGCTTTTGGTACATTGAAATCATACAAAGTGATTTCTTGGTACCATTTATCTGTCATATGATTCGCCCAATCTTATAAAAATAAATTTTAAAACGAATTATTTTAAACAAAAGGTTTATGCTTACATGAACAGTTTAGAATAAGACGAAAAGAAAGAGTTGACTTGGCCAAATTTTCACCCAAACCATTTTCACTATGCTCGAATAAGTTGTTCCGCGCTAAGTATAAGGCATGACTTTGGGCTATATCAGACAATGTCGAATTGTAAGTTAAATCAGAAACTTGATGTATTGCTCGATACTTGTTGTGAGCGTTTAAAGAAGTTAGTCGAAAGTCTTTAAGACATTCATCGGTTAATTGTTGAGAGAAAACGCAACTTGAAATCTAATTAAATCTTAAAGACTTGAACCTCAATAAATGAATTTAAAAATCTTACCGTTATTAAAATCAGGAGTTTCATTTTTTTTAATTGTAGATAGTTGAATTTTGAAAAATAATTTTTAGTATCTTTTAAAAAATGAAATTTCGAACATATTTTAATTTTTTTAAGAATTACAACAGATTTTAAAACAGGTTAATTCTTTGATACAAGTTGTCTCTTTGATCTTTTGTTGCATATGTTTCGAATGAACTATAAAAATTCTTATCTTTACACCAGTTGAAGTATTGTTTATGATTGCTTAAAATTAGAATTAGAATATAAGTCGGCGAGTCGCCCTCCCATTTTCTCATCCGGGCTTGGGACCGGCCATGGCATGGTTACGACTATGTCAGTGACTGTGGGACGTTCATCATAAACAGCGTCACTCATCCGAGTCTAAGACTGCGAACTCGACAGCTGTTTAGACTTAGCTTGGAACCACAAACCAAGCGTATTAACCCGAAGGAGAATACTTAACTTTATCACTAGGGCTAAACCTATTGTTAAATGGGTCTGCTGTAAAACAAGTTCTTGCGCCCGTTCCGAGGCTACTATACGTTGTGATGGTCGGAGCCAGCGGCACCCCAATACAACAAGATTCGAACGCGATCCTTGGATCCACGTACCCGCATATTTAGAACGATGTTAGAATGATAGCAACATCGGCGCCCTCCCATTTTCACATCCAGGCTCTGGACTGGCCAAGGAATGGTTGCGGAGATACATTATTATAAAATCCTATAAATATTTAAAGTTAAGAATATTCAAACTTAGTCCATATCCAAAATTTATTAGTATTAGAAGTAGAATATGACTACGACTAGAGGGATGGCCCCTAGCAGAACTCTTTTGAGCTGTAGCAGCTTTTTTTTTGCAACTAAAATAGAAAAAATCTAGTCTAATACCTGGAATATGTAAAACCTTACAACAGAACATTTTAAAATTTTTGAATATTTAATTATCTGTCTGTTAATAGATCGTCATAAAGATAAATTAGAAATTCCAATTTTTTCTTAATGACATGTTTAAATCAAATTTGTGTTGCTATAAATTTCAACTTCTAATTTTTCAAATTTTATCTTATTTTTAAAAATGAAACGCTTGCTGATCTCAACATTTCTCTTTATCATGAGGTATTAAGTCATAGACCCTAAAAATGACCCTTTTAATTTCATTTTTTTAAGTGTTTTATGTCAAGAGCCAACACAAAAATGTCTAAACGATTTTAAACAAACTGCTTTGAACACTCACAATTACTATCGTCGACTCCACAAAGTACCTGAATTAGAATTCAATTCAACATCGTCAATAGACGCTCAAAATTATGCTCTCAAGTTAACACGGGATCAAAAATTCGAACATGGTAGTTCTGGTTATGGTGAAAATTTAGCAAAAGGAATCTTCTCAGTTCACTCTGAACTTAATTGTTCATGTAATTTTTATAAATTTTAAATAAATTATAAATCTTAATTCTTCATTTTTTTTTATTCTGAAGACTGGGCTGAATTTTTAACGACCAAGTGGTACGAAGAGGTGTCAATTTACGATTTTAAAAATCCAAAGTTTTACAAAGGAGCTGGTCATTTTACTCAAATGATGTGGAAAAAAAGCACACAAGTTGGTTTTGGGTTTACGGTTCTTGAAGAGAAAACAAATGAAAAAAATACTATGCAAGTTATTTATGTTGCTTTTTATTTTCCATTGGGAAATATTAGAAATAAATTTCATCTCAATGTGTTTCCAAAAGAAAATTAGAATCATTTATTTTGGTTTATTTTCGAAAAAATGTACTTTTAGAAATAAAATATTTGTTTTTTTGTCTATTAAAAATAGAGATTTTTATTCAAAACCTGAGATGCAAAAAAAATTTGGGTATTACAGGAAAAACTTCCTTTTTTTACAGTTTTCCTCCGAGTATGCCTCTAGGGATTTTTTTTAACCCATCGATAATTGTCCAAGCGTCAATAGCAGCTTTATAGCTCTCAGTTCATGTCTTCAAAATAATGATGGCTCTTCCCAATCATTAGTTCTTGAAAGTTTTAAAACAGCACCTCGACTTGTTAAGACCAAATATTGACGTGAGAAGACTTAAATGCTTTTTCGATAAAAAATCTCTGGTTGGTGAAGATGTTTGGAATAAAGTCAAGAAAAATAAGCTCTTAGACACCGATATCAAAATTTCATAAACAAAAGTGAATGGTGTTGCGTTAGAAGTAACAGGCACATTCAAAACAAATTTTGAGTTGGAGACCTAAATATTAAGGTGATTCATAAAATTTAGAGGAAACGATGATAATCAGAGGTAAAAGGTCTGGGCTACATGCTACTCTTCAATTTTTTCATTTCAAGCTTTCGGCTGATCAAAGAAGCGTATTTTGCTTGAAGTGAAGCAAACATTCGTTCTAATTGTTAACAATAAAGTTCTGCATTTATCGCACGACCTTCAGGAACTAGTTCTAAGTGAGTTACTCCTTGGTAATTCCACCAAACGCACAACACCTTCTTTTCGAATTGTCCTCTTTTAACGACTGGTTGAGATGGGTCCACTGGTTTCTGTCATTACGAAAATATATCCATTTCTCATTGCAAGTAATTATCCTTCTGAAAAATCGTTCATCAAGATGATTTTTGATTAGTTTTCTATAGATGCGACTTTGAATACCAAAAGGTGTCAAATCGTGTTGAACAACCCAGCAGGGTCTATTAACTTTATTGAACAACTTAAGGTGACGAAATATGGTGGGCTGTGAAGTGTTAAGGTCGCTTGATAATTCGCGAGCACTAACCCGGTAGTTGTTCCATATGGCCGTATGCAGGGTGTTCTGGTCGAAACTCACTGGTCTTCCAGACCCCTTTTTACTTCGAAGGCTAGTATCACCACTGTTAAACTTATTGAACCAAGCTTGTGCCTTTCTTACTTTGAAGACATTCTCACCTTCTACTTGACATATTTCGCGGTTTGCTGCTTTTAGGCCTTTTTTCCAATAATGACTTAATAGCACCAAAATTTCAAAATTTTCATCAAAAGTTCTTATAATTTTAAAAACGCGGAATTTTATGAATCACCCTAAAATTTATGTAAATTTACGCACTTGGCTCAAGAACACTACTGTCTAGTTGGACTGGATTTATTGGGTAGAGTAAATGCAACGAAAGTTAAAATCAATAACAGTTTGCTAGTAATACTAGTATTAGGTGTCAGACCTCCTTCTAAGCCTGTTTAAAATTAAATTTTTATTCAATAAACAATCAGAATCAATTCTGTAAGTCTTAAAAAAACATTGAAAAGCTTTAAAACTTAATGACAACATAAGTTAACAATTATGTGCTGTTTTTTTTACGAAAACTAATTGTCAAAATAGTTGCTGTGACAGCAAAAATATTTTAATTTATTCTCTTGAAAAATAAAAAAACTTTGAAAATATTTTTTTTATCAGAAATGGCTTTTAGAGGCGCACCTGAAAATCGTGTACCAGTTGATCGAAACGCCGCTGCTGGAATTGATGCTTACCTCGAATACTCAAGGTAAAAGACCTCATTCACCAATTCCTTTTTTTCACACTGTTTTTATAATTTTAGAATTGTTGGTTCTGACGACCATGGAGTCACGTTCACACCAGAAGAATATGAAAAATACAAACGTGAGGTATTACCAATGCGTTTAAAGAACCGAGTCTATGTGTCATGGGTGAATCCAACAGGTATGGACTGTGTTCTAATCGGACCTGAGACTCAATGTTTTTGTCAACATAGATACAAACAACATCAAACTGATTTTAAAGAATTACCTAAATCGAGACCTATTTTACTCCCTTGTAAAGAATACGGTTGTCCTTGTGCTACATTTACCTATGTACCTAAAAATGGATCCCAATCGATTCGATGTGGGTGCAAACACACGACTGAAGATCACAAATCAAACAAGCCTTTTAACTGTTCTAAATCAGGGTGTAAATGCAACGGGTTTAAGAGTTCTTACACTTGCAGTAAGTCTTTACTAACGGAATTAGCTTAAGGAATGTAATTGAAAGTCTGTTTTTAAGACTGTGGTGAACCATGTCATTCACATTATACACTTGTTGAAAATAAAGAAGAAAGAGAAGCACGCGGACATCCGGTTGGTCAAGATGTGCCATATCAAGCAATGGGTGGCATCACTGGTTTTAGTTCACTTGCCGATGGGTATTTAAGATTGGATCCTTCAGGTCGTGGAAGACCGGATGATTCGTTTTTTAATCAACCGATTTCGAGTCAAGATCATCCGTTTTTGCGTCAGTATGCCCATGCTGATATGGTTCGAGATTCTAAAGGCGAAATGGTACCCAGTGAAGAGGCGATATCGGCACAACGCAGACCCGGTGAGTCTGAGCTAGATTACTATGAGAGACGGTATAAAGAGAGAGCCAAAGCAGAGAGAACATCAAAGCCAAAGCCAATTCAATCAAGTCCTTATGATGCAAATGCTAAATTACAGACAGGTGCTCGCACGAACAAAAAATGAAAAAAAAATTTATAAAAATTTTTGTTTTGCTTCTTTTTTTTTAGTTAGTTGCAATAAAATGATAAGCTTAAAAACTTTTTTTTTGTCGATCAAACGTAGTGGGTGTCATGATATGAAAATAAAATGAGCGTTTCGATTATGTAAATCAAATTTGGCAAATCGAATCATACTTTTTTTTGTTATCTAATTTGAATTGAAAGCTATTCCAATCATTTTTAATTTGCTAAAAAGAAAATATTTTATTATTGGCGTAGCTAAAATGACTTGAGAATGGACACAAGTATGCCGATATTGGTCCATCACGGTGTCGATACAGTCTAGTCGCGTTAAACCGAATACATCTTTATCCGAAATATTCGTTTTTTCGGATAAAAACTTAGGCTCATGGCTAGGTGTAAACTAAACAATGTAAAAATATCTCATTAAACCGAAATTTCATGTTCGGTTTATTTTGTTAGTTCGAATAAATTTAAATGGCTAAAATAATGCATGTTAATTGTTTTAATTTTTTTTGTTCGAAAATTACAAACAAAAATATTACATATGAAAAAAAACAAGCGTCATAAAATCATAAGAACAATGAATAAACCAAAAAGGGCAAAAGTTGAATTGTCCATTGACAATAAAAGAGTCTCATTACAGAGTGTGAATTTGTAGAACAGGCTAAAGCTTGTTTGGACGAAGATATAGATAAGATTTCTTATTTTAAATCCCGTTTAACCCATTTAAGAGAATCAAGTTTGACTCAATCAAACTTGAATTCGTTTTTTAGAAAAGAATAATTTTTTTTTATCTTATTCGTTTAAAAAACTAATTTTATTATCCTTTGTTTTGTTTAAAGTCGTTTACTAATAAAATTTTTGTAATTAATCCGAATTTTTACCCATTTAATTGGAATTCCGATTTATCGATATCTCGGAAAATTTAATCCGAAATTTAATAAACTAAGGCGATTTTTCTTCGGATTAACGCGACTATACTGTAAAAACTACTGAACCGTTAGTTTAATGTTTTAATGAAATGCAAGATGGTGGGATGAAAGAATGCTACTGGATTCCAAGCATTTAAAACAAAGCTTGTAATCCTCCACCCCTCATCAATTTTAATGACCCCAAATTGAAAGTTTCCACATTTTCCCTGAGACGTCTATCGAGGTTTACGGTACAGTAATTTATAATCCAGAGAAGTTTCATTAATTTTCCAGTACTGATGTTTAAACATTTTAAAACAGGATAGTTCCATTATTATTTTTACAGGACCATTTTAGAGGACCGATTGAAGCCAAGGAATTCTCTCAAAATCCCAAGCTAAAGCAATGGCTGATTTGAACAATTTTAATAAGGCTTCTAATCATGTTAATGAGTACAAGGGTATCTATAAAGTGATTCTGCACAAGATGAAGTGATGATGTTCATGCAATTACTACATGAAATATGAGTACTGTACTCACGTAAGAAAACTGATTCGTAATCTTCACATAAAAAAAACCTATGAAAGCGAATTTCGTATGGGATGTCAAAAATAATACTCTAAAATTAGCCGACCGCAACAAAGCTTTTGCTTATTCGTATGGATTATAAGCAGTGCTCGACCTAATATAAATAAAAACAACCCTTTAAGACAAATATTTGGATACCTGAAAAAAGCACAGACCTTGGATTTTTTAAAAAAGCACATAGGGGTGTAAAACCTTAATTTGGAAGTCAATATTTAAATTGAAAGTATATAAATGTTACTTTCAACAAGAGCTTTCGTTTGGTACCCATATCATGAACATTGAATGTGAGTACGTCCACACCCCTACGGAACCCCTTGCACATCCCCAAAACACCTTTCACGTTTACATATCACTAGATAGAGAATTTAAAGAGCTACAAAATGGTAGTCTCATAATTTCAATATCATTTTTATTTTTTGAGATATTTTATGAAAACAACAAGCAACTTTAAAATTTGCACACCCGTGGACATGGCTCATGGTGTAATTTGATGCTGAGAACTCGAATTTCTGGTTTACAGTGGTGCTATGATCACAGTAATTTACAAAATTTTACGTAATTTCTGGTAATTTTACCATATTTTACTCTTTTTTACGTAAAAAAGGGTAATTTTACGTAAATTAACGAAGGTGAAAAAGAGTAAATTTACCCAATTTTACGGAAAATGTGGTAAATTTACGGAAATTTACGTAAAATTCTGTAAAAACCAAAACGACCAAAAAAAAATTCAACCCTCATTTGGTTTTTTAAAAATCTTCACAAAATAAAAATAAAAAAAAAAACAAATTTTAAAGTTCTTTTTAAAGTTCCGTATAACCGAGTGGTTTGCGAGCTAGTCTTGCAAGCAGAGAGTCGGATGATCAATCCCCGCAAGGGGAGAAAATTTCTAACTGTTTCTGTATTACGGGGCGATGTGTTTGATGGGAATGGTTGCTTAGTTGGTATCGTCGGTTGATCAATGTTTCACGAAAGTGTCAGTTTGAATCCCGCTCGGGTCAAATTTGTTTCAAAGAAGCAAAGAAACTAGCAAAAGCTTTTAAATGCCATTGGTGTAAAATCGAGTAAAACACCGAAGCCTTAGCTCTTAAATAATTTCAATTCACAGGTACAATACTTTGTATGTGCCACTAACTGTGCTAACATTATTTAATTAAATAAAGAACTTATAAATTTAAATTTATGTTTAATTTAATAGTTAACAGGCTAATGAACAAGAAAAAGCATTTTTTTTTTACCTTGACTTATGATTTGGCTTCCTTTAATAAATTTATTGAAAAAAATTCAGAATTAGAATTGGCCGTTTTGGTTTTTACAGAATTTTACGTAAATTTCCGTAAATTTACCACATTTTCCGTAAAATTGGGTAAATTTACTCTTTTTCACCTTCGTTAATTTACGTAAAATTACCCTTTTTTACGTAAAAAAGAGTAAAATATAGTAAAATTACCAGAAATTACGTAAAATTTTGTAAATTACTATGATCATAGCACCACTGTATTTCGATTAAAATCTATCAGTTTTTCTAGAAAAATCGTAAAATTGTTTTCATTTTCTGAAGGAATGCATTTTTTATAACAATTCAAGACCATTTTTACGACTTTCGGTAGAAAATAAACCAAAAATTCGAGTTCTAAGCATCAAATTACATGCTGAAAAAATGGCACCTTTTTTGAAAAATTAAATATGAAATTAATCCTTTGGATACTGAATGTGACATTAAAGACTAACAATAAATCACAACTTAAAAAAACACTCAAAATTTTAAAACGTCAATTAAAATTTAATTAAAGACGCCAAAAAAAAATTCAAAAAATTCTTAAGTCATCTCTCTTTAAACAAAATTCCACTAATTTTTTTCTCGAAAAAAAAAATTTGTTGAAAAAAAGAATTGAATCTAAAAAATAATCAAACTCAATTGTTTCAACAACAACAACAACAACAAATTCAATTAATTAATGTTCAATATTTTCTAAACATTCTATTGAAGAAAAGCTTCTTAGAAAATTCTATAGAATCGAATTTTTGATTCAATATTGAAATCAATCATGCAAATTAAATGTACATGTATTCAGATATAAAATCGATTGATTTTTTCTATTTCTAAAATCTTTCATTAAGTAACTAAAAAGTTTTACAAGATACTTCTTCCCTCGCATAAAATGGCTGATATTGAAATTAGATTCAGAAGACCAAGAGCTTCAAGATACGTACAATGCACTCCAGTTTATCCAGTTTACTGTTATAGACCAGTACGTTATGTACGTGTACCAGAAGTAATTCGTGAAGTTGAGACCGTACGTGAAATTCAACCAATTGTTGAATTAGTACCAAAAGTTACTGTTAGAAGATGGAACGAAATTGTACCAAGAGAAGAAGTTAGACGATGGAATGAAATTGTTCCAAGAGAAGAAATTATTCGTACTGTTGAAGTCAAAGAAAGTGCTAGACTCATGACTAAAACTTATGAAACTGTTCAAGCTCAAACCGTCTACGAAGAACTTTAAAACCAAAAATATTCTGCTAGGACCATTATTTATAATTTCATAAATAAAAAAAACATTAGAAATTTTGTTTAATGTTTTTATAATAAATTTTGTTTTTATTTTCGTTCAGTATGTTTTTTTTTTTTATTTCAAGACCCCTTTTAATTTACCTGATGTTAAGCCTCAATGATTTTTTAATTTTAATTGTTCGTAATCAAGATTAATTTTTAATGGAAATTTTTTCTCTGTAAAAGTCCCGCGTGTAAACAAGGTTGCTATTGACTTATTCAGCGAGTCTCCCTCCCATTTTCTCATCCGGGCTTGGGACCGGCCATGGCATGGTTACGACTATGTCAGTGACTGTGGGACGTTCATCATAAACAGCGTCACTCATCCGAGTCTAAGACTGCGAACTCGACAACTGTTTAGACTTAGCTTGGAACCACAAACCAAGCGTATTAACCCGAAGGAGAATACTTAACTTTATCACTAGGGCTACACTTATTGTTAAATCGGTCTGCTGTAAAACAAGTTCTTGCGCCCGTTCCGAGGCTACTATACGTTGTGATGGTCGGAGCCAGCGGCACCCCAATACAACAAGATTCGAACGCGATCCTTAGACCCACGTACCCGTAGTACAGCATATTTAGAACGATGTTAGAATGATAGCAATATCGCCACCCTCCCATTTTCACATCCAGGCTTGGGAATGGCCAAGGCATGGTTACGACGATATTTTAACATTTACTTAAAAGAAAGACAATCGAAATGCTCATGTTATTTTTCAATCACATATACACCTTTACAAAAAGTAAATTTTATTTTGCTCTCGTGTTAATTTAAACATTAGGACAGTTAAGATAAAATTTTTTAATTTAAAAAAAATATAAAAAAGTCTCTTTGTAAAATAAAAAAAAATTTACTTGACAACAAAATGGGCGATAAAAAGAATGCAATAAAAAAACTTCAAATAACAACTCGTACAATCCGATTAACACCTGCTTTGGACTTGAAGGAGATCAATCTTGGCTCACCTAAAGAGTACCTTCGTTTATTCCATCATGTCTTTCTCGACTATAACCCGACACTTGCAGCTGAAATATTGAACAAACATGGGATGGAATTGAGTAGTAAAAATGACAAATTGTTCATTGATGGGATTTATAAATTGGTCCGTGACATGTTTGGTTACGTTCCTAAATTGACTAAAGACCAATTTTTTCAAACTAGTTTTGCTCAAATTAAAGCTCTAATGGCCGCTGAGATTATTGAACACATTTTAGATAAATTTAAGTTAACCCAACCTGTTTCAGCTCGACTTAAACACACTGAAAACAATGAAATTATTGAAACATTATCCCCGAGGGATAAAGAACCCGAATCTAAACTAATTCCGCCTGTAATCGTTCGTAAACCATCGCTTAAAAGTAAAATTGTAACCAAACCAAAACCAATTGTGTTAAAAGAACAACAAATTAATAATGAAGAACAACAAAATGCGTACGAGGGTTTATTAAATACTTTAATGGATAAATTAAATGGTTTAACATTTACGTTCGGAAATATTGTAGAACGTATTGAGAATATTGAACGTAGAATTGAAGATATTAAAAGACCTCAAAATGAAGGATTTAACAGCAATTATGAAAATTTATCGAATAGAATTACAATTTTAGAATCGGATTTGATTAATGTTAAACAAGTAAGGTTAAATTTTTGTAAAATTACTTTGCTTGTGACCCTTTAAAATTTAAGATGGTGAATCGAAATATTGACAGTCACAATGATACGACAACATACGAGACTCCATTTCATTCATTTGTGAACATGAGTCCAAAAGAAGAGGCATACCCAAAAAAGAGCTCATTGATACAAGGATTACCATATGATGTTGATATTGGAAATGATGTTCATGATTTGACTATAAATAGTAATGATTCAACGCCTACGTTGTCTCATGCAGTTAAAGAAAGTCGTTTAAGTGAAGAAGATCGAAATATTCAAAGAGCTCAAGAATTGGTCAATCGAGCTAATCGATTAAGTCAAATGTTGTCAAATGTTATCTAAAATTTTATAATTTTTTTTTTAAAACGAATTTTTTAAAAATCAAAAATGTTCTGTTTCAAAAAAAACAAAACCTTATGAATTAATCAATTTCTTTTTTTTTTAAATAAACTTTTATGTAAATTTAAATTTTACCCCTCTGTTTTAAAACAGGTTTGTTTAGACTGTTCTCTAACTAGAGTGTTATCTTGAGTGTCGATGGAACGAATTGTAAACAACAATAACCTAGTTCATTCAACGGAATTGCGAACATCTGTAAAGTCTACCATATTGACACTACTCTTTGGGTCTCTCAATCTCCCCTTCCAGTGATGAAAACATATATTTGATTTTATCTTCCCAAGAAATCCAGTCCTTTTAGACAGTCTTTTTTGTAAGCCAGGGGCGGCTTAAATATCTTATTATACTTCAGGGAACTTAGACTTTTCCGATGCCAAATTTTCCTAAACGAAGACAACAGATCACTGAGATACCGATATTACGGATTTAAGAACCGTTAATTACTTAACGCTCAAGCTATTTTAGAATGAGTGTACCCCCTCTAATTTTTTCCAAAAAATAAACTAGACAAAATTTGGAACAAATCTAGGCAATGTGAAGATTCGTATCAAAAAACATTTGTATCAAATGGATCAAAATTGAAAATAATTTTTTAAAGCTAAACGAATAGAAAAAAGCTCTGCACAGATGTTTTTTAGTGATAAACATTTAAAAAGCCACCCTTAGAATAAGCTCTGCAAAATTCTGCAAAAAAATTGCGTATTTAAATATTTTAAAATACATGAAAATTATTGAAAATAACTACGCAATTTATTTTGCAGATTTGCAGAATTTTGCAGAGCTTATTCTGAGGGTGGCTTTTTAAATGATTATCACTAAAAAACATTTGTGCAGAGCTTTTTTCTATTCGTTTAGCTTTAAAAAATTATTTTCAATTTTGATCCATTTGATACAAATGTTTTTTGATACGAATCTTCACATTGCCCAAATCTATGGTGGTTACTTTTTTCATTTTTAGCTTTATTTCATTTAAAAAAGCAGACGAAAAGTGACATAAAAAACAAAAACCCTAAAGATGACGAAATTTTCACTTTTTGACCAAAAAATCGAAATTCTCGTGTATGAAAACCCCAAAAAGCATATACGATTACATTTAAAAGTGATCCTTTCAATTTTCCTAAAAAAGAGCCTTATTTGTACCTTTTTCAGCACCCAAAATCGATTTTCAAAAATACACTACTTAATGGATATATATATATGCTTTTTGGGGTTTTCATACACGAGAATTTCGATTTTTTGGTCAAAAAGTGAAAATTTCGTCATCTTTAGGGTTTTTGTTTTTTATGTCACTTTTCGTCTGTTTTTTAAATGAAATAAAGCTAAAAATGAAAAAAGTAAAACCATAGATTTGTTCCAAATTTTGTCTTTTTTATTTTTTGGAAAAAATTAGAGGGGGTCATAAGTGACCTGGGACTAGATGTGATTTGACTGGAAAATCGACCCTTTTTCCGCTGTTTTCGCCCATGTTTGACTTTAGATTTTTTTTTCGTTCCGATTTTAATCGGTGCGTAAATCGGAGCTCTTTAGCTATCCGACGATATCTTCAGATTGAAAATAGCTTTTACCAATCATGAGTTCTTGAATGTTTAAAAAAGGAGGGTTTTCGTAAGGCTGCAAAAAGCCGTGGGGTAAGGGCAAAATTTTTAACTTTTTACCCCCATGAAAAAAATCATTTTTTGTGGTTTTCGGGGTCGTAGATTACGATTCTGATGTCAAAAATGAAAAATTCAGATAGCACTTAAGTTTTGAATTTCGTGCACTTTACTAGATGTGTTTTGACTGAAAAATGCCCTATTTTTTACCTAGTCTTGACAAGACACAACATTTCCTGAGGGTTAAGTTTCAGTTGGATCAAAACGTCCTGACTATCTGAATTTGATAATTCCGACATTAAAAATGTGATCTTTTCACCCGAAAACCCCAGAAAAAAATCATTTTTTTTAATGAATGTAAAAAATCGAAAATTTTATCCCTCTTTTTTTTCCAGCCTAATGCCAAGGTGCTCTAACTAAACATTCATGATTGGAAAAAAGTTATATTTGAGTCAAATACATTGTTTGATATCTAAAAAGCTCTCGTTAACGCTGGTACCCAAATCGGAGGGAATACGAAGTTACCTTAAGCCATTATTGGGTGAAAATGTCCAAAAAAGGACATATTTAAAACAAATCGTCCGATTTTAATCTAAAAGCGATCAAATTTTAGACCTCAAACCCCTCGAATATTCTTTGATGATATCAAATTAAAACCGAATGTGGTCGATTATATTTGAGATAAAATCAAATTAGTTTTGAAACAAATTTTAAAACATAATTAAAAAACACTACACTTACAAATACACTTTTTTGCATTCTATGAACAAAAAAAAAATTAAAATACCAAAAAAATTCGAGTTATTCTTTTTACAACTTGCATTTAAAATTGTTTAACTCTTCAATAAAAGAAACAAAAAAGATGAATTACGAAGTATACCGAAACACAACATTGGGTAACTCATTACAAGAATGTCTTGACGATATGATTCAAGTAAACAAACCATCCCTTTAATGATTTAGTAATTCTAATTTTTTTTATTGTTGCAGACGAATCAAATAACAGAACGATTGGCCAATCGTGTTCTAAAAGAATTTGACAAATCGATAAACAACGCCTTGGCCACTCGTGTCAAAACAAGATACAACTTTAAAGGTACGCTAAGCACGTATCGATTTTGTGATAATGTATGGACACTTTTGTTCAAACAAATCGAATTCAAAGAAACACAACAAGAAAAAATTGTTGCCTACAATGTCAAATTTGTTGCTTGTGATGGAAAGAGTAAGCTTACTTCCTCTAAAACTTCTACTTAATGATTCTAAACCATTTCTATTAACAGAGGACACAGCTGCCAATTTAGATTAAAATCAATCTCAAGTGAATCAGATCTCATACTCAATTTAACTATTCTTTTTTTTTGGATGTCTAAAATTGTAAAAAATAAAACATTTTGTTTAAAATCTTCATTTTTTTTCATTAAGCTGCTTTTAATAAAGTAGACTTTCTTCAAAAAGACTAAGGTTTATTTTTTTGTTCCATTAGGCATGTTGTTAAAGAAAGGTCAATTTATATTAAACACATTGGGACGTTATGTAAATCCAAGTCTACAAAATTCAAGTAAAAAGTGTTAGTATTGACCAATAGAAAAAAGGGGTCCCAAAGTCTACGTAAACTTATTTTTTTATAACTTAAGTTATTGCCACAGTTGCTGTCAAAAATGTTACAACCGATTCGAAAACCCAAACTCCAAAACTCTATGCATCTGTATGTGTCGAACGTATGCCAATAATAACATGTGACATGAATGATTTAGAAAATCGTTACTCAAATTTAATCAATGAAATAAACGTTCGTCGTAGTTTGTTATCAAATCATGAGCTTCGTCATTTAAAAGACTTGGAACAAGCAAAAAAAAAGAAGACCCAAGATGATAAAGCAACTGAAGAACTTGTCATTGAAACAGCTCTTGATTTTGAAGACAAACAATTAAAACAATTAAAATCATTTCAATTTTCAAAGCGTAAAACAAGCGCTGAATTTGACAAAGAAAACAGTGAAAATTCGAATAAAAAGTTGTTGTTACAGAACATCGATTACATTTTGGATAAAAAATTAATATTGTTAGTAAGCGAACCGAATAGTATGATTTGGCAATTGCCTAAAGTTGATATTTCAATAAACGATACATCACTAAGACAAGTAAACCCTTTGATAACGACATTAAAAGAGTTTTATTTTACAATTTATTTTAGACAGCCGAAAGAGCGATTCGAGATTTGAATGAAAAACTCGAAGTTGATTTTATGGGTAATGCACCAGTGGGTGTGTTCAAGAATAAAAAAGATGGATCAATAGAGAAGCAATACTTTTTTAAAGCTCAATATAAATCAGGTGCTCAGTATTTGGCATCGTCTAAAATTGATTTTATATGGATACGTAAAGATGAATTAAAAGATTTTATTAAAAATAAAGACTATTTAGAATGTTTGAATAATTTTATTTTAGATTTTTGAAAGAATAAAATTTCCAACAACAAAAATTAATTAAATTTTGTTTATTAATAAAAGTTTGAAAATAAATTCTTTGTTTTGTGTCTGCTAATATGAGGTACTTCCACATTATCTTAATTAAACAATACTCGAAAACCATTATTTTTTTCCTCGGAGTAGAAAATAATGGAATATGGTCTTAAAAGCTTTCGTTGACGTTGGTTCGATGTGTTTCCCAAAAGGCTTAGTCTGTTGAAAACGGTAATAAAAGGCTCGAATCAAATCAATTCCCAATTGGTGTCGCATACTATTATTTTTTAACGATTTTTAAAAAAATCACTAGGGTTAATTTTTCTTATTTTCTGCCTAAAAGTGATCATAAAAGGTTTTAAAATCAAAGAACGAAAAATGATTTAGAAATTTAGATTCACAGTTTTATTAAAACTTTCTGAAAATCTTAAATACGAGAACATTGACCTGAACATTGATTGAGGATCTTGAATTTATGCAGCCTTCTAACTCGGTGGTTGCCGTTTTTTAAACTTTTACACTTTAATTGTCATACAAAGGGCTTATATTCATACATATTCTGAAAGAGCATACAATTTTGTACACAGTTAAGTATTTTTTATTTTTCTCATGTAAAGCTAAGTTACACTTAAAGGTGAAAAACAAGACATTTTTTGGGTCAAAAAAATCAAAAATCATTAAGATGATGGATTTTCATATTTTTGACCATAAATTCGTAATCTTTAGTTTTTTGACGGCAAAAAAAAAGAAAAAAAATTGTCATACAACCAAAAACACCCCTATAGCCTTCCAGATACACTTAAAAACTAATGTCATTTTCGGATAGAGCATGAAAAGATCTATAAGGAAATGTGTTTTTTTTATTATGAATATGTGGTTAAACCCTTAATAAATCGGAAAAATCTGTTAGAACCGTAAAAACAGCAAAATGATGCACCCTATGGATATTGTAAAAATTAAAGTTAATCTTGTAAGGTGATTTGGGGTTTTCGACCATGAGAAAGTCAAAATTGTGGTCAGATTCGGCATAAATATGTTTGTTTCTAAACTAGGTTTAAAATTTTTTGAACAAGAGATCACAGCCAAAGGTGTGTTACTAAATCATCAAAGAGCATATCTAGTTAATTCATCAAAGTCATATTTAGTTAATTCAGGGATTCTTTTTGAAACTTTTAAAAAATTCTAACACTAATGAAAGTTGACATTAATAAGAAAAATAAACAGTGGATTTCTATATTTTACTTAAATTTACTGTGAAAAAATTTCCAAAAGTTCCAAAATATTTTCCGGCATTAACTAGAGATTCTTAGCTATCATATGATATATCATAATCAACCTTTTACCTTTCAAAAACTATGCTCTTTAATGATTTAGTAACACACCTTTGGCTGTTATCTCTTGTTCAAAAAATTTTAAGGGTTTTCCTACATGAGGATTACGAATTTATGGTCAAAAATATGAAAATCAAGAATTTCAGTTCTAAAAAAGTAAATAACTTCATCCTTTAATATTTTTGATTTTCCAAACCTTTTTAACCCTAATCCGTCCAAAGGTGGGTCAAAAATGACCCAACTGATCATCAAAGACCAAAGTGGATAATTTTTGACCCAATTGAAAAATTAAATTTTTTAGATTATTTTTATTGTATACGTATTAAAAATTAAATGGTGGGTCAAAAATGACCCACGTTGGTCTTTAATGATTGTAAATTACCTTTGGACGGATAAGAGTTAAGCACATAGTTTCTAAATCCTAAATTTTGTTCGGCATTGTAAAGTTTAGTTAAAAAAATAAATTTTTTTTTTCTATTGATCTATTATGGTGGTTCTGCACATGCTACACCATTGAACAATGTTTGTTAAATATGTGCAAATACTCTGTAAAATACTGCCATTAAAACAGACTGTTACATTGTTGCATTAACATAGATACATATGAAAGCAGTGAATTATTAACATAATAAGATAGATACTTAAAATTTACTAAGCACTCTGTTTCTGAGGTCACCCAGTTGTCCACATTGCAAAAAATTTTTCGACCCCATAAAAAATTAGGAATCATAGGTTTTAATAAACGAGGGACACGCCTATGTGATCAAGTTTTTAAAATTCAGATAGGGTCAAAGTTTTGCATGACGCGAACCTTATTTTATTTTTTTACGTTATTTTACATACCGTAAAACCTTGCAAACTACCCCGGGGTTAAAGGCTGTAAATAGCCATAACACCCCTACCTAAGAATATGCTATAACCCCTGGGTTTTTTTATTAAATTTTCTTTTTAACCCCGGGATTAATTTAAAAAGATTTAATAAATACTGATAATTTTTAATTTTATTTTTGTTAATAGTCTCATGGGATTGAAAATTCTATTAAATAACACACCCATGAGCTTAAAATTTTTTTTAACATGCACTTTTAAGCTTTGCAAAAAAAATTTTCTCAGTTGGTCAGTAATTCGCTTGCGGCTTCAAGCGTCAATTTATCATTTTTTTCGAAAAGACTACCGTAAACCCTCTCTATTTGTACCCAGAAAATTTGACCTTTAACACAATGTTTCTACAAAAACATTTTTTCACTTTAAGTCGGAAAATACCTCATTCTGACCGACTCAGTGTTCTTCAGGTATCAGGGATCTAACTCAATACTTCACCAATCAAAATATTTGAAAAAAATTACTGGATACAAATAGAGGGGTTTTACGGTAAATAATCTTTTACAGACAGCATATATAGCATGTTTTAGCATTGTGAAGTTTCGTTCAAAAAGTTCAAAAAGATCAGAAAAAAAATAAAAAAGCTGAATAATTTTTGATAGGAAGTGATGATGGGTTTAAAAAATGTACCAAAAGGTGTAACAAAAATTGTTACATGACTAAGAATAAAGAAAAATCAAAAACAAAATTTGATCAATCGATTATTGATTTTTGAAAAAAAACGAGTGTTTTGTTAAGTTTATTATGTCATCACGAGATAAAAATTCAAAACTATCCCTTAATGATTTTTCAAGAAAATCGTAAAATATTCAACGCCGTCAGCGAGAGTTATTGCGATTTTATTGAAATAGTCCTAATTAATCATCTAATTATCACTTAATGTTTGTGGATAGGGTGTTGTACAAAACAAAATATAACTGTAATCTAAAGGTCTTGGGTTCGATCCCCGCTCAAACTTTAGAGGAGAGTGTTCAAACATTTTTTTGTTCCATTATTTCGGCTCTGAATAGGCAATTTTTCTATAGCTTAAGTATGGAATGGGTTTTGTTGGACACTGGATTCAATAATTCGAACAATTTTTGGTATATAATCGATTATTTAAAATTTTTATCTCATGATGACATAATAAACTTAACAAAACACTCGTTTTTTTTAAAAATCAATAATCGATTGATCAAATTTTGTTTTTGATTTTTCTTTATTCTTAGTCATGTAACAATTTTTGTTACACTTTTTGGTACATTTTTTAAACCCATCATCACTTCCTATCAAAAATTATTCGGCTTTTTTATTTTTTTTCTGATCTTTTTGAACTTTTTGAACGAAACTTCACAATGCTCATGTTTTGGACATTTAAAAACTTTTTATCGAAATTTTTGGAATGCTAATAAACATTGGTTATGCACAAATAATACAATGGATCAGTATCATTTAGGGAACTTTGACCCAACGATTATATAAAATTCATTCGACCAAGCTTACGGAACATATGACCCTTTCATAGGCAGCTTAGACATTTTATTCCCAATTAAGAATTCATAGATGATATTGAAGACGATGATGCTCAAAATATTCATGGATTTTATTCCGGTGATGAAAATTGACGATAACGGCATTACAGCAAGGACTAGTGAATCTGAAATGGAAATAGAATAATTTTTATAATTTTTTTTGAACAAAAAATCAAACTCAATCGTTAGTCGACCAGTCAAATTAATTTTTTTTATTTTTAAACCCGGGCTAATCAGTATTTTAATTTTTTAAAATCATTGGTAAAAAAAACTTTTCGTTAATTTATTACCCCACCATTTTTTATTGAGAAGCCCATGGGGTAGTTTGCAAGGTTTTACGGTAGTTGGACCAAAATAAGCTAATTTTTTATTTTGTAATTGTAATTTTACATCAAATTACCATAATTCTCGTTTATTTAAATAAAAAAAACTGAATCGTGGCACCTCTGTTTGCTTTATTACCTTTAATTTAACAGGTTTATCATGTTTAAAGAATCTCTCTAACAAAAAGACAATGAACTTAATTAGAGGATCCTACGTAATTAGAGGAAAATAAAATATCATTTTTCATTCTTGATTTGATATATTTATCCCATTTTTCTTTGGTTAAGCGTTACAGATTAATTAATAAAATTGTGATTGACATTAAGATGACCTTTTCTTACGAATTAAGCAATACCTTCCCAAAAAATACCAATCTTACTATTTAAATTTCACAAGTGTGAAAACTAAAAAATTAACTAAAATAAAATATCAAACGGAAAAACTTTCTCACGGTCTAAAAATTTCTCCCACGTTAATCAATTATCTTTTTTTATTCTTTTGCCAGTAATTTCTTGATTTTTATACAACGTTTGCTTTTTTTTTTCGAAAAAAAAATTCAGAAATCAATTAATCAATTATCTTTTTTTTATCAGTAATTTACCTGATTTTTATTTAAAGAATTTTTATATCGATTTCTTTGAAATATGAATCGACAGAATAAAACATAAAATGATTAATTAACTTTACAGCTAATGATTTAAAGGTATTTCTAGAAAGGTAATAGTCTAAGACTATCGAGGGAGTAGTTGAATCGTTTTGTAATCGTAATTTGAAACATTAGAACGATGAATATTTATTATTGGACACACTCATGACCAGAGGAAAGAGGCTTGATGCTATAATATACTAAAATAACATTATTCTCCTTTTAATTAGAGTGCATAGTCCGTTTGTCTAGATGATCATACATCACCTCAAATTTAAATTCGTACTAAATGAAGTCCTAAGATTGTTAAAAACAAGATTTTGAAATATGATGCGTACGTGTTTGTCCGATCGTCTATTGTTCTCAGTCACGTTGCTCCATTGACGTAAAGTGTTTCCTTATTAAAATATTAGGGCGTATGTTAGCTACGCCCTAATATTTTAATTCCAGTCAACTCATACTCAAATCATCCCATTTTTCATTAAAATTGGGAGTGATATAACTTGAAGGTGACCGAGCTAGAAAATTTTTTAATATAATAAGTGCCGTTTGTTGTTTACAATGCCGGTGATTTAAGTTAAATATTGACAAAAGTATGTAGTGATATTCTCCACACAGAACTTCATTACACTATCCAAAAGTGTCTGGGTACGCGACTGATTGATCTACGACAAGTTTAATAAAGGAGAACTCGAATTCCTATTGAAAGCTTTCTCTTATTAAAAAAGGAATAAGACCAAGAGGAGATTTGTCAATGGTTTTGATAGGGGCTTCTTAGATTCGAGGCCAATGGAGCTATTAGCTAATTTTTAAATTACCAAAACACAGTTAAAACAAAATAATAGTAATAGTACCAATCAGAGCGTAAAAGTATTTTAAATAAAGAACATTATGAAGTTTACCATTAAGGGGATATTCTAGTTGACTTTATTTTAGAAAGAAAAAATTTGATTTATAAAATTGATAACGACTTATTTTTTTTTAGACTTTTGGATTTTTTTAAAAATTTTATTTTCTCATTGATTTTAAATCTGTCTAAAAATTTTTTAGACATGAATTTTAAAAAATTTGTAACCATCGTTCTTGTTTGTTTTATCTTACTTGAGTTAACCGAGTGTTCATTTTTTTTCAATTCGTCACCAAAACGAGATGATTCGGAGTATTATGAAAACAATTACTATGATTCAAGTATATTAAATATGTTAAGAAAGAATTTTAATAATGTTAAAGATGAATCGCCTAAATGGTTAAAAATGAAGTCGTATGTTCATTTGTTTGTTGATGATGATGGTTATTTGTATTATGTAGTGAAAGATCACAACAAAAATCATCATTTTATTGGATAATTTAATTTCTTTTTTAATTCATTAATTTTAAAAAAATATTTTATTGTGAATAAAATGTAACTGCGCTTTAATTTTTGATTTTGATTCAATCCCATTTTCTCATCCGGGCTTGAGACCGGCCATGGCATGGTTACGACTATGCTACTGCCATTCACGCTAGTGACTGTGGGACGTTCATCATAAACAGCGTCACTCATCCGAGCCGAAGCTGCGAACTCGACAAATATTTAGACTTAGCTTGGAACCACAAACCAAGCGTATTCTCTTCATTGGAGAACACTTAACTTTGTCATCTATTGTCAATGGCTGCATAAAAATCACTTATGAAACCTTTTTTAACTTTATGTTAATTCTTTTCTATATAAAAGACTCATTTGAATTTTGTGCTCTTTATGTATCCGTATGCAACATGGGTCTTTATGTAAAAATGGCACCAAACCCTGATTTTATGCACTTTATGTACTTTACAGAAAGGTATCAATAAAATCAAAAGAACCGGTATGCAACCTTTATGGGTCTTTATATTTGGTATGGAAAGGTTAAGTATAGGGTGACGATTTATTTTAAAAGCAATTTGTATTTTTCTTTTACACTAGAAACCATATCAAAGAAACCTAACCATAAAATTAGCCATAATCATTTTTTGGAGACTCGTCATGTGAGTTTCACTCAAAAATTATATAAGGTTTCTATGCTGGATTTCTCACTTGGTGTTACATAAAGTATGGTCTTTATTCCCGAGCCAAATTTAAGTTTTTTTTGAAAATTACATTGAAAAAGATGGGAAGTTTTTTAAACTTTTTTCGCATACTGGTTTTTAAACTAGTCATTGACAATAGGTCAATTTTGTCACTAGGGCTACATCTATTGCTAAATGGGTCTGCTGTAAAACAAGTTCTTGCGCCCGTTCCCAGGCTTCTATACGTTGTTATGGTCGGAGCTAGCGGCACCCCAATACAACAAGATTCGATCCGTAGACCCACGTACCCGTAATACAGCATATTTAGAACGATGTTAGGATGACAGCAACATTCACGCCCTCGCATTATCGCATCCGGGCTTGGGACCGGCCAATAAGGGTTACGGATTTCGTCATCGTTTTTGATTTTTATCAGTTTTATAGGCACATTGTTGCTATTCTACAGATAAATAAATCAAAAATCTAAAGCCTTCATTTTGTTCAGAATTTTCTGCTCTACAAGCTGATCACTAATAAAATATAGTTTTCCCAGGGGTAATCCTGGGAGGAGATGTAACAAAACTAGAAAAATACGTCATTTTTTCGCTTTTTGACCGAGCTAAATGACAAAAACTTTTTCTTTTTTTTTTTAAATGTATTAGCGTGTGTAAAATTTTGTGCTCTTTCAGAGTCTGTATCTAAATTAATACATATGATGTCATTTGGGATAGTAATAAGCGAAAAACCGAGCCAATGCCAAAAAATTGGAGCCTATAATTTTTTTTAGACCCCCACCAAAAACTTCGAATGCTTAGGTTTTCATACATGGAGAACAAAGTTATAAAGTCGGATCCTGCAAAAAATTTTTTGACCCCATAAAAATTTGGGAATACTTGGTTTTCATATACGAGGAACACGTCTTTGTGGGCATGTTTTTAAAATTCAGATATCCTAGATGTTTTGCATGAAAAAGGCTTTTTTTCTATATTTATTTCATGTATAGATACAGATGTATTAAGTAATGTATGTCAAAAGAGAGTATAAAATTTCTCAAAAAATCACTTTTTAAAGACTTGTCAACGTAACATGTAAACTTGTAAACGTAACATGACTTGCACTATTTTAATATTTTTGGAAACGTGTTCTTAAAACAAGTTAAATAACCTTATTATCATTATCCTTTGTTAAAATTCACGTGAAAAGATTATAAAAAACATTGTCCCTCTTATATAATAATCAAATAAATAAAGTTGACAAAAAATTAAAAACAAAAACATAGCTTATCAAAAATTTTATTGTTATTTGAGAATAATTGCTTGCAACAAAAAAATGATCCAACCCGAACCTGATAAGGTAACTCTATTAACCTAAATGAGTCTTTATACATGAATAACATTATTTCTTTAGATACCTCGAGTTGTATCCAACGGCTCAATTGGTATAAACCTCGAGCCCAATGGTTTGACTCTTACATGGGAAAACTTGAATGTCTATGTCCCTGCAGAAAAGCAAAGCTTCTTCAACATGAAGCCTGAAAAGCCTTCAGAGAAAAAACAAATTGTTCAAAACGTTAGTGGTTTAGCTAAACCAGGAGAAATTTTAGCCATCATGGGAGCCTCTGGTGCTGGTAAAACAACTGTCTTGAATGTCTTAACTCTTCGTAATAAAGGAGACTTAATTATCAACGGAAGTGTTAAAATAAACGGTAAAACAATCGATGATGCTAAACAATTGTCAACTGTAGCTGGTTACGTCCAACAAAACGACATATTCATTGGTACTCTTAAAGTAGTTGAACATTTACAATTTCAAGCAATGTTACGTATGGATCGTTCTACATCAACCCAAGATAAACTAGCTCGTGTTGAACAAGTAATGAACGACCTGAATTTAAAAAAATGCGAAAACACGTTAATCGGAATCGCTCAATTAGGAGTAAAAGGTATATCAGGTGGTGAAATGCGTCGTCTAGCATTTGCTTCTGAAATAATCACAAACCCGGGTATATTATTTTGTGATGAACCAACAAGTGGTTTAGACTCGTTCATGGCCATGTCAATAGTCGAATCAATGAAAAATTTAGCCAAACAAGGTAAGACCATTGTATGCACAATCCATCAACCATCAAGTGAAATATTCGAAAAATTCGATCGACTTTTTTTAATGGCCGAAGGTCGTACAGCATTTCTAGGTGATTTATATCAAGCAAGAGATTTTTTTAGCTCCCAAGGACACCCTCTACCAGTCAATTACAACCCAGCTGATTATTATATTAAAACATTAGCCATAATGCCATCAAATAAAGAAAAAAGTAAAGACATTGTCAAAAAGATATGCGATGGCTACGATGAAAGCGAATATTGTAAACAAGTTTTGGACAACATTAAACAAGTTAATAATGAAAGTAGCTTTAAATCGGTAAAATTTCAATCGGAACAAAAATCATCGTACAAAGCGGGTACGTTTACCCAACTACGTTGGTTGATATGGAGAAGTTTTTTGTCCACAATTAGAAACCCAATGGAGACTAAAATCTTAGCGATCCAATCCGCATTTATTGCAATTGTGTTCGGATTGATTTATTTAAGGTTGGACTTGAATCAAGAAGGCGTTCAAAATATCAACGGAGTTCTTTTTTTGTTAATTACAAACGCTAGTTTTTCAAATATGTTCGGAGTTCTTAACAGTTTTCCAGCAGAGTTACCAATATTTTATAGAGATCATCAAAATTCAATGTACCGTACAGTTAATTATTATCTTTCAAAGTTATTAGCTGAGGTAAGTTCTTCATTTTTTTTTAAGTGAACGGAACATAACTTTTTTTCTTGCTTTAGCTACCCAAGTACATTATATTTCCCGCCATATTTGTTACAATCGTATACTGGATGTCAAATTTAAACAATGACGCAGTTAAATTTTCACTAGCTGTTTTAACAGTTATACTAGTAGCGAACGCAGCTGTGTCATTTGGTTCATTTGTATCGGCAGCAGCGCCGTCAGTAAATGCTGCATTGGCCTTATCAGCACCACTTTTAGTCCCCCTAATGATTTTCAGTGGATACTTTCTCAACAACGAGTAATTTAAAAAAAAATTATAAAAAATCCAAACGGACCCTTGAAAAACATACACCGGGGTGTATTTTAGAAAAAATACACACAGGTTTAACTTTTACACGAAGTGATGCATGCAAAAAATTATTTTTCATACAAGGTAGAGTAAATGAAGGGCTACAAAATAATACCATATTTAGACCCCCTGTGAAGTTATTTTGGGAAGAAAACTGATTTTTCACTTTACAGTCTTAAAGGACCCTCATATACACCCTATATTTGTTGTATACACCCCCTATTTTTTATATTTCAATCGAAAGCTCTCAACGAGATCTACATAGATGTATGATCCATTTTTATCTTGGATACAAACCGACAAAAAAAAAAAGCGTTTTTAATGAAGAAATCATTTCAGACAGGAATACATTATTGTATAAGGGATAAAACTACCTAAGCATAATAAAAAATGTACCACACACTTAAGTCACTATTACACTTATATCACTGTAGAGATTAAGACTAAAGGGTCTATTTTAATGCAAATCGATTCCAGTTTAGTCACATTTCATTTTTATCACTGCAAAATGGCTTGACAAATAGGGTGATATAAGTGCAACTCGACTGTATATGAACATAGATCTTAATTTAGCTAAAAATTGTCATTTTTTGTATGTTTTTAACAAAATTATGGGGGTATATGAGGGTCCTTTAAGACTGAAAAGTGAAAAATCAGTTTTCTTCCCAAAATAACTTCACAGGGAGTCTAAATATGGTATAATTTTGTAGCGCTTCATTTACTCTACCTTGCAGTGGCGTAGCCAGGGGGAGGCTAGGGGGGCTTGCGATTTTTTAGGTATTTTTCTGTAAAAAGTTGAGACTGCCTTAAAAAATCAAAGAAATGACTTGACTTAAAACAATACAAAATAGAAAAAAGAGTATTCCTCTAGGAATTCTTAAAGGACTAAAATAGTCCGCTTTGAGTATAGTCAATTCAGAGAACTTAGACTTTTCCAATGCTAAATTTTCCTAAACGAAGAGATTTTAAAAAAAAGCACTCCAACACTTTCGCGATCATTTTTATTTCAGAAAAAGACAATTTTGATTAATATTCGCTTACAAACACGATTCCTTATGGGCTTCTGCAACATGAAAGTCAAAGTTTGACATCACCTCTTTAATCCTCTAAAAAACTGACTTAGAGCCTTAGAACGCATAAAATAGATCACTGAGATACCGATATTACGGATTTAAAAACCGTTAATTACTTAACACTCAAGCTTTTTTAGAATGAGTGTACCAAAGCTTTGGGAATGAAAAAAATCAATTTTATACACTCTTAAATTTTTGCGACCCTTTTTGATCATTTTTATCCATAGAACTGTGCCAAAGTACTTCATATGGATCAAGTATATAAGTTGGTTAAATTATGCTAATGAAATTTTAGTTATAAATCAATGGGATGGTGTTAAGTATATTGAGTGTCCAGCGAATGCGACTCGATGTTTTCGAAATGGAGATGATGTAATTACTACGTTTGGAATGAACAAAGTAAGACCCTTGTGAGACCCTGTTTGAAAAAAAATTAATTTTTTTCTCTTTAAGGATAACTTTGTTCTCGACTTTATACTATTAGGTGTTTTAATAGTCGGTTTTCGAACACTGGCATGTGCTGTTTTAAGTCTTAAAGCAAAACTCAAAAAATAATTTTAAATAAAGAAAAAAATAATTTTTCCATTCAAATGTCAATTTTAATGAAAATGTTTACAAAATGCTTGATTTAACTCAAAATGGAAAAATCGAGAAATATTTTCTCTTCTTTCCAGATTGAGTTTATAATCAATGTAAAAATTTCTATTCGAAAATTTTATTCGAAAAAAAAACCATGAAAAAGATAAAAATCGTAACAGAAGAAACATTGTTTTAAGAAGTGTTTTTTTTTTTTTTTTGATAAAAACTCCTTGTTACGCTGACAAACATGTCAATTGAATTCTAGTCAATTATTTTTCTTGTATTTATACCCAAAATACTTTCGAAACCACCTCTTAATAAATTCTGAAAAAATTGGGAGTAACAGGTCATTTTATTTGTTCAGGCATGTCTTTGTTATTTGGATGACCAAATTAGGTCTTATTGAATCAAACCCATCCTCTAAAATAATGAAGGTTTGTAAAAATTTGAGCCATCCGATTCTTTAAACACTAAGCAGTGAGTATTATTAGGGGGATTTTAGTCTAATTATTCAAAAAATTAAATCTACTGGAATCTCGAAGCATAGAGCAAAAGTGAAACTGAAACGTCATTTTTACTATCGTTTGCTCATCCAAAGTCTTCTAAACGTAACTGTATTAACGTCTGTCAACATAACGGCGCCAATGGATTGATGTGCAATGTTAATATGCAAATCAATCAAGTTTTTTTCATCAAAATATGGTGGCACCCTTGAGGAGAATTTCGAATATTGGAAAGAAGAGTTCGAAGTAAAGACAGCACTCATTCAGAATTAAGAAATGAAATTAATTGGTAAAGCGCGTTTGGTTTTGGATGTCTGCGAGCGGAATGATGGATAAACTTAAGAGTTAGGGTTAGTCATTATGTTGACGGGCATCAATTCAGTTACGTTTAGATAAAAAAAAACCCTCCCTGTCTTTCCAGTTCAGTACCAAATACCATTATATAACGTAAAGGCGCGAAACTTACGATAGCCTTTACGACAGCAAACATTATCAAAGGTCTTTTGAATGGAGATGAAATGGAATGCTGCTCTTCAATATCCACCATCGTTTTAGTTTATAGAAATCGGTGTTTTTTTTTAAATGACTTTACTAAGTCTTTTTAAAAAAGTATTGTTTTTTTTTCAAATTATGGAAAATTTGTATAAACAATCGATAACGATCAGAACGAACAAAAATCGAAAACAATCAATGTTTGGTATTTTAGTTAATAAGGGAAAAAAAATAATGAGAAAATAACAACAATAGAAATTTTATTTAAAAATTCTTTACACCCACATGATCACTAAAAATAAACATTCCCACTCTTATTATTGTCCAAACAGTCATACCTTTTTCGTTCTAATTAACATAATTGAAACGATTGATGGTTAGTCTAACCAAATCAATGCTTCTATCTACCCTTAAAGACACTCTAGCTCACGTGAAACTTCATTTCGACCCACTATCGAACATGGTCCAACAAAAGGACCGGAGTTTCTTTTTAGACATTCGATTTTTAAAATTAGCTGTTAGAAGGTGCCTAGCCACTTTGGTCAATTATAAAAAAAAATAAAATAAAAAAATTTATTGAAACATTTTTTTTATTCACATTAAAATTTAATAAAAGTCTAACAAAAAGGTAAAAATCGATTCATCGAATAAATCATTCGAATCCAAATTCAATACAGGTAATTTTGGTAACATTAACATTCTTATTCTTGTGTCTCTTTCTGTTCTTTATGTGAATTTTAAATTTTCTCTCCCATTTTTTTTCTTTTTAAAATACAATTTTGAATGTTTATTTGAATAAAATTAATCACTTGAAGAGATCTTAAAAAATATTCGAATTAACAATGTAAAGAATAGAGGTTTACTCAAGCATGTTACATTCAAAATCAAATATAAATAATGATTGCTTTGAACATTTCGATTTAAATTTTAATTTTAAAGAAAAACAAAATGAGCCGTTTAGAATTTAGCATTAGAGCCTCAAGAAGTGCTACTACTTTAGAATGTGAACCAGTATGTGTTTGCGAGCCAGCTCCAGTTTGTATTAGACGAGTTGAACGAGTACAAGAAATTCAACCAGTTGTTGAATTATGTCCAAGAGTAACTGTTAGAAGATGGAATGAAGTTATTCCAAGAGAAGAAATTGTAAGATGGAACGAAGTAATTCCAAGAGAAGAGGTTGTACGTACCGTTGAAGTAAGAAGAGTACACCGTGTTGCTCCAAGAAGAAGAATTAGATGCTACGAGCCAATGGTAATGGTTTGTGAAAGAATCGATGAACACCCAACTCGTCGTTCAACAAGAACTACCCAATCACGTTTAACTGCTATTCCAGTTGAATCACAAGCTCGTTCAATCGCTCAATCACAAACTGCCCAAGCCACTCCAGTTCCATCGAGTCCACTCCCAACTCCAATTCCAGCTACTCCAGTTCAAGCCACACCAGCTCCAACTCAAACTCAATTGTCTGTCAAAGCTCCATCAGTCGCCGCTTCAATCGTTGCCGCCACTGCTTCAATCAGAGCTACCCCAACCCCAGCTCCAGCCACTCCAGCTCCATCACAAACTGCTTCAGTACAAGTCCCAGCTACTCCAACCCAATCAACTCGTTCAGCTCAAGGATCAGTTAAATCCCATCACTCAACTGTTCAACAAGCTGCCACTCAATCAACTGCTAGTTCAAGATCAAACTTGACTGTACAAGAATACCATTATGATTAAACAAAAAAAAAGAAATTCTAAACAAATAGCTTTTCTTCATTTTTTTAAACAAATATAGCACTTTTTAATTATTTTTTAGAAAAGCATTTTATTTTTTTAGATGGTAGGTTTATATTTGTTCAAATTTTTATATGAGCAAAAATTTTTTTTATTAATAAAACGTTAAAAAAATATTAAAAAAATTCGTCCCTAGGTGGATTCGAACCACCAACCTTTCGGTTAACAGCCGAACGCGCTAGCCGATTGCGCCATAGAGACTCATTATTAACGTGTTTTATATTCGAAACTTTGAATCAACGAGTCGCCCTCCCATTTTCTCATCCGGGCTTGGGACCGGCCATGGCATGGTTATGACCATGCTACTGTCATCTATCCTAGTGACTGTGGGACGTTCATCATAAACAGCGTCACTCATCCGAGCCGAAGCTGCGAGCTCGACAACTATTTAGACTTAACTTGGAACCACAAACCAAGCGTATTAACCCGAAGGAGAATACTTTACTTTGTCACTAGGGCTACACCTATTGCTAAATGGGTCTGCTGTAAAATAAGCTCTTGCGCCCATTCCCAGGCTTCTATACGTTGTGATGGTCGGAGCTAGCGGCACCCCAATACAACAAGATTCGAACGCGATCCGTAGACCCACGTATCCGTAATACAGCACATTTAGAACGATGTTAGGATGACAGCAACATCGCCGCCCTCGCATTATCGCATCCGGGCTTGGGACCGGCCAAGGCATGGTTACGACGATATTTTTGTCAAAATTCAATGAAATTTACTGTAAATATTTTCCTGGTGAAAAATCATTTCTCTACTCTAAAATTTATCTGATCCGCAGTCTTTAGCGAAATTCAAAATTCCCACCGTTTCCGGATTTCGCTTCTGGATAAATAGATAAAGCACAAACCATGAAATGTCTACGCATATTCTGATAGAGCAATACATTTTCTACAAGCGCATGAACCACACTTATTTTCCTAATTAGTTACTTTATAGTTCAAATTCGAACCAAGCTTAACTTACCATCAAGCAACCTTACCATCAGGAAATTGAAACAGCTTGTGTATATTTAATGGTTAGGTTATTAATGGTAATGGTATAATAATTTATTTTGCTTAATTTCTATCAGACTCTAGGGAAAAACCGTAAAAAAGTTTTCACTTTAAGAGGCAAGTCAAAATTTTTTATCAATTTTCTTATTTTGAAACAAAGTTTGCTGCATCAAATAACAAAGTCTGCAAAATCCTTGCAAATACGTAAAAGTTTACACATCATTTAACGTTTTATTTTTAGTGAAACAAGTTCCCCTTGGTAAATAATAGATTGCTGAGCATTTTTTTGCGTTTCCATTAGATTTACACTTTTTTGTTTTATCTTGAGAAAAATATTTATGAAAAAAAAAACAACTCAACTTCTTGATTCCAATTATAAATGGGTTTACACCCTTAAAGATAAATGTATGCATGGTAAAATAAAGGGAGTCAAAATTAGCTTAAATTTTGTTAGGTCCCTTTTTAACTTGTCATGTTATATCATAATTTTGTTAGCCCAAAATGGATTTCCTGGTTATTGTAAAAGAACTGCCTGAGACAGTTTCGAGGAGACATTTTTTTTTAGTATCCATATCGGAAATAAGTTGCGTAATTTTCATAATTAACAATCAAATTAATTTTGGCAATGGGGTGTCCTTAATAAAAGCAAACAAAAATTGGTACGTAAATAAAAAGAAGAAAAAAAGTAAATTTTAATGAGATTTCATTGATCAGTGAGTGTCGTTTTTTTTTTTGAAAAACAACTTTGTTATTTAAAGGACGAAAAAATTCATTTCGATTTTGCTTCAAGTAACAAACTTACAGACTCATTTTTTTCCATTCTAGTCTCTTCCATAGTGATTAATTACCCTTGTATTTCCTAAATCTTTAACTTACGAAAGCTATTGAACGTGTAGAAAGATTAAAACTAATACTGAGAATTCATTCGAGCTATTATTGGGGTAAATTCAGTATTCTTTTTTATCCATAGAGTGTACGCGAAAAAATATCAAATAGGGACAAATAATTAATTTTTAACTGTGCTTTAATCTCTTTCGGGAATACAGAAACCTTAACTACAAATTTTTATCAATTTTATTGAGATCGGTTTGAACGATGTTTTGTAACTTTTTAAACTAGTTAGGGTATTTTTTTGACTTTTTTGGAACACGATACCGAAATTATTCTCACTTAAGGACATTCGGAGAATAGGACATCGCTAACCATTTTTTTTCGAAAATTTTATTTATTTACTAAAACTGGTCGAGGAGATGCGCAAGTTTAATTATTATTCATGTCTATTTCTAACCTTAACTATTAATTGATGGCGAAAAATTTCTGGAGAGTTAATTTCTATTGCTATTTTTCTTATTCTTTAAGTATAAAACCCTTAAAAGCTGTGCAAAGGGTGATTTTGGTCAAAACAAAAGTTGTTTCACTTAAAACAAAGTTTGCTGCATCAAATATCAAAGTCTGCAAAATCTCTGCAAATAAATTGCGCATTTTGAAAACAATACTTTTAATGGTGTGCAATCTTTATTGAATTTGCAGAGATTTTGCAGACTTTGTTATTTGATGCAGCAAACTTTGTTTTAAGTGAAACGACTTTTGTTTTGACCAAAATCACCCTTTGCACATCGTTTATAACTTTTATAAAAATTGAGAATAAGAAAATTAGTAAAAAAATTTAACATGCCACTTTAAGGATCAATAACTTAAAATTATTAAAGAACTTTTTTTACGATTTTTGATAGAAATTAAGCAAAATAAACCAGAAATTCGAATTCCCAGTATCTAATTACACCATAATATTTGGAAATATGTTCACATATACTTTATTTTTGCACACGGGTGTGCAAATTGGACCCTTGAAAAACATACGCCCGGGTGTACTTTTGAAAACATACACCCAGGTGTAACTTTTACACGAAGTAAAGTATGCACAAAATTATTTTCATATAAGGTAGAGTAAATGAAGGGCTACTAAATGAGGGTCATTTAAGGCTGAAAAGTTAAAACTCAGTTTTCTTCCCCAAATGACCTTACAGGGGGTCTAAATTTGGTATAATTTAGTAGCCCTTCATTTACTCTACCTTATATGAAAATAATTTTGTGCATACTTCACTTCGTGTAAAAGTTACACCTGGGTGTATGTTTTCAAAAATACACCCGGGCCTATGTTTTTCAAGGGTCCTGCAAATTAGAAATTTGCTTGTAGTCTTCATAAAATATCTCAAAAAGTAAGAATGATATTGAAAAACCGAGACTACCATTGTGTAGCTCTTGAAATTCTCTATCTAGAATTATGTAAAAATAAAGAGTGTATTTAGGATGTGCAGGGAGCTTCGTATGGGTGTGGAAATTTTTTAGGTATTTTTATAATTTTTCTATAGAAAACTCACATTTAATCTTCATGATATGGGTACTAAGCAAAAGCTCTTGACGAGAGGAATATTTCTATACTATCAGTTGAAATATTAACTTCAATATAAAGGATTTACACCCTTATGTGCTTTTTTCAAAAATCCAAGGTGTGTGCTTTTTTCAGGTATCCATAATATTTCATAGTTTCTGACGAACAACACCTTGTGAATCATTTGATATATTTAAAATTAAAATTATTTATAAAACTTGAGATTAATCTATTTTTAAGAAAAGACTTTCAAATTTACTTTAAAAATAAATCTTTTCATTTACAGTGCTTCTTTTAAATTAAAAAAGTTTTCTCTTTGCGGATATCCATGTTTTTACTGGAGTGAAGTTTTCAATTGAATTAATTAATAAATTGATTTAGTTAAAAAATAACTCTATAAAAAAAATATTTAACTCAATAATTTTTTTTCAATTTTTTTAAACAATGGTTTTTATTTTTTAAGAATTGTTGATTTATTTTCTTGTAAAATTTTTTTTGTAAGTCGGTTAATTGTAAGAAAACTTGTTTTTTGTTGAAAATTTTTTCATTAATTGATTGTATAATACAGTGAGTTCGCAGATATATCACCCCGTTTGTCCGGAGCGATATACGGGATATAAACTTAAAGTTGTTTGCACTCAAGAGATACACAATTTTAGCTTTTTGTTCGAAGTAGAGAATTGTTTAAATCGATGCCTAAGTGTATCCTGATATCAAAAAGGCTAAAGATCTTTGATTGAAATCTTTTATCAATGACATTAACTGTTTACTATTGATAAAAAAAGACACAATCAGACACTTTTTCTTACTTTTACTGTTATTAGTAACTCTTAGACAAAAAAAATTAATTTCTCCATAACAATTATCTTGTTTGTTCAATTAAAAAATTTAATCTTTTTTTTAAATTCCGTTTTTGTTTTATGTTGTGATAAAAGTAAGACTAAATTGCATTAGAGTGAATGTAATTTGGCCCGTAAAAAATCGGGATATATTTAAAATATGTGATATCGAAAGGGGAAATAACTCAACACTTTTATAATGTAAAAGTACCTGAGGAAATCGGTTCTTAAGAAAATCGGGATATATCTGAATTGTGATATAAGTTATGGCTGATATAAGTGCGAACTCACTGTATACCGGTTTCTAACATTTTTTAAATGTTGAGTGTTAAATCCACCTTTTCGCACTTGGGCTAATCAAAGTTATTGAAAATGTTGAAATATCGTGAGCAGCAGACTACACGCTACATTGGGGATAGTTAACATTTGGACTAACACCTTCTGAATAAAAGATTAGTGTACCTTTTATTGATTCTAAGATAGGTTCATTAAGAAATTCAGCGAGGTAATCCCTCAAGGTGTGAAAAGAATAAAAAAATTGCAATTTAAAAATTCTGCATAATAATACTGCAAGTACTTTAAGTCGAATAAGTGACCGATTGATCGAATAAGTACCGTATTACCTCAAATACAAGTAACCACAAATAGAAGAAAGTTGCTATTATTTGAGTTAAAATTTTCCTTTTATTTGAGTTATTTTTTTTCTAAAAAAGTGTCTCGTTTAAAAGAAACGAAACACTTTTTTGAATGAATAAATAATGATAAAAAGCTTCAAAAACATGATTTTTTGTTTCAAATAAAAGAAAAATTTATTTTATTTGAGTCACTTTTTTGGACTTTTAAATTTTCGAATAGAAGAAATTCTTTGATGACCGAACTGTCTTTTATTTGAGGTAATACGGTAGCATCGCCCTCGGTTAATAACTAAATACAGTACTTTCCGGTTATAAGAAACTCCAATTTGCATGAAAAATAATTTATTATATCCGAAGATTTCTTATAAACAAATTAAAGTTTTCCTGCATAATTTTTACTCACATTATCTTAAGTTAGCAAGTGAGGTGATAATTGATAAAGAAACCGAAGGAATAATCCATTTAAAGAAAGCAGGCGAATATTTATTATATCTATTATATTTGTCCAGTAAAAAACATTTTTAAAATGATGTAAACACTTTTTTTCTAGAAACAAAAGTAAAGCGAAACAAGATTTTGTTTAAAAAATGTCGTGTATACGTAACGGCTGAAAGATAAATTAACATTTTTTAATCCTTTTTTGATAATATAACTGCTTATCGCTAAATAGTTTTAGACCCGCCTCATATTTTTTTTTAGTGTTGTTAGTCGACTCTAAATTAGTCGATCGATAATCGACTTTTCAGGAAATTTCGATAGTCGACTTAAGTTGTTGTTGCGTCGAATTTTGTCGATTAAATCGACAAAGTTGAAATTTAAAAAAAAATTGTAAAAATAAATTTTTTTGAAAATTTCATCAGAAACACATTTTTTAATTGAGTCTAAAAATAGAAAAGTTTACAGTTAGCATAAATACAATTTAATTATTCTAAAAACTTAGTAATAAAAGCTATTCAGCAAGTTCTGGTTGGTTTAAGCCTATTTCTTTTGTAAGTATAGTCTTTATAGACTCGAGTCCTACGAGTTAGACTCAAGTCCAAGTCTTTATAATGTTCTAAAATCGACTCAGATTATAAGTCTGAGTCTTTTAAAATTTAGCGACTCTGACTCGATTTGACTTGAGATAATCTTTAATTAAAAATTTCTATACTGGTTCATGACAAAAGAACCTCACCTCACCTCCCCCCCCCCTTTTTAAATATCAAAAACATTATTTTTAGGATGGATAACTTATTAAATTTCTCTTTCACACAAGCGGTTTTACTAAGTCAATTATTCAATTAAAATAAAAAAAGGAGAAAACGATATGTTTTTTTTCAGAGCAATTCTCTTATTGATGTCGGCTGTTCTTTTAGAAAAATTTATCAAAAAATAAGTCAAAAAACTTAATAGTTTAATGTTTAATTTAATGACAAAATTCGGTATATTTTCATTTAGCGATTATAAATAAAATGCGATTAATTCAAGCATGTTACATTCAAAATCAAATATAAATAATGATTGCTTTGAACATTTCGATTTAAATTTTAATTTTAAAGAAAAACAAAATGAGCCGTTTAGAATTTAGCATTAGAGCCTCAAGAAGTGCTACTACTTTAGAATGTGAACCAGTATGTGTTTGCGAGCCAGCTCCAGTTTGTATTAGACGAGTTGAACGAGTACAAGAAATTCAACCAGTTGTTGAATTATGTCCAAGAGTAACTGTTAGAAGATGGAATGAAGTTATTCCAAGAGAAGAAATTGTAAGATGGAACGAAGTAATTCCAAGAGAAGAGGTTGTACGTACCGTTGAAGTAAGAAGAGTACACCGTGTTGCTCCAAGAAGAAGAATTAGATGCTACGAGCCAATGGTAATGGTTTGTGAAAGAATCGATGAACACCCAACTCGTCGTTCAACAAGAACTACCCAATCACGTTTAACTGCTATTCCAGTTGAATCACAAGCTCGTTCAATCGCTCAATCACAAACTGCCCAAGCCACTCCAGTTCCATCGAGTCCACTCCCAACTCCAATTCCAGCTACTCCAGTTCAAGCCACACCAGCTCCAACTCAAACTCAATTGTCTGTCAAAGCTCCATCAGTCGCCGCTTCAATCGTTGCCGCCACTGCTTCAATCAGAGCTACCCCAACCCCAGCTCCAGCCACTCCAGCTCCATCACAAACTGCTTCAGTACAAGTCCCAGCTACTCCAACCCAATCAACTCGTTCAGCTCAAGGATCAGTTAAATCCCATCACTCAACTGTTCAACAAGCTGCCACTCAATCAACTGCTAGTTCAAGATCAAACTTGACTGTACAAGAATACCATTATGATTAAACAAAAAAAAGAAATTCTAAACAAATAGCTTTTCTTCATTTTTTTAAACAAATATAGCACTTTTTAATTATTTTTTAGAAAAGCATTTTATTTTTTTAGATGGTAGGTTTATATTTGTTCAAATTTTTATATGAGCAAAAATTTTTTTTATTAATAAAACGTTAAAAAAATATTAAAAAAATTCGTCCCTAGGTGGATTCGAACCACCAACCTTTCGGTTAACAGCCGAACGCGCTAGCCGATTGCGCCATAGAGACTCATTATTAACGTGTTTTATATTCGAAACTTTGAATCAACGAGTCGCCCTCCCATTTTCTCATCCGGGCTTGGGACCGGCCATGGCATGGTTATGACCATGCTACTGTCATCTATCCTAGTGACTGTGGGACGTTCATCATAAACAGCGTCACTCATCCGAGCCGAAGCTGCGAGCTCGACAACTATTTAGACTTAACTTGGAACCACAAACCAAGCGTATTAACCCGAAGGAGAATACTTTACTTTGTCACTAGGGCTACACCTATTGCTAAATGGGTCTGCTGTAAAATAAGCTCTTGCGCCCATTCCCAGGCTTCTATACGTTGTGATGGTCGGAGCTAGCGGCACCCCAATACAACAAGATTCGAACGCGATCCGTAGACCCACGTATCCGTAATACAGCACATTTAGAACGATGTTAGGATGACAGCAACATCGCCGCCCTCGCATTATCGCATCCGGGCTTGGGACCGGCCAAGGCATGGTTACGACGATATTTTTGTCAAAATTCAATGAAATTTACTGTAAATATTTTCCTGGTGAAAAATCATTTCTCTACTCTAAAATTTATCTGATCCGCAGTCTTTAGCGAAATTCAAAATTCCCACCGTTTCCGGATTTCGCTTCTGGATAAATAGATAAAGCACAAACCATGAAATGTCTACGCATATTCTGATAGAGCAATACATTTTCTACAAGCGCATGAACCACACTTATTTTCCTAATTAGTTACTTTATAGTTCAAATTCGAACCAAGCTTAACTTACCATCAAGCAACCTTACCATCAGGAAATTGAAACAGCTTGTGTATATTTAATGGTTAGGTTATTAATGGTAATGGTATAATAATTTATTTTGCTTAATTTCTATCAGACTCTAGGGAAAAACCGTAAAAAAGTTTTCACTTTAAGAGGCAAGTCAAAATTTTTTATCAATTTTCTTATTTTGAAACAAAGTTTGCTGCATCAAATAACAAAGTCTGCAAAATCCTTGCAAATACGTAAAAGTTTACACATCATTTAACGTTTTATTTTTAGTGAAACAAGTTCCCCTTGGTAAATAATAGATTGCTGAGCATTTTTTTGCGTTTCCATTAGATTTACACTTTTTTGTTTTATCTTGAGAAAAATATTTATGAAAAAAAAAACAACTCAACTTCTTGATTCCAATTATAAATGGGTTTACACCCTTAAAGATAAATGTATGCATGGTAAAATAAAGGGAGTCAAAATTAGCTTAAATTTTGTTAGGTCCCTTTTTAACTTGTCATGTTATATCATAATTTTGTTAGCCCAAAATGGATTTCCTGGTTATTGTAAAAGAACTGCCTGAGACAGTTTCGAGGAGACATTTTTTTTTAGTATCCATATCGGAAATAAGTTGCGTAATTTTCATAATTAACAATCAAATTAATTTTGGCAATGGGGTGTCCTTAATAAAAGCAAACAAAAATTGGTACGTAAATAAAAAGAAGAAAAAAAGTAAATTTTAATGAGATTTCATTGATCAGTGAGTGTCGTTTTTTTTTTGAAAAACAACTTTGTTATTTAAAGGACGAAAAAATTCATTTCGATTTTGCTTCAAGTAACAAACTTACAGACTCATTTTTTTCCATTCTAGTCTCTTCCATAGTGATTAATTACCCTTGTATTTCCTAAATCTTTAACTTACGAAAGCTATTGAACGTGTAGAAAGATTAAAACTAATACTGAGAATTCATTCGAGCTATTATTGGGGTAAATTCAGTATTCTTTTTTATCCATAGAGTGTACGCGAAAAAATATCAAATAGGGACAAATAATTAATTTTTAACTGTGCTTTAATCTCTTTCGGGAATACAGAAACCTTAACTACAAATTTTTATCAATTTTATTGAGATCGGTTTGAACGATGTTTTGTAACTTTTTAAACTAGTTAGGGTATTTTTTTGACTTTTTTGGAACACGATACCGAAATTATTCTCACTTAAGGACATTCGGAGAATAGGACATCGCTAACCATTTTTTTTCGAAAATTTTATTTATTTACTAAAACTGGTCGAGGAGATGCGCAAGTTTAATTATTATTCATGTCTATTTCTAACCTTAACTATTAATTGATGGCGAAAAATTTCTGGAGAGTTAATTTCTATTGCTATTTTTCTTATTCTTTAAGTATAAAACCCTTAAAAGCTGTGCAAAGGGTGATTTTGGTCAAAACAAAAGTTGTTTCACTTAAAACAAAGTTTGCTGCATCAAATATCAAAGTCTGCAAAATCTCTGCAAATAAATTGCGCATTTTGAAAACAATACTTTTAATGGTGTGCAATCTTTATTGAATTTGCAGAGATTTTGCAGACTTTGTTATTTGATGCAGCAAACTTTGTTTTAAGTGAAACGACTTTTGTTTTGACCAAAATCACCCTTTGCACATCGTTTATAACTTTTATAAAAATTGAGAATAAGAAAATTAGTAAAAAAATTTAACATGCCACTTTAAGGATCAATAACTTAAAATTATTAAAGAACTTTTTTTACGATTTTTGATAGAAATTAAGCAAAATAAACCAGAAATTCGAATTCCCAGTATCTAATTACACCATAATATTTGGAAATATGTTCACATATACTTTATTTTTGCACACGGGTGTGCAAATTGGACCCTTGAAAAACATACGCCCGGGTGTACTTTTGAAAACATACACCCAGGTGTAACTTTTACACGAAGTAAAGTATGCACAAAATTATTTTCATATAAGGTAGAGTAAATGAAGGGCTACTAAATGAGGGTCATTTAAGGCTGAAAAGTTAAAACTCAGTTTTCTTCCCCAAATGACCTTACAGGGGGTCTAAATTTGGTATAATTTAGTAGCCCTTCATTTACTCTACCTTATATGAAAATAATTTTGTGCATACTTCACTTCGTGTAAAAGTTACACCTGGGTGTATGTTTTCAAAAATACACCCGGGCCTATGTTTTTCAAGGGTCCTGCAAATTAGAAATTTGCTTGTAGTCTTCATAAAATATCTCAAAAAGTAAGAATGATATTGAAAAACCGAGACTACCATTGTGTAGCTCTTGAAATTCTCTATCTAGAATTATGTAAAAATAAAGAGTGTATTTAGGATGTGCAGGGAGCTTCGTATGGGTGTGGAAATTTTTTAGGTATTTTTATAATTTTTCTATAGAAAACTCACATTTAATCTTCATGATATGGGTACTAAGCAAAAGCTCTTGACGAGAGGAATATTTCTATACTATCAGTTGAAATATTAACTTCAATATAAAGGATTTACACCCTTATGTGCTTTTTTCAAAAATCCAAGGTGTGTGCTTTTTTCAGGTATCCATAATATTTCATAGTTTCTGACGAACAACACCTTGTGAATCATTTGATATATTTAAAATTAAAATTATTTATAAAACTTGAGATTAATCTATTTTTAAGAAAAGACTTTCAAATTTACTTTAAAAATAAATCTTTTCATTTACAGTGCTTCTTTTAAATTAAAAAAGTTTTCTCTTTGCGGATATCCATGTTTTTACTGGAGTGAAGTTTTCAATTGAATTAATTAATAAATTGATTTAGTTAAAAAATAACTCTATAAAAAAAATATTTAACTCAATAATTTTTTTTCAATTTTTTTAAACAATGGTTTTTATTTTTTAAGAATTGTTGATTTATTTTCTTGTAAAATTTTTTTTGTAAGTCGGTTAATTGTAAGAAAACTTGTTTTTTGTTGAAAATTTTTTCATTAATTGATTGTATAATACAGTGAGTTCGCAGATATATCACCCCGTTTGTCCGGAGCGATATACGGGATATAAACTTAAAGTTGTTTGCACTCAAGAGATACACAATTTTAGCTTTTTGTTCGAAGTAGAGAATTGTTTAAATCGATGCCTAAGTGTATCCTGATATCAAAAAGGCTAAAGATCTTTGATTGAAATCTTTTATCAATGACATTAACTGTTTACTATTGATAAAAAAAGACACAATCAGACACTTTTTCTTACTTTTACTGTTATTAGTAACTCTTAGACAAAAAAAATTAATTTCTCCATAACAATTATCTTGTTTGTTCAATTAAAAAATTTAATCTTTTTTTTAAATTCCGTTTTTGTTTTATGTTGTGATAAAAGTAAGACTAAATTGCATTAGAGTGAATGTAATTTGGCCCGTAAAAAATCGGGATATATTTAAAATATGTGATATCGAAAGGGGAAATAACTCAACACTTTTATAATGTAAAAGTACCTGAGGAAATCGGTTCTTAAGAAAATCGGGATATATCTGAATTGTGATATAAGTTATGGCTGATATAAGTGCGAACTCACTGTATACCGGTTTCTAACATTTTTTAAATGTTGAGTGTTAAATCCACCTTTTCGCACTTGGGCTAATCAAAGTTATTGAAAATGTTGAAATATCGTGAGCAGCAGACTACACGCTACATTGGGGATAGTTAACATTTGGACTAACACCTTCTGAATAAAAGATTAGTGTACCTTTTATTGATTCTAAGATAGGTTCATTAAGAAATTCAGCGAGGTAATCCCTCAAGGTGTGAAAAGAATAAAAAAATTGCAATTTAAAAATTCTGCATAATAATACTGCAAGTACTTTAAGTCGAATAAGTGACCGATTGATCGAATAAGTACCGTATTACCTCAAATACAAGTAACCACAAATAGAAGAAAGTTGCTATTATTTGAGTTAAAATTTTCCTTTTATTTGAGTTATTTTTTTTCTAAAAAAGTGTCTCGTTTAAAAGAAACGAAACACTTTTTTGAATGAATAAATAATGATAAAAAGCTTCAAAAACATGATTTTTTGTTTCAAATAAAAGAAAAATTTATTTTATTTGAGTCACTTTTTTGGACTTTTAAATTTTCGAATAGAAGAAATTCTTTGATGACCGAACTGTCTTTTATTTGAGGTAATACGGTAGCATCGCCCTCGGTTAATAACTAAATACAGTACTTTCCGGTTATAAGAAACTCCAATTTGCATGAAAAATAATTTATTATATCCGAAGATTTCTTATAAACAAATTAAAGTTTTCCTGCATAATTTTTACTCACATTATCTTAAGTTAGCAAGTGAGGTGATAATTGATAAAGAAACCGAAGGAATAATCCATTTAAAGAAAGCAGGCGAATATTTATTATATCTATTATATTTGTCCAGTAAAAAACATTTTTAAAATGATGTAAACACTTTTTTTCTAGAAACAAAAGTAAAGCGAAACAAGATTTTGTTTAAAAAATGTCGTGTATACGTAACGGCTGAAAGATAAATTAACATTTTTTAATCCTTTTTTGATAATATAACTGCTTATCGCTAAATAGTTTTAGACCCGCCTCATATTTTTTTTTAGTGTTGTTAGTCGACTCTAAATTAGTCGATCGATAATCGACTTTTCAGGAAATTTCGATAGTCGACTTAAGTTGTTGTTGCGTCGAATTTTGTCGATTAAATCGACAAAGTTGAAATTCAAAAAAAAATTGTAAAAATAAATTTTTTTGAAAATTTCATCAGAAACACATTTTTTAATTGAGTCTAAAAATAGAAAAGTTTACAGTTAGCATAAATACAATTTAATTATTCTAAAAACTTAGTAATAAAAGCTATTCAGCAAGTTCTGGTTGGTTTAAGCCTATTTCTTTTGTAAGTATAGTCTTTATAGACTCGAGTCCTACGAGTTAGACTCAAGTCCAAGTCTTTATAATGTTCTAAAATCGACTCAGATTATAAGTCTGAGTCTTTTAAAATTTAGCGACTCTGACTCGATTTGACTTGAGATAATCTTTAATTAAAAATTTCTATACTGGTTCATGACAAAAGAACCTCACCTCACCTCCCCCCCCCCCTTTTTAAATATCAAAAACATTATTTTTAGGATGGATAACTTATTAAATTTCTCTTTCACACAAGCGGTTTTACTAAGTCAATTATTCAATTAAAATAAAAAAAGGAGAAAACGATATGTTTTTTTTCAGAGCAATTCTCTTATTGATGTCGGCTGTTCTTTTAGAAAAATTTATCCAAAAATAAGTCAAAAAACTTAATAGTTTAATGTTTAATTTAATGACAAAATTCGGTATATTTTCATTTAGCGATTATAAATAAAATGCGATTAATTCACATTTGTGATTAATTCAAAATTCGATTTATCAAAATGTGATTATTAGAAATATATCATTTTGAGATTTTATCATTTTGAGATTATGCAAAGTTTAATTTGTTTGTTTGAAACAATTATTATAAATATAATTGTATTAACAAGTTTTTTTTGTAAATCCATTATTTATTGAAAACATGGAGAGTGATGAATCTTCATCAATGGAAATTGACCAACAATTAATTTATACAGTTCCTTTTGAAAAAAACGAAACGCGAAGAGGTACTGATGCTATTTTGGTTGGAAAAACAACTTATGTTTTAAAAAAAAAAAATTTAGACACTATCTACTGGCGATGTATAAATAGAAAATGTTCAGCCTCTATCACAACTAAAAACGACTTAGGCTGTCTAAATGACATTGATCATACATGTGACTCTTCGAATATTGAACAAAAATGTGAAGATGTAGAAAAATGTATTATTAATCGAGCTATCAATGAAGAAACTTCCTTACCAAAAATATACCAAGAAGAACAAGCAAAATTAATTGAATTTGGTTATGATTATGAATTGGTGGCCGCTTATTTGAATAGCAATAAAACAAAAATAATTCAGAAAGCATATAGAGCTAGGGCGGCCTTAAACCCAGCTAAAGTAAAAACAAAAGAAGATATCGATTTAGATAATGAACCATTCGTTCTTTTCGACTCAAAAGATTCAGATCGTATCATTGGGTTTTGTTCGAATGTCGGTTTGGAAATTTTGTCAAAAGCCAAGAGGTATCATGTCGATGGGACATTTAAGTCAGCACCAAGTGTGTACTATCAGACATATGGCATTCATTGTTGGATTTTGAATCAAATGTTCCCATGCGTCTTTGTTCTACTCGACGAAAAAAGCGAACGTGTCAATAAAAAAATGTTAAATCTATTAAAAGAATCGTGCCATGAGCGAGGCTATTATTTAACACCAGATATACTTGCATCGGATTTTGAACTCGCATCAATAAATGCGTTTACTACGATAACCAATAACGACGATATACAATTTTTTGTCAAGTCTTTCATAGCATTATCGATGGTTCCACTTGATCGATTAGATGAAGCTTTTTTGGTGTTGTTGGAAAAAAAAGATGAGTTAAAGGAAAAATTAGACTCAGACTCAAATGATACTGTTGCTCCTTTTAGTACCGTCAGAGGCAGAGGAAGGGGCAGGGGAAGGGGCAGAGGGAGGGGCAGAGGAAGAGGCAGAGCTAGTGGTGAGGAAATTATTGTTCAGCAAGCCAGTAGTTATTCATTATTAATAGAAGAATTTGTAACATATTTTGTAGACACTTGGTTTGAGGGAGGACTCAGTGTCGAGTTTTGGAATATATCGAATACAATTGGTCCTCGCACAAATAACCACGTTGAGGGATTTCACCATAAATTGAACAATTGGGTAAACAAAGCCCATCCAGACGTGTATCAGTTAATTAGTATATTTAAACTTATTGAGAGTGGTGTTTCAGTTGATTATACAGCAAGATTGATTGGATTTTCTGAGCCAAAGCGTAAGGCCATAGATGTAGAAAAAGATCGTCGTTATGAAAATATTAAAGAGCATTTAAAAAACGATGTAATAGATATTAGACAATTTATCAGGTCTTGTTCGTATTTAATTAATTTTAATAATATATTAGATATGATTTGAAATTTTTTTACAATTATAAATTTTTTATTTGAAAATCACAAAATGATACAATCGCAAATCGATAAAATCGCAAAATATTTAATCTCATTTTTACTTTAATCACAAAATGAAATTATTAATAAAATCTCAAACTCTATTTAATCTCATTTTAAATTTAATCGCAAAATGAAACTAATTCACAAAATTCAAACTTAAAGACTCTGAGCCACACTTCGGACTCATGAATCTCTGAAAATTTTTCATAAGACTCATACTCGAGTCTGAGTCCCTATCTCTGGTTTCGAAAAAAAAATAATCGTCGTCGACAATAATCGACATTGTCGATTAGGATTTTTAAAAAGTTGACTTTTGTCGATTGGAAAAAAAAAATTGTCGACTTCAGTCGACTTACAAATAAAAAGTTCAAATTTTTTATAAACAAGTTAAATTTAATGGTCTTACTCTAACTTTACCTAAAAAAAAAATTATTATATACGAATTTTCGCTATACATGAATTTGTTATAAACAGTTAGAAATACATGGAAGGGGTCGGAAATGTTTTTGTTCTGGCGAAAACGTTTATTATATCCGAAAATTTCTCAAAACCGTGTTTCTTATAACCGGAAAGTACTGTATCTATTAAATTAACTAAGTAAATCGTCCCTGATAATACAGTATAGTTTTTGAAAAAGAACACATCGTACCAAAATCTCGACAGTCTTATGTTTATTTGCTGTCGATACTCTTAAGAGTGTTGGATGGCGAATATAAGGACCGTAGTTCAATTCCCCTCGACTGCTTAAAAATTTAGGCAACAAAAAAAAATCTTTGAAATACCGTCTATCTTTAATAGTAACAACAAGGTAATTTAATTCAAGTTCAAGTTTTCAAACATGTACCCAACTAACAAAAAAAATATTACAAGAAAATAAGTCAATAATTCTTAAACAAAAAAAAACCGTTGTTTAAAAAAATTGAAAAAAAAAATTATTGAGTTAAATATTTTTTTTATTGAGTTATTTTTTAACTCAATCAACTCAATTTTTAATTCAAGTGAAAACTTCACTCCAGTCATGTTTTTTCTTTTTCAAAAATTTACTAAACAAAAAATAACTTTAAAAATTAAATCAATCTCAAAATCTTACAAAACTAATTAGTTTGTAATGCCGGTAATAAATATTTCCATAACAAAATCTTAATATACCCCTTTTAAAGTCAAATATTTAGATTAAGGGACTTTTTATGACATAATTTTTTTTTTTTTTTGTTTTAAAAATCGATTTTATTTTTTATCTTAAACTCATAAAAGAGTTGCCATAGTTAAAAAATTTCTGAAAAATACTTAACGAAACATGAAGTCGAAAAAAATTATTTTTATCATCATTATAACAATAAATCTTTTTTCAATTTTAATTCTATTCAATAAAAATAAATTTTCACAAATTCCTTTTAAAAAACAAAATTATAACAAAAGTTTAACAAAACTTTTAAAATTTATATCTCTTCATGAACAAATTATAAGACAAAATGAATCAATTCCCAAACGAGTAGTCTTTGTCGTTGACTTACCAGTTGGGTATGCTAATAAATTATATGGTGTTTTATCTGGTTTAACAATTGCTCTATTGACTGATAGAGCTGTTAAAATTGAATGGCAAGTCGATAAGTACATAAATTCCCCTCTTTTGGACATATTCAAAAAGTACCCTCAGTCGTCTCAATTGAGTATTGACGGTGGTCAAAATACATATGTTACTGATGGTACATCGAATACTTGGAAGTATAAAAAAAATTTAAACGATCTTGTGTCAAATGAGATCCCAAATGCAGATCGTCTGGTTTATAAAAGTATAGCATCGTATTTTTTTGATGTATGCGCTAATAAAATTTATCGTAAAAAACTTTTATCGTACGGTCTTGTTCGTAAAGCGACAATTTTTAAGTCGAATAAGAACCAAAACGAGAGTGAAAGAATTAACAGTTTGTATTCAATTGGATTCGAAGTTGGATCGAATTTGTTAAAAAATTTATGGTTAATTGAACCAAGTTTACAAAGCGAAATAGACAAGTACTACCAAGAAAATTTTGATAAATATTTTGTTATTGGGATACAATTAAGACTTGAGTACATGCACGATTACGAAATAGATCGATTTGTTCAATGCGCTAGACATGTTCAGAAACTCAAAAAAGTAACTAGAGTGAAATGGTTTGTTACATCAGACTCGGAAAGAGTCTTTGACATCCTTAAATCGCATGAGATTAATATACTGAGGGGTAAAGGTAAAATTGGACACATCATGTCAGGTGAAAGTAATTATTATAGGACTATAATGGATAATGAACTATTGGCTAGATCTAATGAGATTATCATAACTGGTGGAAGTACGTTTGGATTTTTAGCTGCAATAAAGAATGGCAAACTTCCGTTTTATGTTGAAGGTAAAAGACAAAATGATAAATTTCCCTGTAAGCGAATGAGTTTTGATTATGGACCTCGGAATCCAAACAATGCAAGTGTTATTTAACACGCTGGAAGATAAAGGAGTAGTTTGTCATAGAGTATTAAAAGAATAAGAATTTTTTTATTTTTTTCTGTTTAAATTTAATAAAGCATTTAAAATTTTATTTTTCAATAAAAAGCGACACGATGTGCTATTTTTTTATTAACCTATAGAATTTCAAAAATCTGACTTTATTTTTGTGTTCTTCATCTATGAAAACCCCTAAATCCATCACTAATTTTCATCTCTGGATGCTGACCCTTCAGAGAGGTGTTCTAGAAAATCATTAGTTTCTATGTAAAATCACCAAAAATGATATGTTTAAGAGTGAAACCCCATTAAATTCCCATTTCGATGATTTGCCAGATGTGTTTTTTTCTAGTACAGTCAAACCTCGTTAATCCGTATGAAAATACATCAAATCGTCATACGGATTAATATATACGTTTTAAGGAGGTATTTTTTTTTGAAAGGAATTACAGTTAGCCTGTGATTTCTATACGAACTAAAGAGATATACGGATAAAAGTGGAAACGGATTAACGAGGGTTGACTGTATTCGGATCGGTTGGGTCATCCAAGCGTATGATCTTAAGTCAATTTACTCTTCGGATGCTGGCTTGGTAGTTGAGTCTACATATCCTCCTAGCAAGATCGTTTATCGCAGTGTGGTGTCGTAACCACAAATGCAAACATAGGTTTGCTTCAATTCAAAATAAAACAGCAAACAAAACTTCACATTTTTTTATAAACTTTTATTTTATGTTTCTGTTCAATTTGTCATTTGTCATTTCGTCACTAAAACTCTCACTTAACTAACATTAAGTAATCGTTTCTAAGCATCACTTATTCGACTAGATTAGTCTCTTTCTCTCTCTCTCATATTTTCTCTACTAAACTAACCACGGCACTCTCCAGACACCTTTGTCACCTCGACACCTTTGTCACCTACGGTGTCTGAGTACCTGCCTTCTCCGGCTCCATCTGTGGATACTGTAGAACTACGGTCGAGTCAAACAATTTGGGATTTTACATAAAAACAAATGATTTTCTAGAAGCACCTCTCTCAAGGATCAGTTATAAAAACGCATTTCATCAAAAAGTTTTCGACATGCTGGTTCTTAATCATATCATAGATCCTTGATTTTACTTTATGTTTTATACTGAGATAATCTGCATCCAAAAGAACCAGACTTCTTTCCGACCCATTTTTAATTTTAAGAAGTTGTCTAAACTTCTCACTGCGCCTAAATTCATGCTCCCGTCGGTCTTACAAGTTCTTACAAGATTTTCTTCAAGAGTCGTCCAGCGTCTCCTTTATTCTGGAGATCTGGCAAGTCTCTTGGGGGAATGAACTTTCGATGATCCATTGGATCCCGTATAAATAAGACCCACGGAACAGACAGGTGTACTCATTTATTTTCGGGAATTTGGTAACCCATAAAAATAGGTTATTTGGGTTAAAAATCGTTTTTTTTATTGGAGTTTGTTTGGGGTATATCTACCGTATTTTTATAGGTTACCCAAACCAACCTATACCCAAAAACTCTAAATTTATGAATAACCTATACCCTAACCTTTACTATTTTTTCGGGTTACTTAAATGGACCCAATACCCCAAAAATCATCGTAACCATGCCTTGGTGGTCCCAAGCCCCGATTAGAAAATGGGAGGACGGCGATGTTGCTGTCATTCTAACGCAATTCTAAATGTGCTGTATTACGGGTACATGGGTCCAAAGATCGTGTTCGAATCTTGTCGTCGCTGATGAGTAGCCATGCCTTGGCCGGTCCCAAGCCCGGATGTAAAAATGGGAGGACGACTCGTTGATTCAAAGTTTCGAATATAAAACACTTTAATAACGAGTCTCTATGGCGCAATCGGCTAGCGCGTTCGGCTGTTAACCGAAAGGTTGGTGGTTCGAATCCACCTAGGGACGAATTTTTTTAATGCTTTAAAATTTTTTTTTTATTAACAACAAAATTATCTTCTATTAGCTTTAAACAACAAAATTAAATAAGTTAAAATTCTCCATGCCAAAATTAACACCCCCAAAAGTCCAAAATTGAGTCCATAATTATCCTTAAAATAGACATATTGTAATAGGTCTTTCAACAAAAATTAAAATTTTCAAAGTTAACTTGATTTATTTTATAATATTCAATTATTTGTTCACCGTCTGTAAAACAAAATGGAGTATTCGATGGCGGACATGTTATATTACGAACTCCTTTCCATTGATTTATTAAAATAGCTTCGTTTGAATAACTAAACCAACTCAAGTAACGCAACCATATAAAGTACTTAGGGATCGATCTTGAACCAAAAAAATTATTTTCAAACTCCTCATTCAAAAAAAAAGACTTACTCGTTGTTCAATAAAAACCCACTGAAAATCATAAGCTTAAAAAAAATTTTAAAAATTCGGTTTTTAAAAGACAAAGAGGTTATATTTACAGGGACTAGGATTGGTCCAGCGATGGCAAGGGCTAGAACACAATAAAATTAGACTCAAAATTGGAAATGATTCAATCAATTCTTACCAATGTTTGTCGAAGGTGCTACGGCTGATAAAAATGTGCCAAACGCTAACGAACATTGTACGACTAAAACAATAATTGACACGCAAATAAAGAATCTTCCAGGATCGTTGTTTAAATTGGCCATCCAATAGGCAATAGTCATGAAAACTATCGGTAGGACGAAAAATGTAGGAAGCTTGAACAAGGAAAGGTTAAAAATAATGAAAGATTTCAAAGTAAAAAAAGTTACATCTGTCAGAATTTTGGCTAAATAATACGAAATGACTCTGTACATTCCATTTTGATAGTCCCTCAAAAAAACGGGTAATTCGGCCGGAAAAATCTTGGAAAAAAAAATTTTAAAAATTGAGAGTTTTAATTTTGGAGGGTAAGAATTACGTTAACAATGAAAAATAAAGTTGAAAATCCATGATTACAAATGCACAAAAAGAGGTATCCATTAATATCCATAACACCTTTTTGATCGTATTGAAGTCTCAAATAGATAAGACCGAACAAAACTGAAACTATCTATGAAATAAGTTTAGTCGCAGTGTTTTTTTAATTGGGATTTTAGGAATTATTATTACTAATGTTTGGATTATTTGAATTTTGAACAAGAACGGATCTCGCATGATTCCAATTGAATTGCGCCATAGCAACCATCCAAGTTGGGTGAAAAAATTTGTTTTGTTACTTTTAAAAACGCCATCAAAAAATTTATTCAAAATATTGGTTTTAACGATAAAGTTTGACCTCTCAGCTTTTAAGTTTTCTAGTCTACAACCTAATATTTTTTTTTAACTACTTGTACGTATGATGTGGGACCTGTCAAAGTTATTTTGGGAGTAGATTGGATAAAAATGGGACATACAAGAGGCTAATTTATCGGAATTGTGAAGTTTAGTACAAAAAAACAGAACAATTTTGAAAAATAGAAATAATTTTTATTCTGTTGGTCTTATGATGAATCTGCGCATGTAACAAAGTGTAACAAACTTTGTTACACCATTCAGCAAACTCTGCAAAAACTGTGCAGTCTAATTGCGCATTTAGTTATAATACTTTTTAATAGTGTGCATTTTGCAGAGACTTTGCATAAATTTAGCAGAGGTTGCTCAATGGTGTAACAAAGTTTGTTACACTTTGTTACATGCGCAGATTCATCATAAGGCCAACAGAATAAAAATTATTTCAATTTTTCAAAATTATTCTGTTTTTTTGTACTAAACTTCACAATGCCTAATTTATCTAAAAGCAAAAAAAGTTTGGTACAAAAAATTACTGTAACAGGTTCTGTACCAAAGGTATCATTGACATACCATAAATTAGCTTGTAGAGGAAAAGATTCTCTACATGCTGATAAGTCAAACTTTACAGTTAAGTGAAATTTTCTACCTTAACAATCGTTTACATTAACCACATCAGGAATTATAATTAAGAAATAAAAATATGTAAAGATGAAGAAATTTACGCTTTTTGACCCGAAATTCGTAATCCTTGTATAGAATAATCCTAGAAAGCATATTTTCATACGACTTTAAAATTTATGATAACCGACTTTGGGCGCTAGGAAGGGTGCTAACACGACCGTTTTATAAACAAATCACTATCTTAAATAATTGGATATGCTTAATGTGGGTTTCTATACACAAGGATTACGAATTTTGAGCCAAAAATTCCTAATTCCCTCATCTTAGTGATTTTTCTGAATTGTTGCGGCCTTTACTTTACAAAAAGTAAAACGAAAACGAATAAACTAATCCAAACATTTTGTTCAGAATTTCGTCTAGATTCAGAATCTATAGTAAAAATTGGGGGGTATTTGGAAGGACGAGATTCGATTTAACTGGAATTATGCACATTTTTCCGCTTTTTTCCTAGGATAAAATCACACATTATTTTTTTTCCGCAACTGTGTATGTGATCCTCCTTTATATTCTTGATCAACTATTGACAGTGCTTGTAAGCTGACATATGTTAAAGGAACGTGTACAACAGACACAGATCTTGTAGATTAGAACATACGCTTTCAGAATATATGCCCAATAGAGGGGGGGTCAAAAAAATTTATTTTCGAAAAATAAAAAAATACATTTTTAGAGGATTTTGGGGCGCAGGTTCCGAATCTGATATCGAAATAGCAAAGTTTTGATAGTGTGGAAGTTTTGAATTGCCGTAACCTTATAATTCCTGATGTGGTTAATGAAATTTTCAATCATCTCCAGTTTAAGTAGATGCCATAAAAATATCAGTAAAGGGTATCCTCTCGGAAAGTTTTCAACCCAATACGAGTTTTCAGAATTTTTCGACCATTGTTAATGAGAGCTTTTTAGCTTTCAATCCTTATCTTCAAAAGAATGATAGCAGTGTTGAGTATTTAAGTGTTAGATGAAAGCAGCACTGTATTTGGCTGCAAAAAGCGTGGGTTCTAAATTTATGTTTTTTTTAGCTTAATAAAAAAATGAATTTCTACGGTTTCCGAAGCCGTTGATTTCAGATTTTAAATCAAAAATGTTAAATTTAGATAGAGTGGAAATTTTGAATGCACCCTTAAAAATGAACCATAACTGTAACTTACAAGTTATTTTTGCGTCTCTTGACAATTTCATTTTCAAGCATGGTCTTTGATTCGATCGAATACTTTTCATGATTAACATATTTTATACTCAAATCAATCTGTGTTTTGAATGAACTCGACAAAAACCCATCGCATATTTTCTAAAATTAAAAAAATAAAAAAAATTCTCGGTTGTACCTAAGACTTACATTGACTGATTTCAAGCATTTTTCTCTATCTGACGGAATAACGGCGAGTTTTCGGATATAAAAATCTGCCGGGTTAAAATTACGAGGTAAAAACATACTCTGACTAGAAAAAGATTAAGTTTAAAATTAGATCTTGAGAATTGAAGAAAAATTTACGATTTAAAAAATTGGACGGCTCCGTTTAAGTCACCTAAATAGGCCAAACGACCCTCTGCTAAAAGACATAACTTATCGAACTCTTGATATATTTCACTCGATGGTTGATGTATTGTGCATATAATTGTCTTGCCTTGTTTAGCTAAATTTTTCATACTATCCATAACTGAACTTGCCATAAACGAGTCCAAACCACTTGTTGGCTCATCACAAAATAAAATCGACGGATTTGTAATCACTTCAGATGCAAATGCTAAACGACGTTTTTCACCACCTGATATACCACGTTGACCAAATATTCCTATAATCGTGTTCGCACATTTTCGTAAATTCAACTTTACAAGCAAAACTTAAAAAAGACTAATCTTAAGATTTTATAAAAAATCTTACATCGTCTATTATTTGATTGACACGAAGCATTCTGTCTTTTTTTGATGTTTCTTTATCCATCCTTAACATTGCCTAGAACAAAAGAAGTAAGACCAGCGGAGTTTATAATCATGGACAAAGGGGTACCTGAAAGAGTAAATGCTCTTTAACAGTTAAATATCCGATGAATAGATCATCTTGTTGGACATAACTTGAGACCGATCGAACATCATCAATTGATTTAACTTGACAACCATTGAGACGAATATCACCGGTAAATTTAAGACCATCACGATTACGAAAATTTAAAACATTTACTAACGTTGTTTTACCAGCACCACTCGAGCCCATAATGGCAAGTACTTCATTGGGACATGCTAAACCATCGACACGATCTAATATCTTTCTAGGCTCTTTAACTTGATACTTGTTGCCTTTTAATTTGTTTAATAGAGATCGTTTCTCTGGAACACTAACTGTTATACCTTTCCATGTTATTGTTATTTGTTTAGTGTCGGACTCGTTGAGTTGTGATGAAGATGATGATGGTATTGAAACGGACGATGTTTGTTGTATATCATCCAATGTGTATGAACTCATTTGTTCGTGTTAGTAAAATTTTTCAAACAAAATTTGGTTTAGATTGCATAAGAAATATATTACATAAAAAATTCTAAAAATTTTAGAAACAGGTAAATTATAACAACCTGGGAAATATGAATTTTATTTTCATAAAACGAAAAATTAGTGATCATAAGGGGTTTATAAAATTAAGAAAGTTGTAAGTTTTTTTTTCAGGAACTTATTGGTTGAAATTATCAGAGCCCAGAGAAGAGCGATATATTTAAGGTCATAAGGTTCATTAAATTCAAAATGTCCACACTATCTGAGTTTGTTATTTCTGATATTGTTATCGTATAAAAAATTTTATCGGTAGGTATAAAAAATTTTACCCCTACTCCTCAGCTTTTTGCAGCCAAATGTTTATTTGAACATTTTAGTAAACATGATTGGGAAAAGCTTTAATTGATGTAAAGGTATGTTTTGAAAGCTAAAAAGTGACACTGGGACCATTGCCAATGGGGAAAAAAATTCCCTAAAGCAATACGCGGGTGAAAACGGTAAAAATAAGAGAATTTTTCAGTCGGACTACATCTCCTCCTAGGGGATCCACAATACTCAAATTTTTTTTTGTATCTGATTAAACAAGAGGAATTCTCTACAAGTCTAAGGAATTACTTTTTTTATTTTATTTATCATTTTTGTATACTAGTGGACGAAAAAAGTCATAAAAATGAATAACTAAGAAAAAGAAGTGGGATGTACCACTTTTTTTGACTTAAAATTCTGAATTTACGATACCATTGATGCTGGGACCTAAAGTGGACGCTGTTAGAAAAATCCTAGAAAACAAATACATATCGGTACTGAACATTTTATTCTTGAAATTGGGCGCTAAAAAGGGTGCAAAAAAGCCTGTTTTTTTTAAATAAAGGGATTAATTTTAATATAAAAATGTAAATAACAATCGTCCCAGCGTCAATGGTAGCTTTTTAGCTTTCAAAACATATCTTTACATCAATTAAAGCTTTTCCCAATCATGTTTACTAAAATGTTTAAATCAACATTTGGCTGCAAAAAGCTGAGGAGTAAAATTTCTGTTTTTTACACTCATGAAACAATTGATTTTCCGGGGTTTTCGAGGTTGTAGAACACGATAACAATATCAGAAATAAAAAATTCAGATAGTGTGGACATTTTGAATTTAATGAACCTCAACGGAAATATTCCAAATAATTTTTGAATTCACTTAAAATTTGACTGTTTAAAAATATAAAGAAAGTAAAGGTATTTATAATTGATAGTCGTAACCATGCCTTGGCCGGTCCCAAGCTCGAATGTGAAAATGGGAGGGCGTGCTGTCATTCTAACATAATTCTAAATGTGCTGTTTTAAGGGTACGTGGGTCTAAGGATCGCGTTCGAATCTTGTCGTATTGGGGTGCCGCTGGCTTTGACCATCAATACGTATAGAAGCCTGAGAACTTGTTTTACAGCAGACCCATTTAGCAATAGATGTAGCCCCAGTGACAAAGTTAAGTATTCTCCAATGAGGAGAATACGCTTGGTTTGTGGTTCCAAGCTAAATAGTTGTCGAGTTCGCAGCTTCGGCTCGGATGAGTGACGCTGCTTATGATGAACGTCCAACAGTCACATGCCCGGTTCCAAGCCCGGATGAGAAAATGTGAGGGCGACTCGTAGAATTAAGGGTCTTGCTGTCTTTTAGCAATTGAAAAGGGAGAAGAAGTCCATAAAATTTCGGGAATGTTGTGTCTCTGAAATTTTATAAAACTAAAAAATTCTTAAAAAAATAGCTCAAGATGTAATAAAAAATTTTCACCGACTTTTTTTCTAAAATTTATTGCTTGCACTCTAAATTTTAGATTTTTTACTGTTATTATTCATTTTAAAAAAAAAAAACATCAGCTGCCATAAATAAGCTCTAAATAAACCTGCAGATGTTTTTTTAGTGAAAAGAAAGACCAAAATTAATTGTTTTTTTGAACTAAAAAAAAAAGTAGTTAAAATAAAGTATTGTACTAAAGTACTGTTTGACAATTTTCCAAGAATAATTTGATTTTAAAAAAAGAAAAAAAAAATTTTTTTCAGAACTAAGGATAGCAAATATTGTCACGTAATTTGAAACGTTTTATTTGTTACGTTTTATTTAAGGTTACAAAATTATAATATTTTTAAAAAATAACTAAACAGGTATTTTTTCGAAAAAAGGTATAATTTTTTTTGTCAAAGGAGTAAACTGATTGAATAATCTTAAAATAAACTAATTTTTTTGGTTGTTTAAAATTAGATCGAATTTGAAATTTAAATTTTTTATCTCTTCTTTTTTTAAGGATAATTAATTGTAAATATTCGTTTATGAATTGTCATTTACGAAATCAAGGTAACAATGTAGCTTTTTTAAATGATCGTGCTAATGAGTCTAAAATGAAAGTGACAAAGAGACCTTTAGGACTTCATTATCGTGGTTTATCTTGAAAAAAATCCATTTTATTTTTGCGTTTTTAGCAAATAATGCTTTAAAAGAAAAGATTTTACCATTCGAGGCGTGTACTTACTTCAACTAGAGGTTTCTAGCTTTCAGATCATATCTTCAAAACAGTCATAGCTTGTACCAATTTTTGGTACTTAAGTCTTCAATCAAAGCACCACTTCATTTGGCTGCAAAAAGCGGGGATTCAAAATTTATGATTTTTTACCTTCATAAAAAAAATGAATTTCTAGGGTTTCTGAAGCCGTAGATTTAAGATTTGATATCAAAAATGATAAATTCAACATTCGTGTGATCATAGACGATCCCTATGCAGAAAATTTTTTTATTGATTTAACAAGCCTTGGTAAGTAAATATTCGCTTATCCAAAATTTCGATTTTCCAGAATTTTAAAAATGGAACGTGACAAGTTTTTTGTCTTAGAATTTCCCAATTTTCGCCAAGAAATTAAGGGCTCGAAAATTTTTAAGAAAGTCAGTTAATCATAGAGTTCTCAGTTTTAATTACTCTTTATTAAATTTTTGTCTCATAATTTATATTTTATCGATCTTTTTGTACCGTAAATATTTGTTTTTTTAACGCGGCACTAAAATCCCGAAATCTTGGTTTTTAGTGCGTATATAATTTGGTTTTTTTCGACAAATTTTTTTCTCGAATTGCTTTTTTGTTAAAGAATCTTCACGAACAGGAAAATGTAAGAATAAAAATTTTTTTCAGGGGGAAAATTAATTTTTTTCGAGGCAGTTAAACCAAGTTTTCGGGATTTTAGTGCCGCGTTAAAAAACAAATATTTACGGTACCTTAAAACGGTCATTTTTTGTTTTTTAAGACAATATTTAGTGTCCTTACCCCTTATTCGATTATCTAGAAAATTCGGCTATATAGAACTCAAAAAAATTTTCTGTTCTGTATAATCGAATATGTACTGTATAATGATGATAAAAACTTTATTCAAACAGAATGACTCAAATGAGTCATTTACATTTACTAAAATTTTTAATTAAAAGATAAGGTGTCTCATAATTTATTATAAAGATGATATTTGGTTTGAAGCAAACAGATAAATCGTTTCTAGTGTTTAAATTTAGGATTTTTGAAATTTTATCATTTTTATAATGGAGCCTCAATCACCTGTAATAGCTCAACCTCGATCAATTGAGCAACCAATCGCCGTTGTATGGTTCCTTAGAATCGCTCCAATTCTCTTTGCTTTATGCATAATTATGTTAAGCATATTAGCTTTTGTTGGAGAGACAAGTTCAATTTGTATATTTGCCTCGGTTGTTTTGATGTAACTTAACCCTTTAAAAACTTGACAAAATTATTCACTAAGATTTTAATCAAGGTTTGGAGGATTCTGTGTTCTCGTTTTAGAGCTACCGTTCATTTATTATTTTGTTCAATTTTTGAATCGAATGAAAGAGACTAAAAAATTAATTTTTATTAAACTAGTGGTCTACATCATGTATGAAGATTTTTGTTCTAAAATTGCTCTAACATAATCGATAATTTACTTTTCATTTTTTTTAGACCGGCAGCAATTGCATTTGGTTCATGCGTAAGTAAAACTGAAACAGTTGTTGGTTCATTATGTCTTGTCGCCATAGGAGCACTTAACTTTTACATTTTAATTATAAAATTCAGAAATAAATAACTTTATTAAAATATTTCAATAAAAAAAAAAGTTTATCTCTAATATTTTATTGGGAGACGTTCATTTCATAGCAAAGATCTCATAGCAGAAGACAAAATTCATAGCAACATCTCATAGCAAAAATAAAAGTCATAGCAAGTAAACTAATAGCAAATTTTTTTCATCGCACAATTCTCATAGCAAAAAAAAAATAAGCTCAAAATTAAATAGTGATAATAAGAGTCATATTTTTTATTTTTTTCAAATTAAGTTAGTACTTAATAATTTGTAAAAATGAACTTATCCGATAAGCTTAACAATTTGAGTTTAAATCATGATTCGCCTCTTCGTCTTAGAAAACGTAACGTTCCAAGAACCACTAATGTCAAAACAAAAAAAACAACCCATTTGTATGTAAACGAAGAAAACGGTGATAATTCAGATTTGATAAATCCTAATAATGATGATAACTCAGATCGTAATGAAATTTTAACCAGCTTTGACGTTTACACAACTAGTGAGTTTGAGTCACATGAAGAGCAACATGAAGAAGAGGAAGAAGACCCTGAAGAAGAAGAAGTAGAAGAAGACGATAGCGAAAAAGTCAAAAAAATAAAGAGTTTTATAAACGAACCTGATTTTTTCGATAAAATTAAAACAATGTCAGAACTCACGATTCTACCAACACAACGCAATAAACCAAAACTTTGTTACGAATTTCATTATTACACAATTGATCGTATAACTTCAACAACAATCGAATGGAAATGTGAACGAACTGGAACCAAAAAAAAACCAAAATGTTATGGACGCTACCATAGTGCTCACTTTAATAAACCAGTTTTTGAAGTTGTTCCACATAACCATAAGCCAGATGATACCAAAGAAGAAAAGATACGGACAATAAGCAAAATTAAGGATGAAGCGAAAAAATTTCGATTGATTTTGAAAAGGCCACGATCAATGCCATTCACCGTGTTTATCCAACAACTGAGATTTCAGGATGTTTCTTTCATTTTTCTCAGAACCTATGGAAAAGAATTCAAGAGTATGAGATGGTCAACGACTTTAACCATAACAAGGACGTCAGAGAGGCTTTTGGATATGTTGAAGCCCTCCCATTTGTTCCTAAGGACGATGTTGTATATGCTTTTGTTAAAGTCGAGTCACACTTTAAATCGAATCCTAAGATCGCTACTTTTTTAAGTAATTTTGAAGAGTATTATATCGGATCTTTAAAAGAAAACTCGAAAACATTTCGAAAAGTACCATTGTTTAAAATTGATTATTGGAATCTTAACGAACGAGTTTTAAATGGTGAACCTCGTACCAATAATAATGTAGAAGCTTGGCACAAGAACTTTCAACACAATATTGTCAAACACCCTTCTATACCCAGATTATTAGAGCATTTGTTGTTGGAACAAAACACAATGGAGTTTCAGTATGAACAGTTAAAGTCAGGTGATTTTTATGAGTTAAAAAAGACTGAGTCGGCAAAAAACAAGAGACTTGTCAATTGTTTACGAAATTATAAAAAAGCTAAAATAATGGAATTTTTATTATCAATTAAGAGTAATTTGACTGATTAATTTTATTTTTATTTTTTTTTTTAATATTAATAATAATAATAGAGACAGATAACTTATTAATTAAATGTGTAGATAATTACAAATAAAGAAGTGTCAAAACAGATTATTTTTTTTTTGCGATGAGTAATTTTGCTATGAATTTAATTAGCTATGAGTTAATTGGCTATGAAAAAAATCGCTATGACTTTTTTGCTATTAGATTCACTTGCTATGAGTTGGTTGCTATGAGACTCTTGCGATGAAATGAATTAGTCCCATTTTATTGGTTTAACCCTCCAGTGTGTTGATACACTGGGGTAATTTGAGGCACACTACTTGCTGGTATAACAGGCAAAGGCTCTGAATCGTAACTCGGAATCATCAAATTAGCCGGTTGATACATACCATAAGCTTGATTATACCCATTCATTTGTGAATTCATAAGTTGGTTCGGATTATTGTTTGGATAAACCGGATTGTTGTTGATTACTATTGTTTGAGCGGGAGCAGGTGCAAGTCTAATTGCTCTTTTTTCTATTTGAACAAAATTTTAAAATCAAATATGTTTAATTGTTTTTTTTTGTGTTACTTTTATGGACTATTGATAAACAAATTGCAAGGCCGATCACTATCATGACTGAAATGAAACCTACAATCGGAAGTCTGGTGACAAAAAAATATTTTATTTCAATTTCAGATTCTGAGATTTTAAGACCTTATGGTGTAAACTTTCGGAATGATTGTATAGGTAAAAATTTACATTTAAAGGTAGACTTTGACCTATCAACTTAAAGAAAACTCATTCCTCTACAAGCCAAAATATATTTTTTATCTTTTTATAAATATGACCTTGAACCTTCCAAAGTTATTTTGACTTAAATGGATTAAAAATTGGACAATTTGTGAAAGGCTATTTGAACCCTTTAAATAAATCAAGGATCCATCAATATAATTTTTTCTTGTAGTAAATGTTACGGTTCTACAGAAAATTTTATGCGGAGTTGATGGGTAAATACATTGAGTGGTCTTGACACTTTTTGGTCCCGAAAACATATTTTGGACACCTCACAAAAATTGGCTTTCCTCGGTTTTCAGTTGTGTAGATTGCAAATTTGAGGTCAAAAATCATTTTTTCTAAGTGAGGACGTTTTGAAGGTCCGGAACCTAAAAAATGTTTCTCAGTCTAATTTTAGTCCATTTATCCAGAAATCACTTTGTAAGATCCAGTACTCTAGGTGATATAAAATATTGACAGAATTGGCTTGTCTCGTTCCGAAAGTTTAATTCACCCGATTAGACCTTCTTTGAAAATAAATTTAACATTATTTTTAGCCAATTTATTTCTGAAAATTGACAACAAGCATTGCTAGCTGATACGGCAACAACTGAACAACATCTTTGTAGGCATCTTAAAAATACATTATATCAAAAAATAAAAAAGGATGTATTACAAGTTCAGAGCATCGAATCCCAGGTACCTTTCTTTTTAAAGTTTAGAATGAGGTTTGATGAGCAGAACTAAGTCATGGTTCTATTGATTTTGCTCTGAACTTTTTTTTACAATTAAATGTACAATGTATAATTTGTATATCGAACATTTTGTTTATAACTACAGTTGACAGCTCCCAATGTAAACTTTAAACAAATTTTGAGATTCTGACAGTTAAATGATCTCATAGACTTACTTGAACTAGTTCACAAAGTAAAGCAAAAAGAAAAAAAAATTTCTTCGAAATCTCCATTTTTAATTTTCAACTTTCAAAATCATAAAAATGTCTTGAAAAGAATTTTTTAATTTAAACTGATTGATTTTCATTAATTTTTACTTAATATTAGTGTAAATAATAAACAGTTTGAGTTAGTCTATTCAATTAGAAGAAAAATTATTTTTACCATGGTTATTGATCGATTTTAAAATATTTTTTTTTCTTGAAACAAAAAAAATAAATCTAATTAGTTTCGAGAAGTCTCAATTTTAAATCCATCCGTCTTCATTAGACTATACGTTGAATACCAAAAGGTGTCAAATCGTGTGGAACAACTTTGCAGCGTCTATTAACTTTATGGATCAACTTAAGGTGACTAAATATGGTGGACTGTTAAGTGTTAAGGTCACTTGATAATTCTCGAGTATTAACCCGGGGGTCGCTCTCTATAGCCGTACGCAGGGCGTCCTGATCAAAACTCACTGGTTTTCCAGACCCCTTTTTCCCTCGAAGGCTAGGAATACCACCGGTGAGGACATTCTCACCTTCTACTTGACATTTCGTCATCCATCTTCTAAAAAACGCGAAATTTTCTGAATCACCTAAATGGAATTCTTAAAATACCTGTCTCTGTATAGCTTTACACTATTGCTTAGGTAGTTTAATTTTTGATACAAAAAATTATTCGTGTCTGTATTTGATAAAAATGAAATTTTAAATGAAGCTTAAAAAAACGATCTATCTTCTCGGCAAGCAAATGGAACTTGAATTAACAGACTGAAAAAAAAGAGTTGATATCTTTTAAGAAAGGTACCATCGTATACTTCAACACTGCACTTCAGCTGATGATTAAGAGTGTTTGGTCTAAGGTGATAAATCCCTCATACTGACTGAAAAAAATGCCCTTTTTTCCTCGTTTTCGTCCCACGACTTGAAGTAAAGCTTACTCGACTTCAACACATGTACCAACGTCAACTAGAGCCTTTTAACTTTCATGCCTTGTCTTCAAATCACTCAATGAGTACTTAAGTGTTTTAAACAAGGCAACACTAAATTTGGCTGTAAAAAGCGGCTGGTAGTAGTAGTAGTAGTAGTACTTTTTCTGTGCAGATCTAACATCTAGTAGAACAATCCTAGACTTAATTAGCTGCAGAAGCTGTTAGCCGTTACAGAATTTTTTTATACTCGCTACGTTTGCATCTTTCGACGCCCTTATTTTAAGTCACAGCGACTCGCGAGTCCCAATACGATGATTTTCAAAGTTGTTCTAGTATCAGGCCATCTAGAAAATGACTAGTCGATGATCTAGTCGGATCGCTTCCAAGCAGCAAAACATGATTTTCTTCAGTTTTCGGGGTGGTAGATAGTCGTGACATTTTGTTACCAACCACTTGACAAACAGATCAAATGTCATTATAAAACAATTTATTTTTGCATTAAAAAAAAAGTAGGCTATAAAATAAAAAGTTCTAATTCTAGACTGTCTTAATCTTTTTTTCTCAAATTGACATTTTCAATGAATTTAGCTAACCCATTGATTTTAAGATCTGATTCCAATTTTTCTACATGTCCTGAAAAGCTTTGAGACGACTTTGAACAAATTGTACCCAAAATAGAATCCAATTTTGTCAAATCAGGTCTTTGTCTAGAAAACTTAAACTGCATAACATCGGGTACATTCTCTTTCAAAAACTGACTGTACATTTGACCTTTACTGTGTTGAGAACCCAAGAAGGATACGAAAATCAACGATGCAGGATAAACTGTTTTCCGATATTCCATAAACAGTTCATAAAATCTCCATCTTCGTCCGTCTGCAGTCGTTCCATTCGTATTCTCTTCTTCGTCTGTAACAATTATTAAAGTTTTTATAATCTCTTTTTTGTCAAAGTATGGGACTAAACTAGCCGCTGGTGAAGTTGAACCCGAAGCTTTAGTGTTATGTGCAACCTCTAATACATTTTTAATATTCTTCGGTTGGAGGGTTGAATCGAAATTTTCGTGATTAAAAAATGTTAATCTCGCATCGCAAATAGTCGCTAAAAGTGAGCTTATAATCGTCGATGTTCTTATAGCTACATCCATTGAACTACTAGCGTCTCCTAAAACGGCGACTGGTGATGCCAAAGTCGATCGAAAATTTTTTAAATTTTCCTCTGCTATTGGAATCATAAGCGAATAAATTGAATTTTTTTCGCTCATGTCTTTCAACAATAACAATCTTTCCATTAATTTTCCGTAACCAAGTCGAACCTTTTCACCTTTTTCTAACCTAGCACGAATGATATCATCGACTTCGGGACATACCAAGTCTTCATAATTCCATAAAATTGAGTCCAAAGTCTCTTGTTTCTCTGCAAGTAGTTTCTTAGACACAGGGTTTAAAAATTTTTTATAACCACTGATTATTCTAAACGGTAAATCGTACTCTTCAATCAATTGGTTCACATTATCTTTATTCATTTGACGGCATTTAAAGACCTTGGAGTCTTGTGGTAATTCTTTACCGAAACAAAATGGCAAAAACCAAGGTGCGTTTGGAAAATCTTTTTCCGGATTAAAGTGACATATGTTAGCAAGCTTTTTCCATGGGTCAACCGGGAGACTAATGGCAAAAAATTCGAGGTCTTTTAACTCAAATTTTCGAACCCATTTTCTCAACTTGTTCGCCAATGCACCACTGAAAGACCCGATTTTAGGCTTCAAAATTTCTAAATTGTTAATATTTTTTTTGTACACGGCCATTTTTTTTGGTTTAATAACAGCGCCTGTTTTTGTAATTCGTTCAATTTTTTTTTCAATAGCTCGTTTCTCACGTTGACTGTCCAAAATAGTCACTGCTTTTAAAACATCAGAGAAACCGAACTCGGGATTATGATCCAAAAAGTATGAGACTAACTCACTGTCATGTCTTGCAAATGCAGCTGCTAATCCGCGAGCTTTTGCGTTTGAAAGTAAGTCGATGGAATAGTCTTTGAATGCGATTAAAGTTGCGAGATATTTGTCTCGATTTGAACATTGAGCATCGTAATGCTGATCAAATGTTGCGTTTTTGGTGAAAAATTCAGTCGAGTCTCTATTAATGTCTAAATCGAGTGTCTCGACAGTTTTTTCTTCGGGCGACGTCTTTAAGACGTGACGACGTCGAATTGGTCGCTTGAAAGACCGTTTTTTTTTATGAATGGGTTTAATAAATTTGCGAGGCATTTTGAATGTTTAAGCTTTATTTTTTTTTGAAAGTTTTTTATAAAGTAGAATTTCACAATCGAAATAACGATTCTCGTAATTTTTATTAAAATTTTGAAATTTGTGTCAGAATGTATGAAGGTAAATAATTTCAGCTTGAAATGAAATTAATGACGAGTCTTTAATTGAAACAAGAAACTTCTTGTAAATCGATTTCAAGAATTTTAAGATTTCTTAACAAGTCTGGGCCAAATATTTTTACCTATACCGGATGACTGATTCCATAATTTAGAAACAACCTTTTTTTACTTTTTTTAGGGAAAAAGAAAATATACCAGTTTAAGTAAAGCGTTAGAAGTGAAAAAACAAGTGTTAGAGGGCCGTTAAAATGGTCAAACCAACGCGTTTAAATTGAAAATCGAACTGTTAGAAGGGTAAACATCAAAGTCCTGCAACATTTTAATTGCCAATACGCCTTAATACTGGATTGGCTTGTTTCAATCGTTTACACTAACAAACTTAACAACGTAAAATGACAAAGCTTAGAAAATTTAAACATGTGTGGTCCTGAGCCGTTTATAAAAGTTTATCCATTAATTTAAAGAATATTCAAGATTTATAAGTTCTTTATTTAATTAAATAATGTTAGCACAGTTAGCGGCATATACATTCCCAAGCAATCGTGATTTTCTTAGAAAACCCTTGAAATTACTTGGACTCTCAATTTTTATTGAAAAAGTTTTGATTTCACTTGGAATCAAATAAAATCACAAGATTTATTGAAAATATATTGGAAATGCTTGAATAAAACCCCGATTTCAATATCGAAGTAATTTTTAAAAAAAAATTTCTTGGGAATTTCTTGGACCTTCAATGTTTAAGAAAATCAAAAAAAAAATTTCTTGGAAATCTCTGGAAACTTATTGGCCCTCAAATTTAAGAAAATTAAAATTTGAAAAATTCTTGAAATGTCTTGGAAAATTATTTCGAAAAAAAAAACACTTGAAAAAACATAATACTGCACTTCCACCGAGTTAAATGCTTGCCGTACCGAACCGTACCGTACCGTACTTGAAGCGTACCCGTACCCGTTTAAATGATAAGGTATTGTTGGCAGTCGACTAATGAACCAACTGGACTAAAACAAGAATGGTAAATTTTCACACAGGGTGGATACGTGCAAATTGTAGATATCTTACCCTGCTTCAAAATGGTACCCTGATTGTTTATATCAAGACAATCAGGGTACCATTTTGAAGCAGGGTCGGGTACGGGTACAGTATGAGTACGGTACGGTAAGGGTACGCCATTAATTCGGTGGAAGTGCAGTATCTCTTGAAAACTAAGATTTTCCAAGAAAATCATTAAAATTTATTGAAATGACTTAAAAAGAAGAAAAGATTCTCAACAAATTGTCGTTATCTAGTCTTTTTCGCATCTCAACTTACTTCATTTTTAACTTTATTTTAAAACTATCAATTCAAATGTCTACTAAAATTATAAAATTTCGAGGGCCTTACAATTGCCATGATCCCACGAAAAGAGTACCCAAGTCATCCTATTACTTTAATCTCAAAAAAAATAATTTCACTGGTCCTATTCGAAATTCGATTCATATTTAAACACAGTATACGACTCGATCTCATTTAATTAATCGGCAGCTAATGATCTTATCTTCAAACGATTATTCATCAAATCCAAACTAGTATCGAACTAACGAAGATTTTCTAATCGAAATTGAACAACAAAATACCGTTTCAAGTGAATATTCGTGTGATGACAGAGGCAATGAGCAAACAAGATCAATTCAATGTTATCAAGACTTATTGGACGATTTTTCGGATGATAATTTGATAGAAGATCTTCAAGATATTTTTGTAAACCAGGAAATAACCAAAGAGGAACTAGCCGCTGGTTATTTAACTGCTTTTTTTAATGGTCGTACCAAGAAAAATCCAAAAATATTCCTCAGATTTTCCCTTGAAAATATCTTGGAAATTCCAAATTTTTTTTTCCAAGTTTGATTTCAAGGGTTTTCCAAGAAAAATAGCTGTGAATATTGTACCTGTGAATTGAAATTATTTAAGAGCTTCGGTGTTTTATCGATTTTACACCAATGGCATTTAAAAGTTTATTTGCTTCTTTCGAACTGACACTTTCGTGAAGCATTGATCAACCGACGATTCCAACTGAGCTATCATTCCCATCAAATACATCGCCCCGTAATACAGAAACATTTAGAAAATGTTTTTCCATTGCGGGAATTGAAATTCCGACCCTCTGCTTGAAAGCCGGTCGGTTAGTGATTAGTTATGCTATAACTAGCTTTTTTATTTGGTGGTATGATTGTGTTATGCACTACTGATGAGTTCTAAAAAGGACGAAACCACTATTGATTGTATTTCATATCGAATTATTAAATTTAATTTTTTTGAAAAAAGATAAAAAAGCCGAAAATATTTTACTTTCAGAGACCACAACTTATTTATTTATTTATTTCAACTTTTTAATGAGTTTCGTGGATTTGAAGGTCCAATAAGATATATAGTTACCTTAGGGTATTCGTAATAGAGTTCAATTTTAAATAATTTCTTTTGGAAGGTTTTTAATACTGAAAACCAAAAATGCATATGTAAAATGGTGTAAAATTTTTATAACGACTTTTACATCCGGGATACTGAGTGTTATTTTTGGCGGTGCACGTTGGACTTGCTTCTCTAGATTAAGTCTGGTTGTGTAAATGTCCGAGACTCCATTACGTAATGTTCTAAGGTATTTCTGTACAAAACTGTTCTCGTAGGCTTTTGTTCTTATTTTTGTACTGCTAATGCGGCAAATAGCTTTGCTCTTTTCTGATACCTTGTTTAGTTTACTCGTGAGTGGATGGTTATCTTCTTCGATTATTCTCTTGAGAAGTTTGACACAAGTTTGATCAATTATTTTTTCTATCGTTACAAGATTGTACTTTTCACTTGCGGTTTCTGGTGTGATACCAATAATATCAAGCATTCTTCGATGGTATCTTTTCATTTCGTCTTTTGCTCTGGCGTTTGTTGACGTGAGGAGTGGGGCGCTATATGTGAATTGGCTTAAACCGTAGCTACGGTAAGCATTCACAAGCAACTCAGTTCGAAATCCGCATCGTTTCAAGCGGCTGATTAGGTATGGTGTACTACTGGTTATCTTTTGAACACGGTCCCATTGTTGGTTCCAGTCAAGTGTCTTATTGAGTTCTACACCTAGGTATTTGTAGGAGGAGACTGACTCGAGTGGTTTGTCATTCAACAAGACAGTTTGGCTTGACGCTAAAAGGTCGTTCGACAATATCATCGTTTTGCATTTGTCGCATTTTGTTTTTTGCGCACCATCTGGAGATGGCATCGACAATTGCTTGTGGTAAGCCATCTGGTATTGAGCTTCCGATGATGTAAGCCAGGATATCATCGGCATACTTTTGGAGGTTGGTGTTTGGAGGGAGCTCGTCATTGATGTCAGCTATAAATAAGATAAAGAGTATTGGGCCCAGGACACTTCCTTGGATCACTCCAGCTTCAACGTCTTTCCAGTCAGTTGTTACGTTGTTAACGACTACACGCTGCTTGCGCTCATTGAGGTACGCAGCGATCCAGGAGACGAGCCAGCTCGGGAGTTGTTTTTTGAGCTTCTCTAGTAGGACTTCATGGTCGACTAGGTCGAATGCTTTTGCAAAGTCAAAAAATACGGAGTGGGAATTTTTTTTCTTTGGCTTAAATTAGACTCTGTTTGATATTGGTTTAACTCGTAAGATAATAGATCGTTGCCGATTCTTTTGCATTTTTTTCTTGATTTGTTGTTTGTCTGAATGAAGAATAATGAAGCAGTAGTCGAACACGGTTTGTATAAGGGATTTGTAAAGGGTTAAAACTGGTTTAGATTAGCTCGGGCTAAAAGTTAACAGGACACAAGATACGGACTCGAACAAATTAACAATTTATTATTTTCTTCTAGTAACAAACCAGAAAATCATTCAGCTGGATATTTTGTCCAGCCACCGGGATTAAACTCTACCTGGCTGACATATACTTAACATTTAAGGCGACTTAACCCGTAAAAATTTTTTCAAAGTTTCAACAAAAAGAATAAAACATTGAAGGAAATTTTAGATGAAGAGACTCACCCATCTGAAATTGTTTAGTTAAGAGGCCCCGGACCATAAACCCTACTTAGTTGGCTATGAGATCTAAAAAATCAATTAAAACAAGTAAATTAACTTTTGTAATCAATTTTATTTTCATAAAATAAAATAAATTCTAAAAAAAATGAAACAGAAAAAAAAATTAAAAATAATAAATTTCATAATATTTAAAAAGAGAAAGAAAAAACAATTAAAAACTTAAACAGTTAACTTTAAATCATATTTTTGTTTCTTTTTTTTTAGGTTATTTTTGTATTTTCAAACTAAAAAAAAAACAATTTTTTTTTTGTTGGGCAAAAATTTCACAAAAGATCATCTGACAAAAAAATTTTACAAAAAAAATCGTTCTCGAACGAATTTTTTTTTTAAATATTTCTAAAATAAATTAACTAAAAAAAAAAAAATTTTTTTCTTCTTTTTTTTTTTTTTATTTTTTTCATTCTGTTCAATAATCATCTTGATCTATTTCTAACTCTCCTTGTGTATCATCGTCATCATCGGGAAATTCTTCTTCATATTGATTCATATTCATTTGTTCGTCTTCATCAAAATACTCTTCATCATCATTTAATTGTTCGTATACTTCTTCATCTGAATCATCATCACGTTTACGTTTACCACTTTCATCTTCGTCGATTAATCTTTCATTTGATTTACACTGTCGATTATCAATAAGATCAATATTAGGCAAGTCACGTTTGTCTAAGCCCAAATTTTCAATTACTTTTTGCATTGCTTTTTTACCCACTAGTATCGGTCCAATATGACCTGAGCTACGTTGATGTTTTTTAACATCCGATTTCCATTTTGATTTAAACGAACATGAACAACAATGATACGGTTGTTCATTTGAATGTACAATTAAATGTCGTCTAAGATCACTTAAATTACACGCTACGTATGGACATTGTGCACAATTGAGAGAACTTGTTTTTTTGACTGGTTTAATAGACGATACAGACGATATTGACGATGTTGAACTAGACGAACTTGATGGTGGTGGGGTCAATTTTTTGGGCGATTCACTCCCAACTTGTTTGATACTATCAAAAAAATTCAAGTCTTTTAAATCAGGGAATAGGACTTGATCTGGTATTTCGACGATTTTAGCTGTAACGTTGTTCGGATGTTGTTTTTTTGTGTGTTTTTGAACATCCCATTTCCAATTTGAAGCGTACATACAGGACGAACATCGATAGGGTTTTTCACGTGCATGATGACATCGCATGTGTTGAATTATCTCTGAACGCCAACGTCCTCGAAAGTCACACCAAAAACATTGAAAATTTCTTGACTCTTTTTCGTCTTCATCGAGTTTGATTTTTTTAGGCACACTCGGTTTCATTGGTTCCTCCTTTTTTTTTTCTTGTGTCAACGTATTTTGCATCGCCGCCATAGCAAATAGAGGGTTATTTAAAAAAGCGGGATTTGATAAAATATACGCAGCGTACATTGCGGCTGCGTTTTGTGATTGAGGTGATAAAAATGGCGGTAGAAATGGTGGTTGAATTGAGCACGATGACGATGATGAAGACGACGATGACAACGGTGGTGTGTTCGGGTTAATTGAAATTTGTTCATATTTTTTTTTATCCGATTCAACTGATCTTGAGCGTGAGCGTGATTGACGTTGTTGAGTCGTTGTTGTAGGAATAAGAGTCGATCTAGCGGCATCACGGTCACGTTTTTTATACGGGTTTCTAAACGTTGGATGAGTACGGTCAAAGTGTTTAGCCAAATCCCATCTCCATTTATAAGTCAATGAACATATGAGACATTTAAATGGTCTCGAGGTCGAATGACTAGCAGCATGTTTTTGTAATTCAGTCGGCCAACGTCCAACAAAATCACATTTTATACATTTCAACGGATTTTGAGGATCACTTAAATTCCATTCTTCATTTTGTTGAGCTACATTTGTGTTCCTCGGTGGTGATTTTGAAGACAATTCACGTTGATATTCGTTGTAATGATTCTTAAGAAAATGATCGTTAATTTGATCAACGACATGAAATTTAAGATCACAAATAGAACATATGAATAATTTTTGATTATAAGCTTGTGAGGTATTGTGTACAGTTTTTTGTACTTGAGGCTCTGTTGAATTCTGTTGTTGAGCTGATTCGGACGAATCTGAACTCGTACCAGAACTAGACGAATTCGATGATGAACTCGTTGATGATGCTGAATTCGATCGTGACACACAAGGCGATTGAGATCGTTCTCGTTTATTCTTCATTGACAAATCCAATGGAGCTCCATCATCAATCGGTTTAGGCATAGTCGAAAAGTACTGTTGAAACACATTGAACACATTCGTCATTGGATTATCCGGTTTTTTCACAACAGGAGATGTTAAACTAGTATTTCCATTTCGAAGTTTGACCTGTACCGGGGCGTCCAATGGCGGTGGGGTCTCTGTTATATGCTTTTCTTTCCAATGTTTGTTCAAACTCTTTCTCCATTTGTAAGTATTTCCGCATATTGAGCAAGCGAATTTTGTGATACCTTCTTCAATTACTTTCCGATACCGTGCCGGATCGACTTCGGAATTGTAATGACGTTTAGCCTTCTCTGGATTTGGTGTCTGTATTTGAGGCCTTGGTTGAGCGTTGATTTGTTGATTATACTTTTGTATCAACTGTGTCAAATTTGGGTTTGAGTATTGATTCGCCAAGTCGAATAACTACAAAATAAAAACTCGTTAACAAGGGTTCCAAAACAAAGTCTCTTTAAGAGTTTAAGACTTACCATTTTGTCGTTTGTTTGTGTTTTATTTTGTTCTGAGTTTATCTGAAAAAAAAAAATTGTTTAAATACACGAAAAATGCATCGATTACGGATAGACTCATAAATCATATCGAGTACAATAAACTCGCACCGAAACCGTAACTAAAATTCTATTTTAGAGTTTATTTATATTCGAAAAAAAAAAATTTTTTTATTGGTCTAAAATTTTATTCCAATCAAAAAATCGCTCTGAGAGTAATTTATATTAACACCTACGAAAAAAAAAGAGTAAATTACGCTTACAGGTAATCTATCTTATCTTATCTGAGTCTAATCTTCTTAATTTAGCAGAGAGAGAGAGATAAAATTTTTTTAATTAAAACACTTTACCTTGAATGAAATAGACGATGAAGACGATGAAGAGTAGAGAATTGATTCTTTATTATCATCATCTTCGTATTCTTCTTCCTCTTCTTCTTGGTCTAACAATTCATCATCATCCGATTCGTGTAGTTTATTTTCAAGATGATTTTTTTCCATATGAACTTGATAGTCCCATAGAGACTCTGTAAAAAATGAACACAAATCACAAGGGTATATTTCGTCCATATTATGTTCAAATTTCATGTGTTCACTAAAATCGTTTATGTCATTCGTTTGAAAGTCTGTGCATTTGTTACAGTATTTTAGAGTCACTGGTGGACTATTGGTGAGTTTAAACGTTTTTTTGCGTTTATTTGTACTAGTCGGTGCAGTCGCCAACATTCTTCTTCTTATTTTTTTTGTTCACAAAAATTAAATTCAATTACTGAACATATAAAATCTATAAAAAAAAATGGGAAGAGTGAAGTTTGGAGCAATTTTTTTTGGAGCAAAGCAATTTTAGAAAAGCTGTTTTCTTTGAAATAAAATTATGTATAGTGCATAAAATAAAAATGGTTTTAGATTGTAAATTTTTTGTTAATTTCAAAAATATTTAAAAAAAAGGGAAAATCAATATTTGATTATTAATGTTAGTTTCGATTTTTAACAAAATTTGAAATGCATACACTAAATTTAAAAGACATTTTGGCGCGAACATTTAAATTTTTTGAAAATTTCAAAAAATCCCGCCAATTTTACTTTTGAAAATTTGTACTTAAATTAAAAATTTAAAAATTTAATTTAAAATTTCATTATAATGTTAACAATCTTTAAAAATTTAATTATTGACAAATAATCGATCAATTCAAAAAATTAAAAAAAATATTTTAAGTTTAACAAATTTTGTTTAGTTATGTTCAAATTTTTAAACTAGGTTAGGTCCATCTATTTATTGAATTTTACAGTTTTAAAAAATAAAATTTGCTTTGCTCCAAAAATTTGCTTCAAAACTTCACCGTCGCAAAAAAATTGCGGTTGGTTAATTTACAGCGCCTAAAAAAAATAAAAAAAAAATTTTTTTTCTTGTCGATGAACTACTACGAAAAAGAAATGACATTTATCTTAGAAAAAAAAAAAATTTTTTTTCTTTATTTGTCGAAAAGAAAAACTAGGACAATCGTGGATTAAGTTGCAATTTTGAAATTTATAAAGTCCAACAGTCTGTAAAGAAGATTAGGTATATATAAAAAAAATTAATTAATTAATTAAAAATGACAACGATGATACGAGAAAGAATGTTGTTGTTCCTACCTATTTTTTGATTATCATGTCAAATGAATAAAATTTGTTCTAAAATATATACTGAAAATAGTCTGACCCTCCCTTTTTTTTGTTTAATCCTTGAATAAACAACAAAGAGAGATTTATCTACAAATTACTTTGATTCGATATCTTGAAAATCTTTTCTTTTTTTATTTCTGCGTTTGACAAAAATCCGAAAAATGACAAATTTTAGTGATTTTATCTTCAAATCGTTACCGATTCCTGAAATTGTACTTTCGTCTATCAGTACTATCTTTTATTAACACTTGTCGCACATCATTAAATCCCTTGAAACCAGAGGTCTAACGTAATAAAAAGTAGTTGACTCATAAACCCTCAAGTCTGGTCAATAAGATAAAAAAATACTTAAGATATGCTCGATCTAATCCTCGGCTAAACAAAAGTATTCACAAAAAAAATGCTAAAGATAAATCTTAATTAATTTTTACAGGTCGATTTTTGTTATCTCTTTTAGACCAGAGACGGTTTCGTTTGTATTCAAATGACAAATTTGACCTATTCAGAGATTGAAATTAACAAATCTTATCATCCGTTTAATCTTTACGTGAATTAGATAATTTTAAAACTATTCAAAATATTTAACTCATATACCCTCTGGAAACTCGTTTTTTTATAGTCGAAATTCCATTTTTTTTGTTGAAAACACGAAATTGACAAGTTATCAACTTGAAATGTCTCTTAAATAAATGACACTGTAAAAAAAAAATTTTTTTTTCTTCTTAATGACCACACCTCGAAGATATATCATTATCTTTATCAACTATGTGACGTAAATAAATATATCATAGGGCGTTTTTTTTTGTTTCTTATCTTATTTCCTAGTTCGTACCTGTTTACGTTCGTTATTTGTTTATGATTTATTTGTAGACAAAATAATTAAGGGAAAAAATAATAAGAATTTCTTCTTGTCCTGATTACAAATATGTACGAAAAAATCTTGAGTAAATATTTGCAAATGGATAAAAAAAGAAGATACTATGAAATAGATGAATTCCAATCAAAATGGACAAGAGAAGAATTTTTTTTTTTAATTATCACGAAAATATTCAATTGATACAAGAATGGACTCATTTCCGGCTTAGCCTTGAAATATAATATTATTCGTTTACCTGAATATTAATCAGCATTTTTTTTTTTGAAAAAATAAAAAAATTTTTATTCGTTGGAATTTTGAACGAATCAGATTTTTTTGTTTCCAAGAATTTTTTTTAATTCGCTGTAATTCACAGGAGATTAATTTAAAAAAATTTTTTTTCTTTGAACTGACTCTCATAATGATCGCGATGATACTTTTTTCTTTTTTTTTTATTCAAGTCGCCTATGTGGTGCATTGTGGTTTAATAAATAAATAAAAATAAATAAAAATGATCGCAATGGGACATGACTACATTCATATTTTATCTCTTGCTTTGTCTTAATGACTTGAAAGAAAAACGATAACTGATCCTAGTTGACGGATGCACAGGTTAAAATTATAATATCTGATAAATTTTGCTGATTTCAAATCCTTTGTCGAGCTTTTATATAAACTAAGCTACTCTGGGTACAGACCGCAACGGTTTAAAATGGTGGTTACTGTTCGTTACAGTGTTAGTACTGGCACTGGCACTGTATCACTGCAAGTTTTCAGGGTCCTTAACAGTAATGGAAAAAATTGATGAAATGTCTTAAACCTAATTCAGGTGTTCCGTACCCCAGGGGTTTAGTCAATAGTATCCTCTACAACCCTGGTCATTCAAAACTTCCAAAAAATGAACCTTCATGAACCTTCAAAAGCATTCATGACCCATCATGAACGTTTCAAGGGACCATAGAGCTTCATATTTTTTCATTTTTTTTTCAAATTTGAAAATATGAAAATTTGAGAAGAATAATTAAAATATTTGAAAATTTTTGAGCAGATTTTAACCTTCAGAAATCCCTTGAAGCTTCGTTAACCCCCATTTTTGAAAGTTTTGAATTAGCAGGGTTGTAGAGGATGCATGTTGATTAAAACCCTGAGATACGGTAAACATGAATTAGGTCTCCCTGATCTTTAAGACATCTCATCAATTTTCTCCATTATTGTTAAGAACCCTGAAAACTTGCAGTGATACAGTGCCAGTCCGAACACAGATTTTTATCTAATAAAGAGACTCATTTCGTTGTGATAAAAGGTGGTGACGTAGGTCAGGGTTGTAAATTAGAGGTGTTTTCCCAGAGACGTATGGTCATTCATGCTTCTGAGATTATTTATATGAACATATTGGAATTTAAAAAAAAAAGATTAGAAAAAAAAGAAAAACATAATTTAAATATCCGAGCGTTGGAATTTGAAACTTTAATTTACGAAAATAAAATAGCAAAAAAAGAATAAAACTAGATTTTTTTATTTGAGCACATAGAAAGAGAAAAAAAAAAGGTAATTTATTATTTTTTCAGACTATTTCATTGGTTAGAATAGTTTTTGAATTATTCCTTTTAATTCGTAAATCTCTACTAAAACTCGAAAAAAAAAAAGAAAAGCCTAACTAGAATAAATATTTAAATACTATCTCTCTCTCTCTTTCGTTCTTTTTTTTATGTCTCTTGAATTCAGATAGTTTTCTTTAAAAAAAAAAGATACTTGATATGTTTTTAGAAATATTATCATGTTCGTGAATATATGCGATTTACCTTTTTGGAAATGATTAGATATATCTATGAACTAGAAAAATAATTTTTTCATAAAAAAAATTTCTGAATAGATAATTACGACCACAAAAACTATGTCATCTCACAGAATAAACAATAAACTAAGGAAAATGAAAAAAAAAATAGTTTAGACTCATTGACAAAAAAAATGAAAATACTTTCTGGATTAATTAATCGGAGGGCTTTGTTTTAGCTAAACAATTTCTTTCGGGAAATAGATAAAAAAATAGAAAGCTTTGACCCTTTTTTTTTATTTTTTAATTAGACGACAAAGATAATTCAATTCTTTTTTGCTATCTTGTAATTAATTTTTTTTATGTTATATAAAATTGTATTTATATAAAGATTATCCAAGTTGTTATCTTGTCGTTTGGTTTCTTCAGTAAACAATTTTTCGAACACCACTTGAGTATGGAATTTTATCTAAAAGTACTTACTCTATTTTGAACTTAAAAGTCCGGACAAAAAACAATAAATTTGCTTTCATTATTCTTTATGAGAAATGCTGCTTATGGTACCATGTAAAACTACCATGTTCATGGGTCTGTAATATGGAAATACTTGATTTGAATTTTTAAAAATCTTACTGGAAAAAAAGGCCTTGTGGTGCCATGATACTTGATACCGACTACTACACTAAGACTGATACTGCAAAAAATAGCTCTAGGACCATGTTAATCTATAATATAAAGACTTCCTCGTTATGACACCTTAAGGTACCATGCCAACACTTTGGAATACCCTGTTCTAACACCGAAGCTGAGTCTGTAATACAGATTTAGAGCCATGCTCACCAATAAAAGAAAGAGTTTTTTGGTACCATTTCAGAACTTGATACTGACTGCTACTCTGTTTTCTAAAGGCATACACTAAGACTGGGACTGGATAAATCGGTTTAGAACTATAGTAGAAATACTTAAACCCTCTTCAATATTTCCACTGAAAAAAACGAATTATGGCACCCTGAGGGAGTTATTTTTGATGATGATGTGGAAGTGGAAGTTGTACAAAATGCAGTCGTTTGTTGACTTTTTTCATAACGGACAAAACTAACTGTAAATTTTGATAGTAAAAAATTAAACTTGAATAAGCTTAAGATTGAAAAGCTTAAATTTAAAAACAAAAATATTTCTTCGAAGTGGTTAAATAGTCACGGTTACATGATTTTGTTACTGAGAAAGAAAAAATTCGAGAAAGAACCAATTTCCGATTTTGTTGTGGATTTTTCTTAAAGAACACAACTCAATTCTAATTAAATTTCAACACTTAAACAAAAGAACAAAAATTTACATATCGAAAAAAAAAAGAGATAAAACCCACAGGTAAAAAAATATTGAAAAAGAGAGAGATAGTTGAATTGTTTAAAATTCCAAAATTAGTAATTTTAAAAAAAAGAGAAAATTTTTTTTTTTACAGACATTAACCAATTTGACCAAGCAATGTTAATTGCTTATTAAAATAGCCTCACGATATAAAATTAGGTTACGAATATTAAAAAAGATAGAAACATACCTTAAAGCATCATTTGGACTTTATTTGTAGAAATATCAAAAAAAACAACAACAACAAAAAATTGAAAATAAAAATTTTGAACAAATAAAATTGAAATTTGAATCTATTTATAGATTCATGCTTACACAGAATTAACTGAGAATTATGCATTTGTTAGCAACAGAATCGTCTGAAATCCCCTCTTTCTCTCTCTTTCTTCTTTTACTGCTAAAATTTCAAATTAAAGTATTCTTTTTTATTTGATTTTCATTTCTCTATTCTTCTAGAGCGCATGATTTTTTAGCTAAAATTTTGCTGAACTTTAAAAATATAATATTACTGAAATTTATGCTCGCTCCTCTCTCTCTCTCTTTATTGCTTCAAGATAACAAAAATAAATAGGCATCAACTGCATTTGATTTTATAATTTTATAATTTTGTTACCTGTAATTTTTTGTTTTCAGCTCGTTCTTGTTGTTGTTGCAAATTTCGTTTCTTCTAAATCACCTACTTAAAAATGAAAAAAAATTAAAAAATTTCAACAATCTTATCTTTTATTAGATGTGAATTTGAAATGTGGCATTAGGAGAATTAAAATTCTTCTAGAGTTGTTATCATTCCAGTTTTTTTATCTACTTTTTTTTTTTTTAATTATTATGTATTTTTTTTTCAAGAGTTTCTCTTATCTACCAGGTCGACTTAAAGATGGATTTTGGAACTTTCGAAAATTCGCCATGACAGTTGTGTTAACTTCCTTGCTTGAGAAAAAAAAAAATGAAAATTATTTCGCCATGACAGTTTTTAACTTCCCTATGACCCTTAAAAACTGTGTTGAAAATTTATTGATTGTGATAAAGTACAGAAGTTTAAACAGACCGATTAAGCCTCAAGCTGGAACTGGTCATAAAATTATTGCAATAAAAATTTTTGTTTTTTTTTTTGAGAAAACTCTGATTAAAACATCGCCTTTTGTTGTTTGAAGAAAACTAATAAAAAAAATTTTCGAAACAAAAAAAAAGCCTGAGTCATTTGTAATGTTCAATGAACCATTTTTCGAAAAAAAAAAATAAAAGTGAATAGATAGTAAAACGAAATTGATTGACCTCAATTTTTAAAAATTAATTAAAATCAAATTCTGGTCACTTCCAATTTTGGTTTGTTACGTCCCAATTCGTTTTATCTCTCACATGTGAAATTAAATTACTGCTATTCAATACTTTCTTTTTTAAATTCAAATTTTTTGTTAATTCTTAAACAAATAGTAAAAACGCTCGTTCGGGCTTTCTAATCTCACTCGAAAATTATCCTAAACTAATCACATCAAAACAAAAATAAACTCATATTCTATTTGCAGGTAACAAAGTCGATTACAAACAATATTTTTTATTAATTAATAGCGGTGCTCTAAAAAAAAACTAAAATAAAACAGAACTGTATCAAATTGCAGTTTTATTACAATTTATTCAAATTCAAAATGTAAATATTTAATGTTTTATTTTTTGTTGAAAGTCTGATAATAATGTACCGCGATCTAAATGACATTTTGTCAAAAATTAGTTTATGCTACTCTGTCTTTCAATCCTTGATTTAAATGTTATTTGTACGAAGGAGAAATTACATAATAAAAATCTCCATTTTGAATTTTTTAATGAAAATTTTTGTTCAAAAGCTGTTTTGATTGTTTACTTGAATAAATATTTGATTGGTAAATTTTTAAAAAAATATCTTTTTAACAGAACTTGATGTCTCTATAATGATTATTAAGCTATTCAGAACACTCTGGATACAAGTTATAAAACAAAATGGCGGATACTTTTTGTTACAGTGAAGCCCAAGTTTGAGCCAGTTTGAGTTGTAGGTTCTGTCACGAGGAAAGGATAAAAAACTTGCCTAAAAGCTGCCTCAGACTGCGACTCCGATTCAAAGATTTGTTCTCCATATATGGAAACCTAAGAATGGCATATTTTTAGGGAAAATAAAATTTTTGAGCCCAATTTTTTGGCTTTTGAAGGAGCTTGTCTCAGTTTTTCGCTTGTTCCTATCCCAAATGAACTCATATGTATTATGTTTGATACAGATTCTGAAAAAGCACAAAATTTTACAAACGCTGAGACATTTAAAAAAAAACAGAAAGTTTTTTGTCATTTAGCTTGGTCAAGAAGAAAAAAAAAGACGTATTTTTCTGGTTTAGGATTACCCCAAAACATATATTCTATTATAGACCAGCTTTTAGTGCAGAAAATTCTATATTTTGTAAATTCAGATAGCGTGGAAGTTTTGCATGACGCGAACCTTACTTAGCAATTTAAAGATTACGGAGACCTAATTCAAGTGTACCACATTCCAGGGGTTTAGTCCACAGTATCCTTTAGATTGGAGTTGTTTTCTTGAGTAAAGCAAAATGAAGAAAATTATTTTTTAGATCTTATACGGATCCTTTCCAAAAACTGCTTCGTTGAAGAACGCTTAATTCATTCAAGCATCGCCAAACAATCAATTACCAATGAATAATACTGAAGTGTTATGAAAAATGTCCGTGCTTGCGTCAATTAAAGTTGATTCTGACTAATTTTTGTTAAAATCTTTAAACAATTTGAATTTTCAATTATTCATCATCGATTAAATTACGTTCAGGTCTTAATTTTAGGTTTTTTTTTTAAAGAGTCTCAGACCCAATTTAAGAGCGATAAAAAAATGACAAGATTAAAAGAACAAAGTTATAAAATTTATTTTTAAAAAAAAAACTTGAAATAAAAAGTACTGAGACTATTAAAAAACATGTTTTATCTTCAAGCGGTATCTCGCTTAACAAAATAAAATTTTTTTTTTTTTTAGTTAGAGTAATAAAATCAGTGATAAAAATGGAACAAGCTTGAAACACTAACAAAAAAAAAATAAAAATACTTAAATTTTTATGTCTGACAATTTAACATTTAAAAAAAAAGTCGGAATTTAATTGCGTTTGTGTGATATTTACCCTTTTCTAAAAAAACAGACAAATTTGCATATTGTTCTTTAGAAATATGATGAGTTTTACCTGAACATTAAAAAAAAAAATTCATCGTCATCATAAAATCAAAATGACTTTTATTCACTTTTAAAAGGAGTCAAAGAACAAATTTTAAAAAATATTACTGTTGTAAGTGTAGTCTCTATGGCGCAATCGGCTAGCGCGTTCGGCTGTTAACCGAAAGGTTGGTGGTTCGAATCCACCTAGGGACGAATTTTTTTTAATTTTAACATTTCTTGGATTTTCTGATAGAATATTTAATAACAATTTTTGTAGTAGTAGTAGTTTAACTGCGACTCGAAATCGAATAGAGCCTTACGGATATAGCAATTTTTTTGCAAGCCCATGTAACTTGCCCTTCCATCATTCATCTAATTTTGCCTTGAAATTTTCAGTTGAAGTTGTTTCGATTACTCTTTGTGAAAAAATTAACTATTTTAAAGAACTGGATTAAATCAGTTCTTCGTTGTCCAGTGTCCAAATCTGCCATGTTGAATCTCATGAGTCTTTCATCGTACGTTAGTTTTGAATAACCTGGTACCAATCTCGTAACCCGGCGCTGCACCTTTTAAATTTCTTGTTTATCTTTCTCCAGAAATGGACTCCACACACTAACAGCGTAGTCTAAATAAGGTCTTACAAGTGAACCGTATAACAATCTCATAACGTTTGGATCTAGGTATTTTAAATTATAACCCCAAGGATTCTATTAGCACGTCCACAGCAGTGTCTTATGTGTGTTTCCCATTTTAAATTCTTGCTGAAGAACACACCAAGTTCCTTTTCTAAAATTATCTTTTCGATTGCTCGCGTGCATTCTTTATTAAAAATTGTGTATACGAATTCTGGATTTTGCAAACGAAAATGCAAAATCCAGAATTATGCATCTTAAATCTTTAGAATACTGAAAGGCCAGCATTTTCTGCCAAACACACATTTTCTGACTTCTTTCTATAACTAGAACTAAGCTCTGCGACCTTAAATTAGTGTTATCTGTCCGTTTTAAGCATAAAATCACAAGAAAATATCAACCGAACACCACTTTTCAAGCGAACCAAATTTCCAGCAGTTCCCGAATACCCATTTTCTTTTAGGTTTTTTAGTGCTCTTTCTTGCTATATAGAAAAAAAGACTTTTATATAGCAATAAAGAGCACTTAAAACTACAAGATTCAATTGTTGGTCTGTTTTTTTAAGGTGCTCTTCATTTAATCTAGTCTGTAGCTACCAGGTTCGCAAGAAAGAGCACTGAACAAAAATATCAATATCCGTAAGGTGTCCGACCTTTTGTTTAACCGAATAATTCGGTCCGTGTTTTAGCAATAATAGTTTTAGAAACTCAATTGTTATACTATCATGAAGTATAATTTTTTTGGAACGGGGCCTATTGAGTCTAAATAAAATGGAGTTTTAAAGTCGAGCATTAGAGTGGTCTAATCTTTTATTCGCAAATAACGAAACGAAAATAATTAAGAAAATATGAAAAAAAATTTTTTTTTAAGTCTTCAAAATTCAAAATTAATAATTGTAATAAGTTCATTTTTTATATTTTCTTGGTATTTAGTAATGTCATTACGTAGATTTTCATATTCAATTATGTAGTTTTCGAACTCTTTTATCAATTTATCTTTAGTTAACAAATTATATGAATTTGTTAGAAAAGATAGAGTGTTTACTAATTGTTCACCATAATAGAAAATATCCCTTTCGTCAATGCTATACAACGACCATGTAAGGCCTACAACTGATTTCAATACTCCGCTCAATGCGGCTGAATTGCGGTACTTTACTATTTGACTTTTAGCCAAACGAAGCAAATAATTGAGTTTTTCGATTAACATTTTCGACTCGTTTAAATAGTCAAAGTAAAGTTTTGAAATAGTGAGTGAATTTTTTTGCAATTTTGAATCGGAAATTTTAGCAACTGTTTTTTCAAGTTCAATTTGTGCCAACTGAACGAGCTGTTTTGCGTCTTCAAACTCTACACTATCTGATTTTGATGATGAAATTGATTTTAAATTTTCGAACAAAAAGAAGGCTCGTCGAATTTGATTTCCTTTTTTAACAAAAAATTAACTTTTAAGTCTTCTGAATAGTGAAAAAAATAACTATTTACCATGTTTAAGAAGAGCATCAATCGATTGATCATATTTAAATATTGTTTTTATCAAAAGTTCTTCTTCACATGAAAAACTTAAAAATAAACATGAAAAAAACCAAGCTACTAACAACTTCATTTGTGGTCGAAAATTAAAAATTTCAATATTCGTCTGTCAGTGAATTAAATTTGAAAAATTTTATATTTTCAATTGTTCAAACATGTTCACTTTATAATTCAAAATTGTTGTAATTTTGTCTTTTTTAAATTTGAAACATACTTTTAAGTTTGTTCAAAAAATCGAAACCGTGGCCTTTCATTTAGTCTCGATTGACTCTTTTCTCTTGGTCGCTTTTTGGTGCTAAATAATTTCTGATTGTAAAAACGATCTCTTCCAAAAAATTTGCTGAGTCCTATATTAGATTGATTACAGTATAGGCAAAGGCATAGAAACCGACTATTGTTCCATAATATATTTTTTTATTATTTATTTGAAAAAAGGACCGCTTTCCGGCCATTTAATTAGGGCTGGTAGACCGGTTTTTAAAGCCGGTTCAAAAACGACTTTTCACTCAAACCGGTTTGAATTTCAAACTGGCTCTGGAAACCGGTTTTCATAGCAAGACTGGTTTAACAAACCGGCTTTGAAAAAAAAAACTGGTTTAATAAACCGGTTTCATGTTTAAGCCAGTTTTTAGAACCGGCTCAAGTCGGTTTTTAAAGAAAATTTTACCAATAATTAAGAAAATATGATAGATCCTTGTCAAGCTAATATTTTATAAAATGATTTTTAATATTTACCAAAAAATGACCTAGAAACGACTTTTTGGAGGAAAAAGCTATTAGTTTAGAGAAAATATTAAAAATTTTAGCGTATTTTTTGACAGATAACATAATTAATTTGTTTGCCAAGATTAAAAAGTTGAATTGGCGCAAAAGAAAAATCTGGGATACATCACTCAAGACCACATGAGAAAAAAAAATTTCTCATGTGGCCTTGAGTGGTGGGTCTAAGATTTGATAAAAAGCTAAAAAAAAATTTTATGATTTTCTCGTCATATACCAATTTGATTTTTTTTTCAAACCCCTGCTCATAGTATACCAAAGCCCAAAACAGAAATCAAAAAAGTAAAACCAACAAATTTTTAAGAATTTTTTATAGTTTCAGAATTTTTTTTTATCTTAGGGGTGAGATGAACATTGCATAAGTTATATCAAGAAGCCAATTTGTTGTTCGTTTTAATAAAACTTAGTGAAAACATTGACTTTAGATTATATAACCTAATGTAAAAATATTCCGAATTAAAACCGGTTTAAACCAACTTTAAACCGGTTTGGTCTTGGAAAACCGACTTATAAACCAGCTTGATTTTAATGAACCGGTTTAAAAAACCGGTTTTAGAAGTGAAGCCGGATTTAGAACCGGTTTAGGATCCTAAACCAGCTTCAAAGCCCGTTCTCCAAAATAAACCGGTCTACCAGTCCTACATTTGATACCAGATATGCTGTTAAATATAAGCGTAGCTGGTGAAAAAATATGACTAATCATTCAAAATTATTGAGTGTAAAAAAAGCAGATTTGAAAGTAATTTACAAACTGTTTGCAATAAATTTCATAAAAAGATAAAAAAAATTTTTAACAAAGAAAGAAAAAAGGTATATAATTTTAATATTGTGTTGATTACTATTGATATATGGAGTAATATCGACAAACAATTTGCTAGAAAGAAAAAGAAATTATTCTCTGTCAAATCTAAGATATTTAAAAAGCTCTCTTGAGAGATTCGGTCCTTTCTTATGAAGTAGTTGTTTTATTGAACGCGCGTAAGTACTTGTCTCTTTAAATTCCACTTCTATGATGTTTTTAATAGCTTTGATTTTTAGACTCAAACTATTTTGGGATGCTACTTCGGGATACGAGTTGTATTCACATAAAATGTTGGCTACTTCTTTTAAATTAGTTATACCCAGGTTTGATGACTCGTGTAATACCTTAGCTGTTAAGGTGTTTGCCGTTAGTCTTAGAAAGAAATCAAGTTTTTTTTTCTTAAGTTGTTCGACATTTGGTGGTATGCTTAAAGCAAGCTGAAGGTCTGTCGTCCTACATCGACTTGGGAGGCAGAACATGCTTTTTATTATATAGCCATCAATTCTTTTTATAAGGTTCGTTGTTGTTTTGTTGAGGTACATGTTTTCCAAACCATACGAGAGAATTGGTGGCATTGTGAAGTTTAGTACAAAAAAACAGAACAATTTTGAAAAATTGAAATAATTTTTATTCTGTTTGCCTTATGATGAATCTGCGAATGTAACAAAGTGTAACAAACTTTATTACACCATTCAGCAAACTCTGCAAAAACTCTGCAGTCTAAATGCGCATTTAGTTATAATACTTTTTAATAGTGTGCATTTTGCAGAGAATTTGCATAAATTTAGCAGAGGTTGCTCAATGGTGTAACAAAGTTTGTTACACTTTGTTACATGCGCAGATTCATCATAAGGCCAACAGAATAAAAATTATTTCAATTTTTCAAAATTGTTCTGTTTTTTTGTACTAAACTTCACAATGTCAGAATTGGTCTGATAAATACCTTATCCAGGTAACCTTTAAGAAATGGACAAAGATTGTCTGAGTTTATACCGATTCTGTTTAATTTTACAAGTGAAGCGATCGAGTTTCGTTTTTTCCTTGAGATATGTGCGTTCCCCTTGTCTTGAGAGTCGAAGTCAAAACCCAAGTATTTCGTTTGGTCAACTTGAACAATGCTCCATTCAGGGTCAAGTCACCATGGCATGTTAAATTTTTTTATCAATTTCTCTATTTCTCTATTTTTTGCTTCTTTGCAAATGGGATAAAATATTCGTGGGATGAAATTTTCATAAAATGTAAATGCAGCTTTATGCAGCAAAAATTGCTGCATCCACTTGTAAAGTCTGCAAAAAATTCTGCAAAAGGTCTGTAACTTTAATTGCGCAGTTAATTAAGACATTTTTCAATTGTCTGCAACTCTGCAAAAATTGCAAAATATTGCACAATCACATTTCATTGAAAAATGTCTTAATTAACTGCGCAATTAAAGTTACAGACCTTTTGCAGAATTTTTTGCAGACTTTACAAGTGGATGCAGCAATTTTTGCTGCATAAAGCTGCATTTACATTTTATGAAAATTTCATCCCACGAATATTTTATCCCATTTGCAAAGAAGCAAAAAATAGAGAAATAGAGAAATTGATAAAAAACTTTAACATGCCAGTCACCATGCAAGTTGTCCTCTTCAGAATTTACAATTTTCGGTTCCCCAAATTTCATGTATACTGTTTTGTCTGGATTGAATTTAATGTCGAGTTTAGTACCGGTATCTTCAATTAGCCTTAATTGGTTTTGACGTATTGATGATTAATATATCATCCGGGTATGCCAGAATGCCCAGTTTTAGATTATTGAGTAAGAACCCTTCGTCATGTTCTTCAAATGCTTTAAGTATTGGTTTTATGTAAATTGAGAACAGTTTTGGGGATGCAGCACCACCTTGTCTTACCCCTACTGTTCCACAATATATATTTTTTGTGAATTAAAGTGAAGTTGAATGTACTATGCATCTAAGAAAATTGTCTTGGAATGGGAATGATATTAATTTATAAACTGTAGTCGGGTAGAAAGATAAATAAAGGTGAAAAACATTTCAATTGCAAGTATTTAAACATTCCTATCCTACATGTTTCTGGAAGATTTTATACTTTTTAAGCATTTCCACGGGTCAAAAAATAGAGCATACATTTAAAGATTCTACAAGCTTCCAGTGGATTCGTTGGCAAAATATCCACGTACTCATATATTTGATTGATGAAGTCGAGACACCAATATTTATCTTAATGATGTTACCTTCTACGCTCTTTAAGTTTAACATGTCCAACGGTTTCATGTTACACGTCTGTTTTCATTTGCGTAAACATAAGTCAACGTTATTGTTCTTTTGGTTTATCTATTGATCCTGATATATTATCGTACAGTCTCTTTGACTTGTCTGGTACTCTAAGAATTTTTATTGAATCAGTACCTCGACTAAATCGAGTCCTTCTTGAACTATCGACCTGTTGGTAAGAGTAACATGAACTCGGACGAGAATCCCAGCATCATCAGTCAAATCAATAAAAAATAAGAGTGTTTTAATCAATAATTTTATTCACATTAATTTTCTCTAAAAAATTCTATAGAGTTCATTTTGTATACTTATTTGGTTATTACCAATTTCGTCACAAAGCTTCTCAAATTGTTTGATATAGCCATCGAATTCTTTGATGTACTTGTTTTTGGTATATAAACCTTGGGTGTTTGTTAAAAGCGATACACTATTGACAAGTTGTTCACCATAATACCAAAAATCCTTAGTTTCAACATTGAAAAACGACCAAGTTAAGCCTAACATTGACATCGATAGACCACCCCATGTGCCCGATTTGTCGTACTTTTCCTTTTGACTTTTGGCTAAAAGAATTACATTTTTAAGCTTCTCGCTGAACGTTTTTGACTCGCTTATATAGTTCAAATAAAGTTTTTTTAGTGAATCTTTTGACAAATTTGCATCCGAAATTTTTGCCATTGTTTTGTCTAGTTCATTTTTAGCGAAAACAACGTATTTTACTGCCTTATCAAATTCTAAATCATCCGATTTTGATAATGGAATCGATTGTAAATTATTAAAAAAAATAACTGCTCGTCTAATATTTTCTCCTATTAAACAATTGACAACAAAAAAATTTACCAATAAATTAAATGAAAAAAGTTACCAAGATTTTTTCCATTTTCAGCCAATTTACCATATTCGGATAAACCGTTACACGAAAAACTTAAACATAAAAAAAGCAATAATGTTAACAGCTTCATGTTCGTTTAGTTCTAAATCAAAAAAAATTTTCTTTTTAAGTAAGAAATCCTTTCAATTACATATATTGGTTAAATAGTAAGCACAATGCGATGAATTACGCATTTTAAAAAAAGAACAAATTTTAATTTTTCTTCTTTGAAATGAAACAAAAAAGCTAAATAACAATAAATATTTTTTTAAAAAATATTCAAAGTAATCACACAAAGAGAGAATGATCATCAAGAGTCCCACCCAAAAATCATAGATAAAATAATTGAGCAACCAAATAGAAAGAATATAAACCAACTTTTGGGCATCTTTGGTCATCATTAAAAACACTTCTTCAAGAGTTTTAATTTTAACCAGCCGAGAAGTGGTCATTAAAGAGAAATAATCTCTAGCCCTCCGTTAAGCGAAGACTGTTCATGTTCAATCAATTCAAGCATCGCAAGTTATTAGTGATATATTCTTGAATAATGCTGCTCTTGCAAGAACCTTTGAAAGCTTCTGCTCTTCTCGTCAATTAATTCTCAAACTGATCTAAGAAATCTTTAGATTATTTATCATAATCGATTAATCGAGGTTTAAGTCTCAATTTTACAAAGGTGTTTTCAAAACCTATTTTTGCAAGATAAAATGACAAGATTAAGTCGAAAACAAAAAAACAAAATTTTTTTAAAAAATAAAAACTATCTAAATACAACAGCTTTGGTGTCATTTATAAAATATTTTTTACCATATTTTACTGCACCTTTTCTTACTGCACTTTCACCTAATTAATGGCGTACCCCTACCGTACTCATACCCTTACCCGTATAAATTAATCGCAAAATTACGCGTTAGAGATTTAGGGAATTTTTTGAAATTTTGCTTTTTTTGTCTAAATTTCAGGTTCTAGCCGTAAGCATTTTAAAATGACCTGAATTTCGCCCTCGTACTCAGCGAAAACTCGACCGATCTTTATGAAATCTTTTATTTGAGCATAGAAACCTTCATTCAAGCCGAGGGAAGATATCAGACTTTTCAGTAGATGGGTTTTCAGTAAAATTCCTCCGGAGTATAATAAGCATCCGAACGGAACACTAATGGACAAGGTTTCTGTGCTCAAATAAAAGATTTCATAAAGATCGGTCGAGTTTTCGATGAGTACGAGGGCGAAATTCAGGTCGTTCTCTAAACTTTTCACAAAAATGCTGTAGTTTTAATGTAATTTACGTAAATTTACGTAATATTACGCTTCCTTACCATAACTAGTTTACGTTATTTTATCTAACTTAATCGATGACGATGCAATTTTACCGATTCTCCAATTTTTGTAAAAGCACTGTATAATATAAATTTCATACAGTAAGTGTTAAGAATATTCAGCAGTCTTACCCAACTTACCAAGTTCCGAAAGGCTTACTAAAAATCTGATTACACGAAAGACTTAAAAACTTAAATAATGACCAAGTTGTTTGCACAGATGATACTTTTACGCATTACAGTTTCAGTATCAATTAAGCATGTTTTTATAATTTTCATTGGAAAAATAAATTAAATTTCAATTTCATCTTTGATTTTTAAATCATCTATCAAGAAACAATTGAATTTATGACATTAGCACGTGAGGAAAGACAGAATTACGCATTTTGTTAAAAATAAAATTTTTTTGTTTTCTTTTTATTCAAAACTTAACTTGTGAAGATTAGCAAATTAAGAACCACTAATCAATGAGGACGTAGTCGAAGAAGCAAGACAGGTATTGATTACCATGAAGAATCCAGTTGGATGTCAAGTGTGTGGAGACATAATGTCTAGGGAGAGGGTTTAAAAATATAACCCACGTTGGTCACTTAATCTCCCGAAAGACCAAGAAAATATTAAGATAAAAACATAAAAAGAAACCAAGACCAAAAATAGCGAGTCAAAAATACTGACTAGGATATATCAGATTAGAAAGCATTAAGAGAGACGGGCGAGTTAAAATTTAATTTTTTTAAAATAATTTTTGAAGGGTCATTTGTATAGGGTGCATTAAACCTGAAAGCAAGCAAATGCATTTTTCTTGCACCAAGCCGATTCGAGATTGATCTTGAAATATTATCGTACAGTCTCTTTGAGTTGTCTGATACTCAAACAATATTTTTTTCATCGTCTCTTTAGCGCTTCGGCTATTAACAGAATGGTCGCGAGTTCAAAATTAGAAACGAGAACTTTTTAATTGATAACTTTATTATTTATTTAATTTCCGTATTTGATTTTATTGAAAAAAAAAAGTTTCAAGTAAGTCTTAAGTGGACATAATTTTATCGAGTTCTTTTTTTATATTTTTTTGGTTCATTTCACTTTGGTAACTTAGCCTCTCAAATTCTTTAATGTAGTTTTCAAACTTTTCAATGTATTCGCCTTTATATGCCAAACCAAAGGCGTTCGATAGAAACGATACACTGTTAAGCGCTTGTTCACAATAATAAACAATTTCTTTTGTGTCAGCTCGAGCTACGGACCAAGCAAAACTTAACATTGACATACAGTAGTTTTAATGATTTTTTAACAGTTCAGGATTAAGCGTCATAGATCACTAAAAGTAACTTTGGAACGAGATTAAATTCGCTAAAAAAAGTATAAAACGAGAAGCTTTTTTATACTGTGGGGCGTCGGGAAAAGAAAAAACTAAGCGGTAAAGAATCGGGAAAGTGATAAATCGAAACGAGAGAAAATCGAGAGAGAGGAACAATCGAGAGAGAGGAACAATCGAGAGAAAGGAACAATCGAGAGAGGGGCACAATCGAGAGAGGGGCACAATCGAGAGAGGGGCACAATCGAGAGAGGGGCACAATCGAGAGAGGGGCACAATCGAGAGAGGGGCACAATCGAGAGAGAGGAACAATCGAGAGAGGGGCACAATCGAGAGAGAGGAAGGAACTGTACATGGACAAGAAACGACATTAAATTCTGGTTCTAATTTTGTTTATTAAAAAATTTAAATTGAAATAAAAAATTAAAAATTTTGAAAGAATATTGTATAAATGTTTTATTTTTAAATTTATTCAAATTGACCAATGGTCTCCCTCTCGATTCTCTCACTCTTTCGATTCTCTCTCCCTCTCGATTCTCTCTCCCTCTCGATTCTCTCTCACTCTCGATTCTCTCTCCCTCTCGATTCTCTCTCCCTCTCGATTCTCTCTCCCTCTCGATTCTCTCTCCCTCTCGATTCTCTCTCCCTCTCGATTCTCTCTCCCTCTCGATTCTCTCTCCCTCTCGATTCTCTCACTCTCTCGATTCTCTCTCCCTCTCGATTCTCTCTCACTCTCGATTCTCTCTCACTCTCGATTCTCTCACTCTCTCGATTCTCTCACTCTCTCGATTCTCTCTCCCTCTCGATTCTCTCACGACTCTATCTTACTTTTCTGATTCAATTCTCGGATTTTTCTCGTTTTTAGTTTAAATTAACCAATGCAATTTTTATCTCGATTAAGTTTTTTTTATAACGTTTATTCCTGTACCGGATTAAAAAACCTTTAAAACTACTGTAAATAGACCACCCCAAGTGCCTGAGTTTTCGTACTTTTCTTTTTGACTTTCGGCTAAACGAATTAAATTTCTAAGCTTCTCTCTGTAAGAGCGTGACTCGTCCCCAAAGTCCATATAAATTTTTATAAGTGATATATGATCTTTTGTCAAATCGGGATGCAACAATTTATTCACTGTTTTTTCTAGTTCATTTTTAGCGAATTTAGCGTGATCCATAGCCTTGTTAAATTCTAAATTATCAGATTCCGATATCCACGTATAATAGCTTGAATTTAAATTCTGAATAGTTTGAAACAAAGCTACCCCAAGTCTAATTTGTTTGTGAGCTTCTTCTATTATGCCACTTTTTCTAAATTTATCAATACCGACTAACACTTTGTCCTTATAACCAATGTTATTTATGTCTTTACCCAAAGTATTAGACTTGGCTAACTTTTCGCCAATTCCTTTAAAATTTGAATTAAATTTTTTTTATTTTAAATGTTCTAAAGTATTTACCAATGTTAATTCCAGTTATACTCAATTCATCAAAATCAGATGAATCTTTAAACACATTTTCTCTACACGAATAGCTTAAAATTAAACACAAAAAAAGCCAGAGTGTTAACACTTTCATTTGTTTTTTGCTTCAGTCTAAAAAAAAGATCGTATTCAAAGATTGAATATTTGAAAAAATGAAAAATTTTTTTTTGAAAAACAAATCTGAATCATTTAAGAGCAAGAAGTTGTGATTTTAAAATTATTTTTCAATTGCAACTATTGGTAGTGCGATGCGAAGAATTACGCATTTTAAAAAAAAAAAGAATAAAAAAATAATTTCTCTTCTTTAAAAAGAAACAATAGAGCTAAACAACAAAAAAAACAAGAATTTTTTTTCAAATAAATCACAGAGGGAGAGAGAGAGAATGATTATTTTTTGCTTCTTGATTTACAAATTTTTATTTTTACCAGGACTTAATGTATTCTAACAGGATGTATACTGGGACCAATACCCAGTCAGAGTAAGACTCAAAACATTCAAAGACGACTTGACGTGAAAAAACAGGAAAAAATCCAAAATTTTGAAAAATTTCTTTAAAAAAAATTGCCAACGCTTGATCTTGCAGAACGTATAAGATATTCATTATGTACAGTACTGCTACGATTTTGTGTTTTTACTAATTTTTACATGAATTTACGTGATTTTACCAAAATTCACGTAAAAACAGGTAATTTTACGTAAAATTACCGGATGTAGATACAAAAAAAAATTTGGGCATTGTGGCTCCCTTATGAGGAGATGCGGTTTGGCTGAAGATGCTCTTTTTTTTTTACCGTTTTCAGCCGTGTATTGCTTTTTGGAATTTTTTCCCTCATCGACAACGGTCCGAGCGCCAATGGTAGCTTTTTAGCTTTCAGGAGATATCTTTATATCAATTATAGCTTATTCCAATCATGCTTACTAAAATGTTTAAACAAATCAACTTGACGTTTGGCTGCAAAAATCGGGAGGGTAGGGTCAAAATTTTCGACTCCTCCCATATATAAAAATTAATTTTTTGGGGTTTTCGAGGTCGTTGATTGACGTTATGTCAAAAATGGAGAATTTAGATAGTGTGGACGTTTTGCTCCGACCGAACCTTACCGTTTTTTACAAATGTAATTTTACGTTAATTACGTCAATTTTGGTAAAATCACGTAAAAATTAGTAAAAACACAAAATCGTAGCAGTATTGCAAAATCGTAATATCAGTATCATGTATTGCAAAACACGATTTCTTCAATTATTAGAAAATACATGACATTGTCAATCGTCCTATATTTATCCTTTGTTGAGATTTTTTGAAAAAATATTTATTTTGTATTGTTTTCACCCGATTACTTCTTTTGGGAAATATTTTTCCCATCGAATTTTGTGCCAGAGTCAGTGGTCGCTTTCGAGATTTCAGTTCATAGCTTCAAATCAATGATAGCTCTTCCAAATAATTAGCATTTGTTTTAAAACTGCAACTTTGAGAACCCTTACATCTCAAGTCGTTGTAAATCAAGAAAATCTTTGTAATGAACACTCTAATTCATGATATTTATTCATTTGTTATTCATTTAAATATTCAAGTGAAAAGTTTCAACCAATAAATATCCCTTTCCACCGAACCACATAAGAATTTGAAAGAGACTTTGGAAATTTTATCAGCATCAAAGTAGAACAATTTAAAAATCATCTTTTTGAAATGAATGAAATCGAACTAACATTACTTCGCAATTAAATTTGCAGATTTTCTGAATTTTGTTCATAGCATGTTCTAAGAGTGGCTTTTGAATGGTTTTTAACAAGAAAGCACTTCGATTTCATTCATTTCAAAATGATGATTTTTAAATTGTATACGAATGATCTTTGATAGGAAACCTCAAATTGTCCAAGGATGCACAAATTAGACTCATCTAACCCCTTCATAAGCGAGTATATTCGATTTCACTTCAAGTCACGTGACATAGGTTGTGCAATAATGGTACGTAATCAAGCCGAAATTTTATCATGTCCAGTCAATTTCAATTTACTGTAAAACCACTGTAATACAGTAAGATTACAGTAAGAAATTGATATTGACTCGGCATTTTTCGGTTGTTTACCAAAAGGTATGAATTCACGAAGAAGGGAAGAATTTTTTTTTTAAGAGTAAAAAATATAAGAAATTTACATTATTAGAGTGTTTTAAATAATCTTTTTATTTTCAAAAGATATTAATTTAATCTCCTAAATTAATTCTATTGAGTTCATTTTGGATACGTATTTGATTCATAGTAATTTGGTCACTTAACTTCTCAAATTCTTTGATGTAATTGTCAAACTCTTTAATGTGTTTTCCTTTGTTTAACAAACCAAAGGTGTTTGATAGAAATGATACACTGTTAGCTAATTGTTCACCATAATAAAAAATATCCTTGGTATCAGCTCGAGCCATGGACCAACCAAAGCCGAATAGTGATATAGACATACCACTCCATGTGCCTGATTTGTCGTACTTTTCTTTTTGACTCTTGGCTAAAACGATTAAATTATTAAGCTTTTCGTTATAAGTTTTTGACTCGCTTAGATATATCAAGTACAGATTAACAAGTGATTTGGAATTTTTTGTCAAATTGGGATCCAAAATTTTGCCAACTGTTTTTTCTAATTCATTTTTAGCGAATTGAAATTGTTTTTTCGCTTGATCAAATTCTAAACTATCCGAATCTGATATCCAAATATTATAACTTGATTTTAAATTATCAAAACTTGCATACAATGCACTTCCAAATCTAAATTGTTTTTCGACATCTTTCAAAACATCAATACCGCCCCAGTCAACTCAATTTTAATGATTCTTTAAAGAATTTTTGTGGAAATTCGATGATGTTTCTTTAAAGATATTGGACTAATTTTCTTTAAAGATTCTTTGAAGATTCTTTAGAGATTCGTTATTTTTTCATTTTCCTATAAATAAAATAGCTAGTAGTCCATGCGAGGCGTTCACAAATTAGCTATCCGTACATTCGTGGACGTTCCTATGATTTTGTAATAAATTCATTGATGAAAGTTTACAACTTCCAAAGAAAGTTAATTCTTGAAGAACAGTACCATAAACTCTATTCAAATAAGAATCTTTTATGTCGACACAATTTTGTTTCTAGTTATAGCAACTACAGCTTCTGAAAAATTGTCTTTGGGTCGATTTGTTGCGTCTCAAATCAGGTCTAACTTGTTATCCAAAGTCACTTAAAACTTTTTTTGAACTTACAATTAAAAAGAAAATTATTTTAGTGAATTAGTTAAAGTTAATACAAGTCTCCCAAATTATTGTTACGACACGATTGACGTTGGAAAAATCTTGGTCTAAATGAATGGTCTATTAAGTAAAACAAAATTATTTTTTAAGATTTAAAATTATTGGTAAAGCATCAATAAAGAAAATTTTACTGACCAAACGATGAAAAAAGGTCAATCAAGCAACTGAATCTTTGCTAATTCATGTATCTTGTCTAGCTCTTAAAAAAAGGATAATTTTAATACAGAGTTTTTATTTATCTCTAACTGATGAGAACATAAGCTTATCCTAAAGCGGTTTCTTGAATCAGATTTTCATCTTAGTGAAACTAGCTAAAAAAAAGGATAAGAAAGTTAAATTTTAAAAGTCTTTAATTTACCGCAAAAATTTGAAAAACTATGATCAACTTACAAAAATAATTAGAAAATTGCAAACTCACTTAAACGATTGTAAGTAGTAAAATGTCATTGTATACTTTTTGTACGTTACAAATTAACATAATTTAATTTATAAATTTTATTGAGAATTATTTGATGTTAAAAAATTACCCCATATCAGACAATATCATTTTCATTTAAGCATTGGACTAGGTAGATTTTATAGGATTTAGAATACTTTTTCAATTTCTTTTGACTTTAAAATATTACATAGCTCTATTTGAATAATATTTTAAGATTAAACATACCTTAAACCCCCTCTATTTGTATCCAGTACTTTTTTTTTTAATATTCCAATAGGTAAATTATTGTTTCAAAATCTCATACCTTTTTTTTACAGACTAGGTTGAGAGGGTAAGAATGAGGTATTTTCGAGCCATTGATATAAAGAAATTTAAACATAAATCGAATGTCAAAGACCAAATTTTCTGGGTACAAATAGAGGGGGTTTACGGTAGAAGAATTTAAATAGAAAAAATAATACGATTTTGAGTTCAGTTTTCAAAAAAATTTAAAAACAATTTGAAATGTTTTGAAAAAAGGTCAAACAAATTTCAACTAATTATTTAAAATCTTGATCATTAAAAGTGGTGAAATTTTATCGGAAATTATTTAATATTTGCCATAACTTTCTCCCAAATACAACAATACCCCTACTTTTTCAAAAACGTCATTCCATTCCCGAATTTGATTTTTAATCTCAAAAAAATTTTTGACTTATTCCTAAATATTATATATTCTTAGTTACATCTTGCCCGAACCATTCTGCTCTGCTCATATCCTTGTTCTTTGAGAAGAGATTAAATAACTTCTAGATGAGTGATAAGAATAAGGAAATCTAATCATATTATGAACTTTTTGCTTAAAAAGATAGTTCATTGGGAATGTAGATGGCTTTTACCATACAGCCTTTGTTAAAATCCTTCATTAACTTTTGGCCACCAATTAACAATTATTTATGGGATTTGAAGGGGCTAAAAAATTAGGAATGTTCTGACATTACCAGAATACTTTACGATTAGGGTTTTACTGAGCTTACAGCAAGAAAATTTTATGTAGAAATTTAAATTTGTCAAAAAGACTCTCGTTCTACGTTTAGCCATAATTAAAAAATAATGATCAAAAATTCTTCAAATTGAGAAAAAAAATTCTTAAAGAAATTTTAAAGATTTTTTGAGGAAATTTTCCTTAACTTTTTGTTTCCACAAAATTCCACTATGAAATCATTAAATTTTTGAGGATTTTATAATGATTCTTTAAAGAATCATTCATTTTTCAACATTTTTGAGTTGACTGGGGCTTTTTCTAAATTTATCATATTCGGATAAAACTTTGCTCATAACATTTTCTTTGCATGAAATGCCTAAAATTAAACAAGATAATATCCAAAATGTTAACAACTTCATTTGGTTTTTTTGTAAATCTAAAAAAAAGTCCTTGCAAAAAAATATCAGTATCAAAACATGCTCTCAGTCGGGATAATAAAAAGTCTCTTTATTTTCAGTTTAGAAAAAAAATAGCGTTGGTAATAATCAAAAAAAAATAATTAAAAAGATAAAAACTACAGTAACACTGAAGTTGTGTTTTTTTTTTTTGAAAAGTTTCTTGCATAATCATATTCTCAAGCTTAAATAGTTCAAATAAAGTTGTCCATTGTTTTGTCTAGTTCATTTATAGCGAAATCTAAAATCATAGAAAAACGAAAATGAACTTAATCCCTGGTATACTTGACTGCTCACTACTGATGTAATATTTTCGTTTAACGAAGACTTTTATTCAAAGGGTGCAAAAACGAAAAAAAATTCATTCGATTCTTCAAAAACCGCCAAAAAAGCAGCTCTTAAACTTTTGAATTGTCTTTTTGTTTCTAGCAGATGCTTAATTAAGATGCTGTGGATCAAATGTGACTAGATTTGATTTGACTGAATAAAACCTTTACCGTAATCCCTCATTTTTTGTACCACTGGGAAATTTTTTGTTGTTTTCACCCGATTATGGAAAACTTATACCATGTCTTCAAATCAATGATAGCTTTTCACAATGATTGGTTATATTTTAACTCTTTTCCGTTTTTTCGGGTCTCACATGTTTGGTGAACAAAATGTTCACATAAATTTTTGAACATTTACTAGTGACATAAAAGGCATGTTAAAATTATTTTTATGATTTTTTATTTTTCAATCAAAAAAAATGGAAAATAACCTGGGTTATCCCTAAACTCCGAAACGGGAACAAAAAAAAACACGGAACCCGGAACCAAAGACTAAAACACGGGGCATATTTTTAACGGAACAAAGACTTAATCAACGGAACCGGAACATTCTAAAAGTCGGAATCGGACCACCTTCGGACAAAAACGCCGAACCAAAAAAGTCTAAAAAAGAACGCATTTATTTGAATTTTTAGATTGACTTACAATGTTTTTACAGAGCTTAAACGGGTTATTGGTCTTAAGAAATTTACACATGTAACTCCATTCTTTGAAGCTTTGAAATTAGAATCGGTTGGTGAAATTTATTTAAATAAAAGATGTTTTTTTTTGAACAATTATTGAGGCCTTCAACTTTATCTAGTTTTTTCTAAACATGGATACACTTGAGTCTAAATGTCATAGAATCAAAATCACACTCCAGTGGAATTTTTCGTATGAAAACCTCTGTTTTTTGTAAATCCTCAGTACTTCAACTTTTATCAACTTTTAATGAATAGTATTTGAACCATACTGTACAATAGGACTAAACTTCATGGAGCCTTTCATTAACAAAATTTATTTGTTAATGAAAGTTAAGTTAAGTTAAAATTGTTTGACTGACCAGTGTTTGACCACTAAGTTCAGTCGTTTTTATTATTTATTTGAAAGCTGAAAAATGACTCCCATAAACGGTCGTATATATACCCGATCACGTACGATCCTAGCGTATTACCGCCGTGCTCCTGGAGGGAGCGTCTGCCGGGTTAGCGGCAGAAGGGATGTAGTGAACGGTTATATTTAATCTAGGTTTTTAATCCTTTTTTATTTCAAGTTGTGTAACATTTTTTGTTACATCTTGTTACACTATTTTCGTAACAACATCTTCATTTCATATAAAAAAATATTCAATTTTTAAATTTTTAACTGAACTTTTTGAACGAAACTTCACAATGCTAAAGAATTTGTAATTAAAAATCCAATTTCGTATTTTAAAAGTATCAGTTTCCGCGTTTTAGTCGGTTCCGGTTCCGAGTCTTAGAAAATGCAAATCCCTATCCTGGTTTAAGCAAAAATACATTTAACCTTGTTTTGTCCCGTATTTTAGTCTTTGGTTCCCAGTTCCGTGTTCCAGTTCCGGAGTTTAGGGATAACCAGTAACCTGAGCAGATGGGAATTTTGATAAAATAAAGCATGCCGCAATGTGCAAAAAAAATGCTGCATCTACTGGCAAAGTTTGAAAAAACTCTGCAAATTAATAACGCCTTTAAGTTTGTAACATTTTTAATATAGTGCATTTTGCACTAAATTTGCAGTATTTTTGCAGACTTTGACAGTAGATGCAGCATTTTTTGCTGCACATGGCTGCATATAAAAGCTTGTTTCAGTAAATATCGATTTTTTTCCAAGAGGTTTTAATAGTGAGTTTTTATTGACTATAATTGCAAAATTTGTCAGAATTTTTTTTGGACATTTTGATATTTACAAAAATTTACGTAAGGTTCGGTCGGAGCAAAACGTCTACACTATCTGAAATTGTCATTTTTGACTTTTTAATTTTAATCTACGACCTCGAAGACCCCAAAAAATTATTTTTATATGGGTGTAGTTAATCGAAAATTTTGACCCTACCCTCCCGCTTTTTGCAGCCAAACGTCAAGGTGCTTTATTTAAAAATTTTAGTAAACATGATTGGAATAAGCTATAATTGATGCAAATATATGTTCTGAAAGCTAAAAAGCCACAATCGACACTGGGACCATTGTCGATGGGGAAATAACATTTCCTATACCTTGTATAGGGCATTTCATAGCGCATTGCAAATTTTTTTTTCATTCAAATAGCGCTAAAAGTAACTTTATTTAACCGTTACTGTCTTTTTTTACCTTGCTATGAAAACTTGATATGAAAATATGATGCTATGAATGTCATTTTTACATGTTTCTGGTAGAATTCATACTTTTTAAGCATTTTTTCGTATTCTACATGTCTGAAAGCCCCAATATGATATTTTCGGTATCTAAAAATCTTATTAAGTTTAGAGTTAGTTTAAACCTGTTTATCAGACATTGGTCAAAGTAAAGTGTTCTTAGACGGGGTTGTTTTATAGCTCAGAATTGATCTATATTCAAAAGGCTACCAAAAATTAAAGAGGTCATCGAGATCTTCAATCTAGAATATACAACCCTGGTCATTCAAAACTTCCAAAAATGAACCTTCATGAACGTTCAAGGTTTTGAAGGTCCAAGGGTCCATGAATCTTCATATTTCTTCATGTATTTTCATTATTTTTCGAAAATATGAAAATTTTAGAAAAATAATGAAAATATTTGAGGAGATTTGATCCCTCAGAAACCCCTTGAAACTTCATGAACGTTCATGGAGGTTCACGAAGGGTCATTAAATTTCCGAGCATTGTAGTCGTCAACTTCAATCTAAAGTTTTTAAGTTCAAAACGTTGACTTAATTGAGACCTTAAAAGTAAAAACTTATATCAAGTCTCTATGGCGCAATCGGCTAGCGCGTTCGGCTGTTAACCGAAAGGTTGGTGGTTCGAATCCACCTAGGGACGAATTTTTTTTTTAATATTCTTCACTTTCCCCAAGTCAATGTCGAATGAAACATAAATTCAAACTGAATTTTAAAAATCAAGCTTATACCCCCCTCTCTAAACAAAAAAGAGACTTAAATTTTTTGCACATACACGCTTTGAAAAATTTTTTTTTCAAAAAAAAAAAAATTTTGAGATAGAAAAACACTCAAAAAACGATGAGTAATCAAACGAACCCTTCGAAACAAACATCCATTATGGACATGTTCAAAGAAGGACCCTCATCCGAAGAACTTTACGGCCTTAAGGAGTTCCTAGAGTACTTTATTTTTTTCTAAGTTTTCAAAATTCGGTCCAGTAACCCTCTTTTTTAAGTCTTCTCCGGCAAGAATTCGATATAAAAATCGACGATTCAGAACGATTAGTAAAACGTAAAAATTCGGACACAAAATTAGATGAATCCTACATCAATTCACATGTACACAAACTATTCGAGACTTGTTTAGATCGAGTACCTGCTACTTCAAACACACAACTCGCCAATCGCAAAAGTGACCTCGCTCACAAAATCTTGGAAAACTTGGCTCTTTATTCAGACCAAATAAACGACTTCGATTCGGTCACACCGAACATTGTTAAAACACTAGACAAACTGTATTTTGATAAGTTGATCAAAGTATTTCAATCATCAAGTCCCGAATTCGCTTTAAAAATGGTCAAAGTTATCATCGAAATCCTCGGAAAAGTAATTTTAGTCTTTTTCTAAGTCTCAAGTTTCTTAAATTTTTTGTCTTTAAGTCCTTACACAACAATTTGTCAATCATAAACCCCCTTTTACAAATAATGGAGTTTGCGTTTAAACATTCGAACAACTCGATCAAGTCTCAATCGTACGAATGTTGGCAATCGTTGATCAAAAACTTTGCCCTTGACCGTGATTTTTTTCTCAAACCGAAAAAATTTGCATTAATCCTAATGCCATTGTTGAACAAATGTAAAACATTCAAGGAAGAAAATGTTTGTCGTGCTAAAGTATTGGCATGGATGTGTCTAATCGAAAATTTAAGTGACCAACTCCCAAAGTATACTAATAAGGTCTTGATACCTTTTTTTAATTATTGTTTTGGGTTGAATGGTTTTATGATTGAGAATGGTCTCTTTAACGGTACTTTAATCCCCAATCACTTGAACTGAAAACTAATATTTTTTAACAGAAGGCGAAGAAGACGAGTCAGACCGAGATGAAAAAATTAAAAAATTTTTAACCTCAAAAATTCAACCGGAACACGATTTTAAATCGCTTATTCAAATCGGTTCTGAACTTTTAATCTCTTTATTTTTTAATGGTGAGTCAAACGAAGACTTCAGAAAACTTTTAACTCACGGTAAATTTTATAAAAACTTGACTCTATTGTTTGTCTAACGTTTTTTTATAAACAGTGAACCCGAGCTTGAACTTCGGGAGACCCGAGTTGTTAAATGACAAACACACATGGTTATTTTTGATGAAATACTTTTTCGAGATTGTTATGACACACAAACCGAATCAATCAAACGAAGGCGGTTTATTAATCGAAGGCTGGAAACAACTCGGTAAACTATTCGGTCTCGATTTAAAGACCGATTTAGTCGAGGACGAAGACGAAGAGATGATAATGGACAGTCAATTCACAAATTCAAAAGAGTCGAGTCCTAAAACCGAATGGTCTAAAGAGTACACAGACTTTTATGTCACAAACAGTGTTGATTTTGTAAATAATTTTGTAGTTAGTAGTAAATATGTCGATTGTGTAAGTCGCTGACACCTTTTTTTAATCAAAATTTAAAATTTTTTAAATTAAGAAATTTGTATCTCAAATGGGTAAATTGGTATTGTCACATGTAAAAAACGAATATGGTGAGCATTATGTTGACAAGAGGTAGGACTCAAAAAAGGCTTTTTCTTTTGACATGTTTTTATATTTGGTTTAAAGTGAAATGAAAGTCAATTTGATAAAATTAATGAAAAAATGTTCAAATTTAATGTTGTCAACAGACGAAGAAAACACGAACGTGTACTTGTCTAACTTGGGTTTTTTAATTAATTTGATGGACAAAAATCATGATCTAATCGATCTGTATCAATGGATTCATTTGACCACAAAGTTTTATGACCATTTAAAATCAATTAAGACCAAAACAAATCAAATTCAAGTAGGACATTGGAAAAAATATTTTCATCAACTTTTGATTGAAGCTTTTCTTTTGTTTTTGAAGTTGAGCGAACAAAATTATAACCTTGTTAGTCATTGTATTTTGTTTCCTTTTGTGTATTATAAGAATCTCGATATTTTAGAAGTAAGTGATTTTTTGTTTACTCTTAAGACTTCCTGGGTGTCTTGAGGGTCTTTAGATCATTACTGAATCTACAATACCTGAATTTGTCATTTGTTTTTACGACCCGGAAAACCTTAGATAATCATTTTTCATAAAAATATTTAAAGCAACCCCTCAGCTTTATGCAGCCTTATACCAAAGTGCTTTATTTAAACACTAAAGAACTAATTATTCGGAAAAGCTATCATTGATCTGAAGATATTAACTAAAGGCTAAAAAGCTCCAATTAATGCTGGGACCCTAATCGATTGGAAAAAAATTTCCCTAAAGCCATACTCGGGCGAAAACGGCAAAAAAAAACGGAAAAAATTGGAAATTTTGAGTCAAACTCTATCAAGTCCAATGGGACATCATATTGACATATTTTTTTGTGCATCTTCTTAAACAAGAGACGATTGTCTACAACTCCCTTTATTTTTTTTTTCCTTTTTGTACCCTTAAGGCTGAAAATACTCATCTAAACCAAAAGCAGCAAAGAAGGATTTTTGCCTTCTTTGAAATCATTAATGTTTTTTAGGGTCCTCATGCGTGAAGATTAGGGCGAACTGTTGGCGACCTTTAAAAGGCATAATGGTCACTGACGCCTCCGTCCATCGACTTTAAAACATCTCTTTTAACCACCATAAAATCTTTGGTCAGTCTTGACTAACATGCTCGCAGTCCTTCACGCGATCCTTTCTCTATTAGATAGTCTTAAGAGGAGTCCTCTTAAGACTATCTCTTAGAGGTCCTCTTAGAGATGGTCCTCTTAGAGATGGTCCTCTTAGAGAACCATCTCAAGGACCGTTGACTTTTCGTAACAGACGAAAAAACAACGTCTTGGAACAGTGTTCCTGCGAGACCAGACCTCAAGTTCAACACCCTAAAAATGGATGCACAAGTCATAGGGGGGGGGGGGGGGTCCGACTCTTTAACTTTTTTTATTTTTACTAAGTCTGACATAAAACTGATCCTAAGCTCATGTTCAAACATATCAAAATTATTTTCTTCAATAATTAAACAAAATCGTGTCAAACTTTTCAGCACAAACGATGACTTGACAATCAACAATTGGTCAACTCAATTTTTTCAACACTTAATCCGTCAATACAAAAAATCAACAGACTCGTCATTTGTCTACGAACTAAACCACTATTGGACCAATTTAAACGAGTCAACACACAACGCTCAATCACAACCAACACAACAACCAACGACTTATCTCATTGAAAACACTCTCAAAATTCTTCAACTTCAAACTCAATTCACTTTAAACATTCTTCAAAATGTCTTCGAATTCGATTCGTTCAACGAGTTATCAAACAGTCAATCAAACGAACCCCTTGGAGTCTTTCTTAAAAAGACCCAAGTCAATTTTCCAACAGACCTAATCGAGTTTATCAAACTTCAAATAAAATTATTTCACAAATTCATCAAGTCTCAAACAAACCCGACCAGTGCCAAACTTAACGAAGACGAAACAGACGAGTTCAAAACAACACAGAGCCTTGAAGTAGTCGACACCAAAACCGATAAAGATAGCAAACTACCAGTCCAAATTTTAATTTCATTAATCGAAGAACTAAGTTGCTTGTTCACTCGGGTCAAAAACAACTCGGTCCTTAACGATCTTTTGATCAATTTTTCCGACTCAATCGAAGTCTTAGCAGAGCTTAATTCGATAAGTAAAATGACAAGTGATACTCCTAAGACTCAATCGTCACATTCGCATATTAACTCACATTTTAAATATTCCACTGAGAGGGCTTGGGTTCAGTTTTGTTCGAACCGAAAATCGTCTGAGCTCTTTGACACTTTTTCGCTTCAAGTTTCATCTCTTATTCAAAATAATGTTTCTAAGATTTATCCGACTAACGAGTACGACTCGAGTCTACTCGAAAAATTCGAACCCATCTTTTACTCGTTTTTATCCTACACGACCAAACAAGCCCTCAAACAAAAGACACTTCAAGCTTGGAATTCAACATTCGGAAAATCAAGTGTTCAATTATTGAAATACACTAGACGTTTGGAAGACTTGTTCGTTGAGATTAAAGAGGAGATGATCCAAAAGAAGGCATCGAGCAATTTAGTCTTGTCCTTACCTGGGTTTAAACCAATCGATTTGATGAATTCGAACACAAATAACACGACAAACAGTACTTTTATAGTCCAAGAACCGGAGAATGATGAAAAAGAAAATACTCCGGAAAATTTAAAAACAGAATCAAATTCTTCGATTGGAATCGCTCATTTTGTGTTTTCGCCAGCGGCTGGTCGTAACTCTTTTTTTAAACAGCAACAATCTGCGAGTGCGTCAAAAGCAACACCGGAAAAGAAGATACCTAAACCATCACCACGATCTTTAAAACACAACTCAAAACGTAAACTTGATTTAAACGGGTTAATTGATCAACAACCGGATGGAGATTTTGTTGAAATTGTTAAACCTGAATTGAAGAGTCGACGTAGTTTGACATTGAGATCGAAACAACCGTTGACTGAACATCAGAAAGAAGTGAGAAAGACTCGATCGTTCATCCCTATGGAGGTGCAATCGATTGATGTCGATAGTCAGATGAGTTGTACAGTTGACGAAGACACGAGTACCCAACCGGAGGTTCATCAAGCCGAGAAGATGAGTGATGAGACTGTTAAAGCTATCTTTCAGTACAAGAGACTAGAAGAACCAGTTCTTCAATTTCAAAGTAAAATGAACCCGGAGAAGAAGATTGAAGTCATTGAAGTCAAAACCCCGGAAGAAGAGTCAGAAGAAGAGGGTAAACGAAGATCCATTCGTTTGAAACAAAAAGAAGAGATCGAGGACGAGGTGTCAAAAATCGGGGATAATTTGATCCAAAAATTGGAGACTGAGCACAAAAAAAGAAGCAATCTCGAACTGTTGAAGATGAAGAACAATTTATTAAAACGGTCAAAGAAGATCGCTAGTTTCAAGCCGAAGAACTCGAAAGTCGCAAGACGAAATTTAGAAAGGTACAAAAATTTGATTATGAAGACAACAACGAATGATGACGCTACAAAAAAATCGGAAAAAACAAAAAAAAAACTTGAAAAACGTCAAAAAATAAAAGAATTAAACGCTAGTTTGAACGAAGAGGATCAAGAAAATGAGGTCGAGGAAGTTCAAAAAGTAGTTGAGGATGTATCGATGCATGTCGAAGCCGATACTGATGATGACGATGATAAACCCTTATCGATTTTGATTGAGAAAAAGAAAGAAGTCGTTCCGGACACACCGGAAATCGAGCCTGAGGTCAAACCAGAAATAGTACAAGAAGAGCCTGTTGTCACGGTTCAATCTGTTTTGGAAACCCCTGGTAAGCTCGAGCCAGTGATTGAGGACGAGGTCACTGAATCGACTAAACCAACCAAAAAAACAACCGAGGATCTAATCCTTAAACTAAACAGCACCCCGACTACAAGTATTCTCAAGAAACGATTAAACCAATCAAAATTAATGAACCAATCGGACAACTTGATCACAATCGATATGGATACCCCTGGTAAACGAAGGGTCAGTTTTTGTGAATCAGTTCAAGTCGAAGAGATCGAACCGAATTTTAATAAATCAATCTTTAATCGATCGACTCCACGTGTTCAGAACAAGGCCAAAATTGTGTTATCACCTTACTTTGGGAATAAAAATCCGGCTAGTCCGTGTGTTAGTTCACCGAGTCCAGTTACGACTGCACCTACAGTACCTTCCGTTCCAGAAGTCCCGACTACCCCGAATTCTAAAACCCCGCCACCAAATGTTACAAATTCACCCGGTTCAGCATCATTTTTAGAATTTTTCTCAACAAATCGGATCATGAGTCAACGTTCAAGTATGATCCAACAACAAATGCAATCAAAAACAGACTCACCAAAACAATCAATCGGTTTGTCCACTAGTTTGCCATTACCACAAAATTTTAATGATTCCCCCAAACCACTGTATAGGACTATAACCCAAATGGAGTTGGTTAACGATTACAAGGTACCGGATAAAATGAAGTCTTCAAAATTATCAATCGAAATTTTGTTCGATCAAATTGACACGAGCTTGTACATGCAAAAATTGGGGTCTTATAAATACTTTAAGTATAAAAATATTCTGACGATCGGGGATTTTAGTTCATTGAAAGAGAATGAGATCAATAATTTACCGTTAAAGGTCCCTAAGCAAGAAAATTATGTCAGTTTGTTAAAGACTTTTGAAGAAAAATGTGCGGATATGTTGAATAAAGAGGATAAAAAGTTGGTTAGCATGGGCTCGGTTGAAGAGGAAATGGAAAAGTTGGAAAAAATGGAGAATTTGACAAATTTGGACACAAGTATCGAATGTGTTGGTGATAAACCGAAGATGGAAGTGGACGAAAGTAAACAAGAGATTGTTGAAAGTGTTGATTTAGGAAAAATTGTAGACAAATTCGAGGACGAGATGAAAAGTATTAATGGTACGATTGGGTCGTTATCGACACAAGAGTTGTTCGATTTGAGTCGTCAATTTGATCGTAATCGATTACGTTTGGCCGAATTGTTCAATTCAAAGCAAGAAATGATTCGAAAATTAATCGAATCAAAAATAAAAGATTAATTTTTAACAAATTGTAAAAAAAAAAAATTTTCTTATATTTTTACATTTTTTTAAACAAACAAAAAAAATCTGGTCATACTTGTAGATACATTTGGTAAATGATGAAATTAGACAACAAAATTAAAGACAGAAACAAAGAAAAATAAATAAATTTTATTTTTGTAATATTTAGTTTAATTAATAAAATTTTATTTTATAATAATAAAACAGTCTCATTTTTAGTGGCATTTGTTTGTCTTTGCTCTATTCAAGGATACCCGAAAAAAAGCACACACATTCTTAATTCTTAAGACAAGTCATCTTCTCTTCAAGACGCTTTCATTTGGTACCCATTACATTAATGTCTTTCTCAAAAAACCCTACAGAAACCCATGCGTATCCCCAGCAAACAATTATGAACATATTGAATTTAATAAAGGAATCAATTACAGTCTAAACACAACATCCGAAAGCCGAATATATAAATTGAGAAGAAACAGTTATTGTCTAACACGGGAACAAGTAAAAAATTGTCTTCCTAGATTTAACTTTTTTACAAATAGAGTTGTGAATGGATGGAACAAACTTCCGGAAGAAGTGGTAAACGCAAAGAACCTGAATTGTTTCAAAGCGAAGCTTGATGTTTGGATGTCGAAACAAAAAGAAGCGACTGCTACAGCTCTTTAGAGTTATGCTTAGATGACCTCTAAGCTGCAGTTTAAACTACTACTTTAGTGATTTTATGCTTTGACGCACCTGGAGGCCGAACTAAATGTCCCATGGCTTAGTTTTTTTGCAAGATAGAGCATAAAACGTTGTAACAGGAAATATATGTCCTGAACTTGACGGGCCTTTTTTTGATGATCTGTGAGTATTCGAATGATTGCAAGAAAGTAGTGTTGGCAGTCGACTAATAACAGAATAAAACAAGAGTGGTAAATTTTCACATTAGGTGGTATACGTGCAAATTTTAGATCTCTTAACTTTAGTGTTGGCAGTCGACTAATGAGCCAACTGGTCTAAAACATGAACGGTAAATTTCATACCAGGTGCATACATGTCAATTGTAGATCTTTTTGTATGCTTCAAAATGGTACCCTAGGTGTCTTGATAGGATGATTACCAAAAGAATTAATTAGATTTAGTGGAATTTAAAAACGATTTTCAGTTGCAACTAAAACCATTTTTATCCTTAAGTAAGAACCCTATCAAGACACCTAGGGTACCATTTTGAAGCATACAAAAAGATCTACAATTGACATGTATGCACCTGGTATGAAATTTACCGTTCATGTTTTAGACCAGTTGGCTCATTAGTCGACTGCCAACAGTACTTAACCTGCTTCAAAATGGTGTCCTGATTGTCTTGATAGAGACATTCCTTAATGAAAAAAAAGGACTAAGTTGAATTTAAAAAAGGATTTTGAGTTGCAACTAAGTCCATTTTTATCATTAAGGAATGTCTCTATCAAGACAATCAGGGCACCATTTTGAAGCAGGTTAAGAGATCTACAATTTGCACGTATGCCACCTAATGTAAAAATTTACCACTCTTGTTTTAGTCCAGTTGGTTCATTAGTAATGGTTGTCGTCATTTTAGAATTATAAATAAACTATGAACGGATAATCGTAAATCAATGAAATTTTGTACGCTTGTGCCTTGTTCTTTCTAGTACAAAAAAGTGATCATCTTTTCAGCATAATTTTTCCTTCGGAAGTAGGGTTCTTGGAAGTGACCCAACCCATTCTCCTCGGGTGTCCTCGAAAATTTTACTTTGGGAAAATGAGTTTGACCCACCGTTTGATAGAGAAATTCTCAAGGATTAAAATGATATATATATCATAAAATTAAGATGTTCCTTTCCGAAGGAATTCTTAAAAAAACTCTATATTTGACCCTGACAATTCAAAGTTTAAAAAATTGGGTATTTCTGGTTTTTATTCCATAACTTTTTAATGGATTGAACAAATATCAACGCAATTTGTTTGGTAAGAGCCAACAGTCTTCTGAACAAGAAAATGTGGCTAATATATTCATATCGTTAAGATCCAAAACATGTAATTTTACTCCCGGAAAACCCAAGAATTTCCGGGAAAACTAAGTAGTGAGAAAACTTTTTTGGGCTTAAAAAATAGGGCAAAAAACAAGCTTTAAAATTCTGTATCATACTTAACTTTTGCACACTCAGTTTGTTTTTAATTAAACGTTTTTATTTGCTCAATTTATTAAAAAGTTATGGAATAAAAAACAGAAATACCCATTTTTTTAAACTTTGAATAGAGGTTTTTTAAGAATTCCTTCGGGCATCCCATCTAAAAAAGGACTTTACAAATATGTAAATATCGTTGAGAGCTTTCGATTGATATATAGAGGGTGTATACAACAACAATGGGGGGTTTATGAGGGTCCTTGACTTTAATTAAGCAAGGTAAATCTATTAAACCAATTACATTTCAGCATTTTAATTGTGTAATTAATTTGAAAAACATTATTTTTGCTTGTTTCTTATTTAAAGGATATTTAAAGGTTTCCATTGGTAATAACGTGTCACAAAAACGAATCCAAAGATGAATTATAATATAAAAATGGTTCTTGAGGGTTTTTTAAAAAATATTTTTCAGTCGGATCGTTGACACCATTTTTATTAGTGCGCCACGTATGAAAAACGTTTACATAATGGTTTTCCCTAAAACATCCGGATTTCGGGCACCTAAAAGACAGATTTTATTTACGGATTTATGGGACCTATTTTATGTCACCTGTGCCTTTTTATCGAGGTAAAACCTAACGGGTACCCCATTAACTACACTCTAGATTTCATATTTTAAGTTGTACTCACATAATCTCCTAAACACCGGAACCCACTTAGTCTCAAGAAATTCGCATTAATAAAAACGTTTAAAAGCTCTATTTAAAATTTTCAGAACACATGATAAAGCTATAATTGATTTTAAGACATATTCTGAAAGCTTAAAAGTTGCGATTGATGTTTGGACCAGGACTGAAAATGGGAGGGCGGCGATGTTGCTGTCATTCTAACACCGTTCTAAATGTGCTGTATTACGGGTGGGTTCACATTCTCAACATACTAAAAAATCTTCATAGCATACAAAAATTTAGTATCAACATACAAGCATTACTTTAATTTTGAAAATTTTTTTTTTCAAATTTTAAAAAATGAATCGTCGACCTAAAAATGTCATAAATTATAAAACGACAAGAATTTATTGAAAAAGAAAAGCTACCAATGGATCGAAAATAGAACTGTTTGACTGACCAGTGTTTGACCACTAAGTTCAGTCGTTTTTATTATTTATTTGAAAGCTGAAAAATGACTCCCATAGACGGTCATATATATACCCGATCACGTACGATCCTAGCGTATTACCGCCGTGCTCCTGGAGGGAGCGTCTGCCGGGTTAGCGGCAGAAGGGATGTAGTGAACGGTTATATTATAATAACCATTAAGGAGAGCCATTAGGACGATTAAAGAAAAATAGCTAGGAAGAAATAAACCTGTATCGATTAGTTTTTGCCAATTAGCGGAACCTCTCTTCCACAATGCTATGACGGCTGTGTTATCTATGTAGGGTATGTATTTGGCCTCATAGAGCCAAATATAAACAAAAAATCAAAAACTAATGAATTAAATGACTCATTAGATGATGTCGACGATGATTTGAAGGTAAAAAATAACCAAGCAATATTTTCAATGTTAACTAAAGATGGTCCTAGTGATCCTGTAGAAATAAACGCAACTAGAAAAGCAAATGGAGTTACAGAAGGTGGGGTCTCTGATAAAACAAAAGACGATGAAGTTTCGTCTGAATCAAATGATGATGATCTTGTTCATACTTGCTTACCTGTTAAATCAAGAGGTGTTGTTCTTGTTCAGGCGAATGTCAGTGGTAGTGGTAATGGTAATGGTACTGGTATGTCAAGTGGTATAATGATCACAACTAAAAAATTGATGTCTAGAGTAAGCTCAAAATTAGAAGGTTGTTTTCATATCGATGCGACTTACAAACTTACTAAAAATGGTTTTCCTTTAATTGTTTTGGCCAGAACGGATTTTTCTAATACCTTCCATCCGTGTGTATTCGGTATTTCAAGTCACGAAAAAGAACAAGATTATCTAGATTTTTATAATGGAGTAAGGAAGCTTGCTAAAAAGCTTAAGATTAAATTCAAACCGAGATATGTGATGCAAGATGCTTGGGAGGCATCCTATAATGCCGTAATAAGTATCTTTAACGAGTCGAATGTTTTGATGTGCTACTATCATGTAATGGCCAACTGTAAAAAACGATATGTGTCCTATTCAGATTCTGTTAAGACTGAAATTAAAACTCACATGAGAAATTTACATTTTTCGATCGATCAATCAAATTTTGCAGCAAAGAACACTTTGGACCCCAAAATCGAGATTTCATTTTTAGGATTTTTGAATAACCGACTTGATAGGCTTATTCTCCAATTTAAAATAACCAATTTTTGCTTTTTTTGGGTCCAAACTGAACCAAAAGTAGTTCTCCTACAAAAATTATAGAACTTTTTAGTAGCTTAAGATCTCTGCTATCGTTATCATGGTCGACCTTTATAATATGTCCTTTCAATCATTAGCTATTAGCTTTAAAAGAAACCCAACTTTTGTCGGATGGTCAACTTCCAGGCTTTAGTACTCAGGGAAGAAAATATTTGACAATCTAAATCCTGTGTAATCTAATGTAATTTTTGGTGGAGAATAAGCCTATCAAGTCGGTTATTCAAAAATCCTAAAAATGAAATCTCGATTTTGGGGTCCAAAGTGTCCTTTGAATAAATTCAAAACTTATACTGATTTAAATTGTAAAGAGTTTTACACGTATCTAGAGGATAGTTGGTTAAAAGGTAAGTTTGTTAATCGGCAAATTTTTACTAGACCAGCAGGATTTTCGTGTACTAACTCGCCACTTGAATCGTTCAATTCATCAATCAAGCGTACATGTACTCTAAGAAAATAGCTTAGTGTTTACAATTTTGTGGGTTTACTGGTCAAAATGACAAGTTATTATTCTAAATGTCAAAGTGAGTTTAGTTTAGAAAGTAAGATCGATTTAAAGACCAAACAATTTGCTTCAAAGATGGCTAAATCATGTTACTTTAAATAAATTGAATCGAGTACTTTTAAAGACGAAACAAATTCATCATGTTTATTACCGTAAATATTTGTTTTTTAACGCGGCACTAAAACCCCGAAAATTTGGTTTTAGTGCTTCAAAAAAAATTAATTTTTCCCTCAAAAAAATCAATTTTTCCCTCAAAAAAATCTTCATACAAATCTTTTTCTATACGTGAAGCTTCTTTGACCCAAAAGTAATAAAATGAGAAAATAATTTGACAGAAAAAATCAAGTTTGGTAGGCATTAAAAACCAAATTTTCGGGATTTTAGTGCCGCGTTAAAAAACAAATTTACGGTAATGATAAACACTGTGGATGTAAATATTTTTTAAAATATAAAATATGTAGCCATTTATTAGCTCTTAAAGAATTACTTACTTCGGATCAATTTATAAATAAACCGAAGCGTGGTGGTCAAAAAGGTCTAGTCCTGCTCTTGAAAAAAATAAAAAATTTGATATATTTATTTAAAATGTAATTGACTTATTTTTTATTAAATTGATTAAACTAATGAATAAAATTTTTATACTGAGCTTTTCAATTTTTCATTTGCCTTGGTCATTGAAATTAATAAGTATGTTTCTGAGGTTTTTGTATGTTTTATAGGCATCATGTATGTTGATCAGTTTTTAGTATGTTAAATATGTAATGTATGTTGTGATTAAATTAATGTATGCTAAAAAGATTTAAAGTATGCTAAGAAGATTTTAATGTATGTTAAAACAACAATCCCATTTCGGGTACGTGGGTCTAAGGATCGCGTTCGAATCTTGTCGTATTGGGGTGTCGCTGGCTTTGACCAACACAAAGTATATAAGCCTGGGAACGGGCGCAAGAACTTGTTTTACAGCAGATCCATTTAGCAATAGATGTAGCCCTAGTGACAAAGTTAAGTATTCTCCTTCAGGTGAATACGCTTGGTTTGTGGTTCCAAGCTAAGTCTAAATAGTTGTCGAGTTCACAGCTTCGGCTCGGATGAGTGACGCTGTTTATGATGAACGTCCCACAGTTACTTGGGTGGATGGCAGTAGCATGGTCGTTTCCAAGTCCGGATGTGAAAATGGGAGGACGACATGTTGATTCAAATTGAAAAAAATAAAATTTAAGAATTCAAAATGGTCCGTTAATTTTTGTCTGTCATGTTCGATGGCTTATTATCCATCGACTGATCCTACCTTTATAGCCACAATAGTGTAAATAAGCTCTTAGATTAGCCTTGATTAAAAAAAAGGTTATGACATAACCTCTCTTTATTCATTATCCGCCACCGGAACGATTCATCCTACCAACCGATTAAATAATGTAACATTAAACAAACTTTGAATTTTCGAATTGTTTTATTAATAAAATCATCAAAGCTAACACTTGGTCTCTTTTCTGATTCGTTTCCTCAAAAACTCTCCTGGCTGTTTATACTTGAATTCTTCAATTTTAATTTTTACTTGACGATTTAACTTGTCCCGTCTAGTCGATGATATTACAATATAAGTAAAAAATATTTGAAAACCTTTAGTTGAGTTGAGCAAACAAAAAATGAGACTGAATACAAAACGTGCATAAATCCATGTATCTGGAAGTGGCATAGTCACCAAAAACCCAAATATCCATGACAATGATGTACTCAAAAAACACGATAAAATTAACATTATCTCTTTTTTGAGAACGTTTTCTTCTGAATTTTCTTTTTTATGAACGTATTTGTTGCGAACTTTGGACATTATTGTTTGGTTAAACGAAATTGCTATGAAAAGGATTAAATTGAGGAATAGTATGATCCCAATCGGAACAATTGCGCCTGTTATAGCGTAAATTGAATGCAACCAACAACTTAAATTAAAAATAATTAAACACTACTTTCCTTTTCCTTTTAAGTTTGTTACTATTTGTTTGGATTAATGTAAGCTGATCGGTCTATACCAATTGTGAAAGCCACAATCACTGTAGGAATGGCTTGAGAAGAAAGATTTTTAACTCTGTTGGAATTTTAACTTGAAAATTCGACTTACCTAATGAAAAAATTGACGATTTTAAAAACATAAAACGGTACACATTGAAACTTTTGTACAAAATTAAAAATTGAACAAGTGTCAAACAAAAGGAGAAACAAAACGAGCTGACTAAAAAAAAGTGTAAAAGTACACCAATTGCAATACACGTTGCTCGTTTCGATTCGTTGACATCAACATCAGTGAATTTGAAAAATGTAAATGCCAAATAGACACAATCGACTATGAGTTGGGTTAGACACCATATTGAAAATAATCGCAAATATTGTTTTGACATTGACTTACTGACTGTATTTGTTATTTTATTTTCTGGCATTAAACACCTTTAACAAAAAAAGCATCATTCTAAGCTAAGTAAAGGGTGTAACTTACATTAGTAGATCAAAAATAAGGGTGACTAATAATCCGATTATGGACAAACAAACTCCAATTAACGATACATAGAACAAAACAGTCTCACACCAATCACAAAAGTTAATTTTATCAGATATCATTAATAACGCAAAGTTGGTTGTATGATCACATGAACACTTGTGTAAGACTTTATTACCGTCTTCGACAAATACATGTCTACATCCTTTGGTATCCCAGTCTTGTTTTTTGTAATCCCAAAAGGCACATTCGTACTTTATGTCCAATTTACGGAGATCACAATATTTTCCATTCTGAAACAAAAATATTAAAATACTGCACGGCAACTGAAAAAAAGGCGTTCCCCGTATCTTACCGAACCGTACCGTACCAAACCTTACCAAACTGTACCGTACCTTACCGAATCATACCGAACCGTTTTTTTAAATTTTGAAATTTTTACTAAAAATGAAGAATCTATGTTTTTTCTAAATTTTATTTTCCGGTACGGTTCGGTGGATTGGTACGGTAAGATGGTACGATATGGTACGCTACGCCTTTTTTTCAGGATTGCAGTACTTTCAAAATAAAGTCTTTGATTAATTTACCCTTGGTTCTTCATGGTATAAATAGATAAGATCTTGATAGCTTTCGATGTTACTTGACTGAGATGCTGAAATGACATAAGGACCTAGTGATGACTTTGATATGCAATCAGTATCGTAAATTTGTAAATTTTTAGCTTCATTTGAAATAAATAATTTTGAAGTTGTGTAACCAATGAAGGATAAACGGACCGGTTGATTCGAATCAATAAGACTTTGAATCAATTTTTTGTTAAAATAAGCAGCGTATGTTAAATCATTAGTGTTCAATAAGTAATCATCATACGAGTTATTTACATAAATTGATTCGATATTTGTCTCCCCCTTTTTGAATCCTAAGTAAAAAGAATCGTCTTGGTTCGAATTGTCTAATTGTTTTGTTTGAACAAAAAAGTTTTCGTACTGTTTTGTAAAGTCTTTGGTATCGATTTTATTTAAAAGTCTTTCTAAGCTTTCGCTCAGTCTTAAACAAAAATTAATTTTTAATTTTTAAATTGGAATTTTAATAGAAAGTTACTTTTCAGAAGACTGTGTTGAATTCTTAAAAATTTCGATCTGTTCGTTTAGTAGTTGATCAATTAAATTAAATGTTGTATTAACAACTTCCTGACTTTCAGTCTGAGTATTACGATTAGCAATATTTTGTATAACATCCGAAATTAGATCTATAGTCAAACTAGAATTCGATGAACTGCTAAAATTTTTAAGTGCAAAATTTGTAAATTCAATGACTTGTAGAATTTCACCATTTGTAAAATTTGTTAAATTAGATCGAGTTAAGTCTGAGAGAGTTGTCAAATTTTGAGTACAATCTTGTTGAGATTGAATACAAATGCCACTTTGATTATATGTTGGAATCGTTGTTGGATCAGAAACTGTTGTTATTGTTGTAGTAATTACTCTTAAAGTAGTTCCTGATGAAATACCAGGACTACTTGAAGAGCTAGTGGTTGATCCAGGACTAGTTGAAGAGCTAGTGGTTGATCCAGGACTAGTTGAGGAGCTACTGGTTGTTCCAGGACTAGTTGAGGAGCTACTGGTTGTTCCAGGACTAGTTGAGGAGCTACTGGTTGTTCCAGGACTAGTTGAGGAGCTACTGGTTGTTCCAGGACTAGTTGAAGAGCTAGTGGTTGTTCCAGGACTAGTTGAGGAGCTACTGGTTGTTCCAGGACTAGTTGAAGAGCTAGTGGTTATTCTAGGAGTACTTGAAGAGCTAGTGGTTGTTCCAGGACTAGTTGAAGAGCTAGTGGTTATTCTAGGAGTACTTGAAGAGCTAGTGGTTGATCCAGGACTAGTTGAGGAGCTACTGGTTGTTCCAGGACTAGTTGAGGAGCTACTGGTTGTTCCAGGACTAGTTGAGGAGCTACTGGTTGTTCCAGGACTAGTTGAGGAGCTACTGGTTGTTCCAGGACTAGTTGAAGAGCTAGTGGTTGTTCCAGGACTAGTTGAGGAGCTACTGGTTGTTCCAGGACTAGTTGAAGAGCTAGTGGTTATTCTAGGAGTACTTGAAGAGCTAGTGGTTGATCCAGGACTAGTTGAGGAGCTACTGGTTGTTCCAGGACTAGTTGAAGAGCTAGTGGTTATTCTAGGAGTACTTGAAGAGCTAGTGGTTGATCCAGGACTAGTTGAGGAGCTACTGGTTGTTCCAGGACTAGTTGAAGAGCTAGTTGTAGAAATAGTGGTAGACGAAATTGATCCATTTGATGTCGACTCTTGTAAACTTGTTTCACAATTAGTTCCAGTATAATCATTTTCGCAGATACATATAAATCCTTGTTCTAAAGTCACACATTTTCCTGAATTCAAACAATTAACACCAGAACAATAATCTCTAGTCTCACATAAAGATCCAAAGTATCCAACTGGACATGTACAAATAGCTTGATATTCTCCATTTTGACACTAAAATAAATTAAAATAAAATATTTTTAGAAAAATTTTAATTTTTTTTTGATTACCGTTCCGCCATTTTTACAGGTAATTTTAGAACAAGGAAGATCAATTTCACAATATGATCCAGTGTAATTAGAAGCACAAATGCAACCAATTTCACCATCTTGTAAATAACAACTTCCTCCATTTTTACAAACCACATTTGTACAACCAATCAAACCTTGGTTTAAAATTATGATACTTTTATTAATTAAGCTTAAAATAACTTTTTTTTGTTACATATTGAACAGGTTAGACCATTGCAACCGAAAGGACATTTACATACGAATGTTTCTGTTCCAAATGGTAAACAAGTTCCGCCATTTTCGCATGGATTAAATGAACAAGGATCCCCTTGTTTTAATGTTGAAATTTTCATTAAACTCAAAAATTAAAAAAAAAATTTTCTTACTTCTTTCACAAAGTGTACCTATAAAACCAACCTGACAATTACATTTATAACCAATAAAAGTATCGGAATAATTGGACGGGTCTATCGACAAATTTTCACAATCTGCTTCATTCAAACATGGTTCTGTTGAATTACAAAATATCGGTGAAGGAGAACATGTTTGACAAGTCCTTGGACACATTTGTTCGATTGGTATCCCGTTATATAAAGCACCTGTACCACACACATTATAAAATCGAGGACAACTTGCAACTGTATCATAACAATCAAGCAAAGCGTACTCTAAAAAATTAGAACTTGATTTTCAGAAACAATGGGTGTCAATTAAAGTATACTTTTACATGTATTACAACATGCTTGAGAGAAATGTTCTTGATAACAGTAAGCTAGTGCAAACAAGCCTTGACTTGTTAAATAATCTAAAGCGTCTTGGCATTCCATAGTTTCTGTTGGAAGTGTTTCATTAACAGTTTGTTGACTTATTACAATATCATCATTAAAAGCACATGCATCAGGAGGTACATTTATGTCATCTTCACATCTACCTTCATAACACGACTTGAATTTAAATTATTAGATTTTCGATTGGAACCTATTTTAAGGGTTTAAGTTACTTTTCCTTGAGAACAATAAGTTCCAGTCGCTGCCGAAAATCCTGGTACTATTTGACATGTAGTATCGGTTGAGTTAAGACGACAAGGCAAAGTCAAGCACATTGAACTTGATTTTGTCTGACAAAATCGAGCACTTTCGCCATAAGCCATTTTACACTGAGTGTCGGCGGTCAAATAAAGACCATCGTAATCTGTATTCGACTCGGCTTTATTTAAAAGACATTGAGTGTAAGAACTCACTTCACTGAATCCAATATTCAATATAAATTTTTTGAAAGCTTCGATTGAACAAGTTGAAAATTTAACTGTATTTTCTAGATTGATTGAACCAATTGTAGGGGTCATTATGTAATTGTCTGACGGTTGACAGTTTGGGGAATCTTCACCATCGTGATTAGACCCTAAAATGTGTCCTAGTAGTTGTGACACAGTCTTTTTAAACAAAAGCATTTTCTTAATTTCATTAATTTTGTAAATTTTAAAAGTTATACTAAAACGTTTAAGAAGCCTCCTGATTCTTCTCCAACTGCGTATTTAGCTAAAGGGTTACAAACTGATGCGACTGATGACATTCCTTGACTCTTTGATCGTTCTTCAGGAGTGTTTGGATCATCCGACCATATGTCTTTGCTATTTTAAAATATTAAAGAGTCGAAGATTGCAGTCTAATAAATTACTTGAAAAGTCCAATGGCACAATCAAAATCAAAAGTAAGTATCAACGAATTCATAAAGTCTTTAAACTCAGTCAATGTTTTTCCATTTAGAATCACTTGTTTTCCTTTGTAAGATGAAATTGTGCTTATTCCAACTAGACTTGGATCAGTCCATTTTGTATAATTCTAGACCCAAAAAAATGAGTTTTGGTTTTAATTTAAAATTCAATTTGACTTACAGTCAAAAATATGAATTTATTAGTTACAATGGATATTCTGATATCAGGATCATTCGTCAAGGATTTTTTGAATCGTTGATCAATCTCCCAAACAAAACGTGTAAAATACGCAGTCATATGTAGAAAAACTAAAGATTTATCTGATGTTCCTGTAAATCGAACATGATCGTCGTAAATTGTTTTGTCTGTTACGATTAGTAATTCGACATAAAGATCAAATGGTTTTTGATAGGACTGACGTCTTTGTCTAGACTCATTTAATGATTTTTTATGTTGAGCATACTTTTTCTCAGCCAAAATTTTAAGTTTATCTTTAAAAAAAATGGTTTAAAAAAAATATTACAACTAGCATTTTCAGCTAGGCTTTTCGTTCAAACAGACTATAGAATGCTTTAAGGTTTTAGCCTCAAAGTTTAAAAGCATACACCGGGTGTAATATTTCAATGTTGAAAGCTAGCTTAATATTCTAGGAAATTTAGCATCGAAAATTCTTCAAAATGATACCTTCATCTCCCATTGATCCGGATTATTTTCATGTCGAATATAAGGTGTGTTACTAAATCCTTAAAGAGGATATTTTTTGAAAAGCAAAGGTTTGATTATGATATATCATCTGAAAGCTAAGAATCTCTAGTTAATGCTGGAATATTTTTTGAAACGTTTAGAAAATTTTTTCACAGTGAATTTAAGTAAAATATAGGAATTCACTGTTTAATTTTCTTATTAATGTCAGCTTTCATTATTGTTACTCTAATAGAATTTTTTAAACGTTTCAAAAAATATTCCAGCATTAACTAGAGATTCTTAGCTTTCAAATGATATATCATAATCAGCTATTTACCTTTCAAAAAATATGCTCTTTAATGATTTAGTAACACACCTTTGCGTTTGGCTGCGATCTCTTTTTCTAGCCAAACCTACTTTAGAAACAAGCATATATATGCCAAATCTTTCTCAGGGTCGGAAACCCCAAAAATCACCTTACTTTTACAAGCTTAACTTTAATTTTTACTATTTACATCCGTTGTATCATTTTGCTGTTTTTACGGTTCCAACAGGTTTTTTCGATTTATTAAGGGTTTAACCACATATCCACAATAAAAGAACCACATTTCCTAATAGATCTTTTCATTATCTGTCCGAAAATGACATCAGTTTTTAGGTGTATCTAAATGGTTAGAGGGGTTTTTTTTGGCGTATTATAACAATTTTTTTGCAACAAAAATATGAATTTTTTTTTTCCCGGAAAATGATGTTTTAGAAAATTTAGGTCGCTAGGAATAAAGTTAGCGAAAAAAAAAATAAAAAATTTATTTAATTTTTGTGATTTACATCCGGTGTTGTTTTTATGTATTTTCGATGGGTGTTGTTTTTAAAGTATACTCCAAAACTCAGGCAATTATAAGTTTTTAGCGATTCAGCAATTTAGCATTTCGGTGTAAGTAGGGTGTAACTACGATTTTCCAAAAAACGCCTTATTTTTCAATAGGGCGTTTTTCGAATCAACTTTCCAAAATTTTTTTTAATTCATATTTGTCCAAGCGTCAATGGGAGCTTTTTAGCTTTCGAATGATATCCTTAAATAGAAAATTTCTTTTCCCTTCATGATTTTTCGAATGATTTAAAAGTTGAATCGCTTGAAACTTCACATTGAGCAATTCGAAAAAAAAATTTAAATCGTTCCAAAAATATGCTTGGTAACGACAGTTTCAAAAGTTGTTTATAGTGATATTATTCTTTATTGGCCAACATTTAGTTTTATTTTATTCATTTAGTTTCTTTATCGTATAATTAGCCAAAAACATTGGAATTTGAAAAATCGGCTCTACTCCAAAAATGGAAGCAAATATTAAATTTTTGACACCGTAACATTTTCTAACATAAAATGTTAGGTAATGTTACAGTCTCAAAAGTATGGACTGTAGGGCTAGAAATGAACTGTTGAAATGCTAAATTACTGAATCGCTAAAAACTTATAATTGCCCCAAAACTCATCGAAATAATTATTTTTTTGAATTAATTTTGATGAATACTTATGTTTTGAGACATGATCTTTTATATAAACCTAAAATGGACATATGTGAGAAATGAAGCCAAGGTGCACAAGACTGCAAAAGTAAGGCGGCTAATTTAAATGAAGAAAAAAATATTTTTTTCAAAATCCGGCCATGTTGGCATTTTCTGAGACACTGAAAAATAAATTTTACAAATTTTAAGTCTCTAATGATGTGACTTAATTCGAGTGTGAATTTAGCGCGCAATGTCTTTATTTTTTAGTAAGGTTAGTATCTTTAGAAGCAGGAATCCGAGTTTGAAAAGTGGAGTCAAGTCTAGCGAAAAAGACTCTGTGGAGATTATTATGAAATGAGCCTAGACAGATACCCTTTATTCAATATTAGATAATTACCATAATCCATATTTTTGAAACTTGTGTAACTTGTTGAGCCAGTATCAATAGGAGTACTGTAAGCAATGTGTGAATATAAATTTTGACTACTCCGTAATTTTGGGTTCTTGGTCACGTGATTTTTGATCGAATAAATTTGAATATTTTCATTATTGTAATCTATTGACAACATCTAGCCAAAAAACAAACATTCGTTAAAATTTTTAAAAATTTAAATACCAAGGATGAGTTTCAGTGGTCAACGTTAAACGCTTTGTTTTTGTTATTTAACGTAACTGCTCTTCCTTGGTGACTGATTAAAAATAAACATTACAATCCGAAAGTGATTTTGCATTGATTCAAGAGACCTAAATTTGTTTCTAGTTAGTGTTGCTTTACCCGTCCCATTTTCTTGTTCATAAAATTCAAATTTCTATCAAAAATCGATAAAAAAAATATTCCAATTAAAAATTGTTTTATCAAAAGTTAAAACCTCTTGCAATCTTGGGTCTATTTTAAATTGAGTCATAACATTTTCTTCATTGAGAGTGTAAATTAATGGTCGATTTGTTTGATCCCGGTTGTCAGACACTAACTTAAAGTTAAGACAAAAAACAACATCATTCAAATCGAAGTTGACACGGAATCGATTTGGAAAGTCTTGAATAATTTTCAATGGATCGTAATCAATGTTCAAGTTATGTATAAAATAAGTTTGTTTAGTCTCATTCGAATTTGCTTGATAAAAATAAAAAATAAAATTTATGCCATTAAATTATGCTTGGAAAAACTTACGTGCATTGTTCAAAAAAGTTAAAACCTTAGAGCTAACAAAAAACATACAAAAAAATTGAAATAATATTTTGTAAAACATTTTTTATTGTGACAAATTCAACAAAAAGTAAATCTATATAATACGGTTTTTATAAGAAATTTCAAGTATTTGTTTTATGATTTTAGAAGAAAAAGGTATTTTATGTTTTTTTTTCAATTTACCTTTTCGAAAATATTATCGTGTTTTTTATTGTGTTCAGCAAAATTTTCTTTTAAGGCTTATTTTTTGTATCATGAATTTAGACTAAGGTAAATTTTAAACTTTAAATCTTCCTCGAATATGTAAAAGCAATGTCCATGATGAGTTTTTTGCGGAGTTGGTAACTAAGGTGTTGATAATTAATTGAAAAAACTTCAATTCACAGAACCAAAATAAACAGAATATTCTAGAAAATAAAGTGAATCATCATCATTTAGTAAAGCTTTAGTCAAAACGCTTCGTCAAACAATCAATCAATCAAATTATGACTTTAAATAGACTTTGACAAAGCGTGGAAATTATAAATGATTTCTAATCAAATAATTAATTCATTAGATTGTCTTTTCGATTTAAAGCTTGTTTATGTGTTCATATAAATTTAAAAATTATTATTGCGTAACCATACCTTTGCCGAATTCCAGATGAGAAAAATTAGAGTGCGACTCGTCGATGCAAAATTTGAGCAAAAGTTTTTCCTTTTTTGCATTAAAACATTTAATAAAAATATCGTCGTAACCATGCCGTGGCCAGCCCCAAGACTGGATGTGAAAATGGGAGGGCGGCGATGTTGCTTCACCGTTCTAAATGTGCTGTATTACGGGCACGTGGGTCTAAGGATCGCGTTCGAATCTTGTCGTATTGGGGTACCGCTGGCTTTGACCATAACAACGTTTAGAAGCCTGGGAACGGGCGCAAGAACTTGTTTTACAGTAGACCAATTTAGTAATAGGTGTAGGCCTAGTGACAAAGTTAAGTATTCTCCTTCGGGTTAATACGCTTGGTTTGTGGTTCCAAGCTAAGTCTAAACAGTTGTCGAGTTCGGAGCTTCGGCTCGGATGAGTGACGCTGTTTATGATGAACGTCCCACAGTCACTAACATAGTCGTAACCATGCCATGGCCGGTTCCAAGTCCGGATGAGAAAATGGGAGGACGGCTTAAATTTACATTTATATAAATTGAACCAAAATAATTGTGACACCTTTTTTTTCTGATTACTACAAATTTTTATTTAAAAAAAGAAAAAATTTCGAATTACTCATTTCAAAAATTTTGGTTATTTTCCAATAAATTATTTTTTGTTATTTTCTTAACCCAATCAAACTCCCAATCAATTTTCCAATAGTTATTCAATATCAAGTTTTCAAAGCTTCTTATCAATTTTTCATAATCCGGCTTTTCATCAAACCCCAAATTTCGAGCATAAATCAATAAACTCTCGAATTCTTTCGGATAACCACTGCACAACTGCTCTATACGAATAGCCTGTTTAGTCTCGCCTATTTTTTTGTACCTCTCTTGAATATTGTCTGCTTTGAGTCCTTGCCATGGTAAATGACCTTTTAAAAAATATATTAACAAGTACCCGATCGATTCCAAATCGTCTCTACGACTTTGTTCTCGTCCTAAATGAGTGTTCAAACTCATGTACCGAGCTGTACCAATCAATGGTCTGTTCTCATTATACGATATATGCGACCCAGTGTCGGGCTTAACATACTCTTTAGCCAAACCAAAATCAATCATATAAATTTTACGATGCTTGTTCAACGATTGACGACCGACTAAAAAATTCTCCGGTTTTATGTCTCGGTAGACCAAATTTTTCGAGTGTACGTACTCAATTCGTTTCAATAACTGAATAGCAATCATGCATATTGTTTTTAAACTAAACATTCGATTACAAAAATTGAACAAGTCTTCAAGATTAGAGCCTAAAAGTTCCATTACTAAAACGTTATGTGACATGTAATGACCGTAATAGAAAATATTCGGTATACCATCACCAAAACGTAACTTTTCATAAATTCGATTTTCGAGTTGTAATGAATTCGAGTGATCAGGTTCGAATTTAATCGCGACGTATTCGTTTGTGATCATGTTTTTTCCTAAACGTACATCACCAAAATTTCCATTGCCAAATTTACGTCCAATTTTAAAACGATCTGAGATTATAAATTGTTTATTTGTTTGATTTTGGTTTGTTTGTTCAGGATTTTGTTGATAAGAGTACATTGGTTTTCCATTTATTAGATCTTGAATAGTGCGATATGAGTTATAAATATTTTTGTTCATTTGTGAAAGTGAAGAAGAAAGATTTTATTTTTTTGGTTAAGATTTGATTTTTTGTTTTAATTAAACATTAAAATAGTAAAACAATTTTTTGTTTGGAGAAAAAAAAAAAACTTTTTCTTTTTTTTTTTTTGAGTAATTAAAATTCCGAATGTAAGTTTCACTTTTAATTAGATGGGAAATATAATTTGAATATAAAAATGTCTTTAGCAAAAATTGTTATTTCTTAATCATTGAATATTTTTAAAAAAATTTGTGAAAAGCGTGGGTTTTATTTTTTTAAGGGTTCCAACAAAAAAAGAAAGTAATTAAGATCTTAAGGTAAATGCTTTATTTTATGTAAAAACAAAACATTAGACAGAAATTTGGTAAAATTTAATTTTGAAAGAAAAAGTCTGCAAGTGAATGTCGACTTGTTCATGTAATCGGATAATTTTCATGGTAGAATCAGGTAGATCTTCAAAGTGATAACCAAAAATTTGCTTAAGACGTTCAGTATCAGCCGCATCTTTCCCACGCATAATATTTTTTAACAACTTTTTTTGATCATACGCATTCGCTAGAAAATTTGTATGGTAAGACAATCCTCCAGAGCGTCTTTGAAGACCAGTTTCAACGTTTTTGAATGTAACTTGTACCATTGAATGTGATAATAGAGGGAAGATTTAAGCGAATTTTTATTAGTAAAATTATGCATTTAAAATCTCAGCATAGTCAGGAAAATTACGATCAAAGAGTGAATTTTTTTGTGTTGGCTCAATTCAATTTTAGCTACAAAAATTTTGAAAAACTAACATAAGATGTTTCGGTTAAATCAACTTGTATTTTTTTCATCTCTAAACAGTTTCGACCTATCGCCAAGCAGAGCTAGATCTGTTAGAGAATATTTTCTCTTGAGGCAAAAATTGTGTTGAATAGTAGGATATTATCCCATTCTTTTTCGACTTTTTGAACTTTTTGCAATCCAAATCCATTCATTTTAGAATCAGTTTGGAAGTCGACTAGAGACTATAAGACATTTAGCCAGATGGATGGGTAGAACCCCCTCTTTTTGAACTTTTTGCAATCCAAATTCATGCATTTTAGAATCAGTTTGAGATCCACAAGAGACTTTTTGAAATTTAGTGAGTTAGCAGTGAAGAGAAAACGAAGAAGCTCGGTGAGAAAGATTATTAGATTTTGAAAGTGGTAGAGTCAGTGACTGTGTCAAGCTTAGAAAAAAGTATGCTGTAATTTGAACTACCCACGTTTCTAGGACTGATTCTCGGTCAAATTGAGTTTAAAAACTTTTTCGACGACGATCAATTAATTTTGCACTAATCATCTTTATCACCGAGCTTCTTCGTTTTCTCTTTACTGCTAACTCACTAAATTTCAATAAGTCTTTAGCGTATTCTAAAATGCATGGATTTGGATTGCAAAAAGTTCAAAAAGAGGGGTTCTCATCCATCCTCTGGCTGAATGTCTCTAGTCGACTTCAAACGGATTCTTAAATGCATGGATTTGGATTGCAAAAAAATCAAAGAGACAAAAAGTGGAGGTACCCCGCCTCCTTGAGGGATGATTTTATTTGTCCAGCAGATCTTTTGAGTCTCAGCTGTTGTTGAACATAAAATTTGTTGAATAGTTAAATGTTTGAATTGCCCAAAACTTTTTATGGGCACAAGAAGTCTTAAACATTTTTTTGTTAAAGGTGATATAGTAGAAAGTGTTATTTACTAGTACGTTTTCTTTTCTTTCTTCTAACTTTCTTCCGTATCTCCTCTTCCTCAACTCTTCTCCTTCTTCCTTTCTTATCTTCCTAAATTAAAAATATAGAACATTATGTTAATTTTATTTTAATTTTCTGTTTAAAATTATCTTTGCTTTCTTCACAAGAAAAGAAAAGACTCGAGGAATAGATTAAGGAAAAGAAAGAAAGCATTGTCAAAAAAAATTTCTCAAAATTGACACACAATTTTCATTTTTTAAAACACCTAAGAATATAGAAAATACGGCGATGTGAAGTTTCGTATCAAATTTTAAAATCATTTTTTTGAAGTGAATAAAACCGAATAAACTCTGCAGAGGTGCTTTATGGCTAAAAAACATTCAAAAGCCACTCTTGGAATTCCAAGAGTGGCTTTTGAATTTTTTGCAGAGTTTTGCAGAGCATATTAATATGCTCTGAAAAACTCTGCAAAAAATTGGCAATGTGAAGTTTTGTCTCAAAATCTGAAATGGATCAAAATATCAAAAATTTTTGCAACTTGTGCAAATCTAATTGCGCATTTAATTCAAGTCACTTACATTTTTAAATTTTTATTTGATTGCGCAATTAGATTTGCACAAGTTGCAAAAATTTTTGATATTTTGATCCATTTGAGATTTTGAGACAAAACTTCACATTGCCAAAAAATTTCGCATTTAATTAATTTTGATACCATTGACAAAGATTTAAATAACTAGACAATTAAATTTACAGATTTGCAGAGTTTTGCAGAGCATATTCCAAGAGTGGCTTTTGAATGGTTTTTAGCCATAAAGAACCTCTGCAGAGTTTATTCGGTTTTATTCACTTCAAAAAAATGATTTAAAATTTGATACGAATGATATTTGATACGAAACTTCACATCGCCAGAAAATACCCAAAATTTTCGGTTACCCGTACCTGAAACCCGAAGTTTCTGGGTAACCCACATCATACACGAACCCAATACCTGATTTTTTCGGGTTAACCATACCCACCGAATACCCTAAAATTTATCGGTACATATGTCTGTTTAATGGTATATTATCATTTTAGGACTTTATCAAAATAGGATTTACCAATTAAGGACCTTTTAGAAAAAAAAGGATTTGAAATCTTAAGACTTTTTATTTTGCATATTGAGACTTAATTGTATGACTACACATAAATTTAAATTAAATTGAATGCTTTTTTCGAGTCAAACGCGACATTGTATTTGTTTTTTATTAAAATTCTTGAAAATGAATCTGACATATCGGCTCAACATTCTGTATACGGTAATACTACGGAAGACTCTGGTGATTGAGATACTGGGACTAAAAATAACGCTGAATGGGAAGATGAATCGTAGTAGAGGTCGTGGTAGAGGATGGGGACGAGGACGTGATTTAGATGTTGTTTCATCAAATGAAGTCGTACAAGACAACCAAGAAATTTTAGACGAATATAATTCACTGATGCGAAGAAAAATCTTAAATTCTCAACTTCTCAAAATTTTTTGAGAAAAGATGAGAAAATTTTAAGAAAATGTTTTAAGAATACATCATAATTTAAAGATTAAAATGATCCTTAGATGTGTCTAGAGGTAATCCATATCGAAATCAACGATTTTGATGTTTCTTTTAAGGGCTTTTATACCGTTACTCGATTAAAGGAAATTCGACCTTATAATTTCTCATCTTTTCTCAAAAAATAAAAATTTGAGAATCTTAACTTTTTTTCTCAAATATTTTGAGAAGTTGAGAATTTGAAAATTTAAGATTTTTCTTCACATCAGTATATAATTCTGAGATTTGTAATTACTTAGAGAACTTTGTTGCTTATTTTGTTAGTACCTAGTTTGAAGGGTTTTTTGGCTTTTTTTGATTTTGAGATACTGGTAAACTTGTCGACATAAACGAGTCACTGATGTCCAAAGTTAAATACAACAGAGGTAGCGGACTGAAACGGAAACAAGTATGGATGTTTTTCTTTCTTGAAAAAACAACTCCAGTTAAATTTTAGAAAAACAATGCTAGAAAAAGACATTCATTGTAAAATTATTTGGTCTAAAAATCTTGTGTTTAATAAAACAATAGAATTACAAAAATTTTTTTATCAACATTTTGGTGCTTTTTTATTGTATGTTTTTTTATAAGAAAAAAATTAAAAAATATTATGATATCGTATTGCTTGATTTTTCGTCTTTAAATAAAGAAATTTGAATTCAATTTTACTTTAGATTTTGTAAAAACTCGAATTCTAATTTTTTAACAAATTATTTGTTCTTGCGTTTGTACAAGAAAATTTGATTCCTAAAGCAATTATACCAAACATCTCTAGTAAATCCCTAAAAATCAAATGAAATCAGTTTCATTTCAATCTAACGTTTTGATGGGAGTTCTAAACCTCTGCAGGATTCTGATTTTTGCAGACATGTGCATGTTTAGTTTTTGACACGCTTAAGGTTTTAACAGAAGGCATTCTAAGAGTTCCAAAATTAATAAGGTTCAAGTCATCCAAATCAGTTTTTCTCTATCTGAACAAAAGCGATGCTCTGAGGTGGTACTTGCAAGAGCGTATAGAACTACTCAAACGGAGTTCGGATCCGACGATTTGGTTAAAAGAGGATGAATCAAATAATGTTCGATTAATCGACATTAAAAGATCATTCGATTTTTAAAGAAAACTTGTCAAGTAGCAATTCATTTAAAAATATTAATGATTTTTTTTTTGGAAAAACAATTCAGTTGTAAAAATTAAATACGTATTTATTTAAAGCTTATGTACACTCATTTAATAATAGGCATAAAGTATCCGAGAGTTATTTTAAAAATATTTTTAATTTTTATGTAATTGTCATGCTTCAGACTCGGCTCTTCTAACGTATCTTCGTCTTATTTGATTTTGAAAATTTCGTCTTCTTTTTTGCTCATTTATTAATCGTTTATATTCGTTTAAATATTTACGTTTATCGTTTGATACCAAATTATAGGTCACAAACATGACAAAACCTTGTAGACTATTTAAAATACTAAAAACCAACGCAAAACTAAAACGTGCATATACTAACGAATCACTGAGAGGTAAAGTTACCAAAAAACCAAACAACCATGTTAATCCTGAATTAACAAAGCACGCAAAAACAAATTTTAAATGTGATTTTATACTATTGCTTTTTTCGGAATGCTCCGATATTATTAACTTGAAGTTTGAATAGAAGATCACAATTGCTAAAAAAATGATCAAATTTAAAAGTAGAATGACCCCGATTGGGACAATTGCTCCATACAACGCGTAATTTGAGTGTAACCAACAACTAGAAGAAAAAAAATTATGAGCTTTAACCAAATAACTTTTGATTGAAATAATTACTATTTGTTTGGATTGATGTAAGCTGATCTATCGATTCCAATCACTATTCCAACTACGATTCCACTAACAACTTAAAAAAAGGCAACATAAAAATTTAAACCAATGTTACGAAATTAAGACTTTTTTTATAAAAAAATTTTAATAAATATCTTACCTATGGAAAAAATGACCGAGGCAATTGTTTTAAATCGAAAAATTTTAAGGGGTTTGTAAACTTTCAACATGAAAAAAAAAGAAACACAAAACGAAAAACAAAAAGAGCATATCAATGAATAATGTAACATGACACCAATGGCTATACACGAGGCACGCTGTGACTCATTTGTGTCAACATCGGTCGCTTTAAAAAAACTAAAAGCCATGTAAACTGCATTCATAAACAATAAAATAAAACTCCATATTGTAATTATTTGTGTCGTATCTTGTTGCATTACACTCCTTTCTTTTTGAACCCCGAATTTTCTGAAATTTTTAAACTTAGAATTAAAATCTTGCAAAAATGAAGAAAGCTTACATTATAAGGTCGATTATGATCGTTGCCAAAAGAGCCATCATTGAAATAGAACACCCAACAACTGAAACATAAAAAAGAACTGTTTCACACCATTCACAAAACTGAATTTTGTCTGATACCATTAAGAGTGCAAAATTAGTAGTGTGATTACACGAACATTTATGAAGGATTTTATCATCTTTTTCAACTAGTAAATGTTTACAGCCTTTTTTGTCCCAATCATTTTTTTCGTAATCCCAATAAACGCATTCAAATGTGTAGTTTACTTTTCGTTTGTCACAATATTTTTGATTCTAAATGTTTTAAACATAGGTAACCGGTTTACCAAAAAGTATGGTTTATTTGACTTAATAATTGGTTTTAGAATTAATTAAATTTAATGCCATACCCTTTTACCTTGCACTAAGACCAGAGGACTCGGTTTTGACTGGTCAATTTTTTCTCAACCAATCAAAAATATTGGTACAAACCGAGTACTCTGCATGCAGTTCGTAATACGTTATCTTTAAAATTATATTTCCACTAGCCACTTCTGTCCGCAAATCTTCTGCCTTAAACTTTTAACAAAAAATCAATTTTTTAAAATTAACAGCTACTTTGATTTATTTGTTCAATGACTTAATGTATCACCAAAATATGGGATATGGGTTTCCGACTCGGATTCATCCACATTCTACTAGGCTCTTTATTCTTAAGCTTTTAAGGATTTCCTGATTTTAGTTTTAAAGACTTTTCACCAAATCACATTTTTTAGAAATTAGCTGCGACATTGTATATTTTTATAAATTTCTTTATCCGAGGTTCTAAGTGGTCTTACAAAATGACTAACACTAGAAAGCCCGGCGGGTCTTTCTGACCCGTTTTCATGTGTTTCCAAGCTATTTCTAAGAGAATAAACTAATTTTCAAAAAGTTTTAAATTTAGACCTACTGTTTAAGACTTTAAGAAATCAAATTTTTGTTAAAATCTAAAATTTTTCCGAGTAAAAAAAAAATTTACCTAAAACGCCCGACGGGTCTTTTTGACCCGATTTTTATTTGTTTCATGAAAAAAGTGAGCTGAGTGAAATTTTAGAATACCAATATAAAAATCTCATTGAAAGCTTTCTTTAGATGTAGATTTCTACCCTTTTAGACTTTTTTTTTCCGGTAAAATCCACAAGAAACCGCGGAAATCACATTATATGCTAACATGGATTATATCTCATGATTAAACATCTTTTACTTTGTTAAAACAAACCAAAAAAGTATCTGATTTTTCTGGCTGATTTTTTTCCGCAGATTTCTTCGGGCTTTGTAGGAATATATCAAAAGTGGGCTTTCTAGTGTTAACTGGTTCGACGGGATCGACGTGATCAACACAACCCACAGAGAGTAATCGAAGCAACTACAACTGAAAATTTCAAGGCAAAACTAGATGAATGGTGAAAGAGCAAGTCACATGGGCTTGCAAAAAAACTGCTATAGCCGTAAGGCTCTACTCGATTTATCGAGTCGCAGTTAAACTACTACTACTACTACTAACCAATTTTGTGACAACTGGTCAGAATCTTTACAAGACCCATCTGTCCTAATAGTTTACACAATTTCCCGAAAAGATTTTCAAACTTTATGAGGTTTGTTTAGACAAATAAAACATGGAAGTAAGAAAATATTTATTACAATGTAATAGGATAAACTGTAATTCTAAACGACCATACCTTTTTTTAAACACGGTTAGCCCTGTTTACTATAAACAAATAGGTAATAAGTGAAAGAGAAAAATAAATTATTACCCGTTGTTCTTCATAAACAAGATATACAAAATCTTGAATTGCATCTAAGCCTTCAAGTCGAGACACCGAAATAACATTTGGACCAATTAAACTCTTTGAAACACAATCGACTTGTGTCTCTTCGATATTTTCCGATTCACGTCCATTGAAAAGTTTTGAAGTGGCATATCCAACATAAGTCAAACGAGCTGATTTTTTTTCTTGAATTAAATTTTGAATTACTTTTTTGTCAAAAAAGGCCGCGTACTTGAGATCGTCTATTTTTAAAAAGTAATCAACTGAACTTGGCTCCACATTTATCACTGGTTTTATTTCTTGAGCTATTCGACAAAAAATTTTACAGTCAAAATTAAAAAATATCGTTTTAAAGCTAACGTGTTTTAGAGAATCCAATATCAAAATCAATAGTCGAATCGTTTAACAATTGAGTCTTGACAAAAAAATTATCAAACTCTTGTGAAAAATTCGATTTTGATTCCAAATCAAGTTTGTTTGTAATTATCTCCAAACTTGTACTCAATCTTAACAAGAAAAATAATGTCCAGTTCATATCAAGATAGCAAAAAATTGAGGGACTTTGAATTTACTTGTCGGATGAATCTTCATTTTGAGAAAAAACTTGACCAGACTCTTTCATTAAATCATCAATTAGCTTAACAAACGGTAAAACAAAATCTTGTTTTTCACTTTGAGTTTGACGTTGAGCTATATTTTGTAAAATAGTTGATGTTTGATTCAGAAAATAATTTGTATCGCTTCCGTTGCCCCTCAAGCTTGATAAATTTGTTTTCAATTGTACTAAGATGTCTATAATTTCCGATGAAGTGTAACTGGTAAAATTTACTTTTGTGAGTTCGTTTAGTGTTAACGTAGTTAAACTAGGCATATTTACTAAAATAAGAAAAAATTATGATTGAATTTTTTTGATCAAAAACAGAAAAAAAACCTGTGTTTAAAAATACAGTAAGTATAGCTTTTGAAACAGTACCATTTAAATCAACGGCAACAGTAACTATATTGATAGCATAAAGAGTACTGGGGACCAAATTTTTACACTCTGCTTCAAATATACTGTGTGAAATATTGAATCCATCGTCCACTGTTCCGTTTGCTCTTTTGCATGTTATTTCCAAATAACTATAGAAACCACTTGGAGATTGCCAATAAAATTTAATAGAATTTGCTGTTGCGTAGTCAAGAAGAACACTAGTAACGACCGCTAGTAAAAATTTAATCATTTAGATATTGTAAGTTTGGTAGTTCGAAGAAAAATGATCGGATACCAGTCGCGGTAGATAGCACTCTTTAAGGTTAAAGTTTAAAAATTAACTTACAAGCAGCTCTTGCGAATCGCTTATGTGTTCCTTCTGGATCTAATGTGACCTTAAAATTTAAGCATAAGATTTTTTGCCCGCTAAGTTCAATTTATAAACATACGATTCCGATTGCAAGTAAACCAATTAAAATTCCAATTTTAAATTTCATGATTTTTTAGAATTTAATAAAAAATAAGTAAAAAAGTTCTACATTCAATAAATTTTTATTTAAAAAATTTACGAGCAACGCTTTACCTTTTTATTTTAGTTTAAAATTATTGCGAATGAAAGATTAAAATTCTTATTTATAACCAAAAAAAAAGTAAACTTTAAAAATTACTCTGTTGAAATTGTTATTGTTGGAATTTGTTTTAAAATTTCAATAAGGTAAACACAAGAATCATCATGATTTAAAAAAAAGGAAAGTCATCAAAAAGAACAGTTAATTTATTACTCTATTTTTAACAAATAACCTGACCCGGAATAATATTACCATCAAATGATTAAAAAAAATTCGCATCAGTGTCATAAAAATGCATAAATGATAACATCTCGACACCGAATTTCTTTTCTTTCCCCTTCCTCAACGAATTTTTTAAAAAATTATTTTCTTCATGGGAAATGAGAGGAAAGGAAGAGTTGAAGAAGAGGAAAGGAAAGGAAGAAATGAGGAAGAAGAAAGTAAGAGGAAAGGAATAAATCGTGTACAAGTTAGTTTTAGTACGTACTGTAATAACGTCCACTTTTTGCAGCCTGATGCAGAGAGGGGCTACTATCTCTATAAATTCAGATATTTTTGTTTTCAGCTATTGCATTTAAGAGATATTGTCATTTTTAAATCAATAGATCAATGTGAGGGGGTATAGCTCAGTGGTAGAGCATTCGACTGCAGATCGAGAGGTCTCCGGTTCAATCCCGGATGCCCCCTTAATTTTTTCAGATTTTCATTAAATTAAGCACCTTTTATAATGTCTAAATTTGAACCTAATTACCATTTTCCATATTAAAATATATTTTAGACAATTTTAACTTTTTTGCGGTTGAATATTTTAGCAATTCGACAATTCATTTTGGACCATACATTCATATTTAAGAGATTGTAACATTACTTAACATACTATGTTGCTATCCAATTAGTTTTGCAATGCCTGATTTTTTTGCCAACTCATTGTGATTCAACTATTCTACCATAAAATTAACATGTATAATTCACTAAAAAATGAGACGATGCTTACAACATCTAAATATTGTATTTCCTCATGCGACAGTTTACGCTTAAATTGGACTAAAAAATGACGTCAGATGACTCCTTGTTACAAAACCTTTGACAAAACTGCATAGCGAATTATTTCAGTATCTCCAGCACATTTCTGAAAACTAAATATGTCAACGCTATCTGAATTTGTTATTTCTGATATTGTTACTGCTTTCTACGGCCTGAAAATCAGTTTGTTAATGGGGGTAAACAATCGAAAATATTGAGCCTACCCCCCGTGTTTTTGCAGCTTAATGATAAGTAGCTTAATTTAAACATTTAAGAACTCATGATTGGAAAAAGCTTTAATTGATGTAAATATATTTACTAAAAGCTAAAAGGCTACCATTGACGCTAGGAAAAAAAATCCCTAAAGAATTACACCAATGTAAACGGTAGAAATAAGGAAGTTTTTTAGTCAAACCACATCTCCTCTAAGGGGAGCCGCAAAATCCAAATTTTATTACAATTTATTATCTACAAATCTCAGGATTTATTTATTTTTTGTTATTTTTCAATTTTGGTTAATAAAGGACGAAAAAAGTCATAAAAATGGAAAACAAAAAAGAAGTGGGATTTACCGCTTTTTCACAGACATTTTTGCACCCAAATGCGATTTTCAAAAATAAAATGTTGACTACCAAAATATAGATATTTAATTTTTTTTTATTATTTTAAATTATAATTGATTAAATGATAAATAGTTTTAATTTAACTAAAATTAAAGAAAAATAATGTGGTCCATTGAAAAAAAATATGTATATTGAAATAAAATATCCAAAATTTATTTTATTTTCAGCAATTGTCATGCTTCAGACTCGATTTTGCTTCCATATTTTCGTCTTACTTCATTTTGGTAATTTCGTCTTTTAGTTTTCTCATTTATTAATCTTTTATACTCGTATAAATATTTACGTTTATCGTTTGATACCATGTTATACGCAATAAATATTACAAAACCTTGTAGACTATTTAAAATACTAAAAATCAATGCAAACACAAACCGTGCATGTGTCAATGAGTCTTTTAGTGGTATGGTTACCAAAAAACCAAACAACCATGTTAAACCAGAGTTTACAAAACACACAAACATAAATTTTAAATATGTTTTTTTACCATCGCCTTTTTCAGTGTGCGTCGAAATTTTTATCCTTAAATTGTAATAGTGGATCAAGATGGTTAAAAAAATTATCAAATTTAAAAGCAAAATGAGCCCGATTGGGATTATGGATCCATACAAAGCGTAGTTTGAATGTAACCAACAACTTGAAAGATGAAAGTTTAATGAAAGACAACTATAATCTTTAAAAAACATTACTATTTGTTTGGATTGATGTAAGCTGATCGATCAATAGCAATTACAATTACAACCGGAAGGGAAGCTATAACTTAAAAAAAAAGATAAGCTCAATGTCTCAATTTGAAGACTGTTCTAAGTCTTAATCTTACACAACGAAAAAATGACACTCTTGAGCATAACCCGTCTAAAATGACTCAGAGGTTTGTAAACTCTCAACAAAAAAATTAATGAAACACAAAATGAAAAACAAAACGAGCATATCAATGAATAATGTAACATGACACCAATGGCTATACACGAGGCACGCTGTGACTCATTTGTGTCAACATCGGTCGCTTTAAAAAAACTAAAAGCCATGTAAACTGCATTCATAAACAATAAAATAAAACTCCAAATTGTAATTATTTGTGTGGTTTCTTGTTGCATTACATTCCTTTCTCTTTTCAGTCCGAACTTTCTAAAATTAGAATAATTAGAAATGAAATTAATGTCCCTAGAAATGTCTCTAAAGCTTACATTATAAGGTCGATTATGATCGTTGCCAAAAGAGCAATCATTGAAATAGAACACCCAACAACTGAAACATAAAAAAGAACAGTTTCACACCATTCACAAAGTTCCATTTTGTCTGATACCATTAAGAGTGCAAAATTAGTAGTGTGATTACACGAGCATTTATGAAGAACTTTTCCATCTTTTTCAACAAGTAAATGTTTACAACCTTTTTTATCCCAGTACTTTTTTTCATAATCCCAATAGACACATTCAAATGTGTAATTTACTTTTCTTTTATCACAATATTTTTGAATCTGGTATAAAAAATATTTTCAAAAAAAGACATAATTTGCAAACAAAAAGTTCTTACTCTTTGTTCCTCATAAACAAAAAACACATAATCTTGATCTGTTTCCAAACCATAAATTTTAGACATTGAAATAACATTTGGACCAATTAAATGTGTTGAAACACAATCAACTTCTATTCCTTCAAGATTTTTCGATTCACGTCCATTGAAAAGTTTTGAAGTGGCATATCCAACAAATGTCAAACGAGTTGACTTGTTAGCTCTAATCAAGTTTTTAATTACATTTTTATCATAATAAGCAGCGTACTTGAGATCGTTTATTTTCAAAAAAAAGTCAACTGAACCCGGTTCAATATCTACAATTGGTTCTATTACTTTTGCTTTTTTAGAAAAAAATTTTATAATTTTTTAAAAAAAATGATATCTTCTTAATTTACGTGTTTTTGTAAATCCAATATCAAAGTCAATATTCTCATCATTTACCAATTGAGTCTTGAGAAAAAAGTTATTAAACTCTTTTGAAAAACTTGAATTCGATCCCAAATCAAGTTTGTTCGCAATTTTCTCCAAACTTAAGCTCAATCTTTAACATGCATTATTAGCAAAAAATAAATTACCAATTTTATTTTTGTTTACTTGTCAGAGGTTTCCTCATTATTACTAAAAAGATCCCTAGGCTCATTCAATAACTCATCAATGAGTCCAAGAAACGGTAAAACTACTTCTTTATTTTCACTAGCAGTATCACGTATGGCCATATTTTGTAAAACAGTTGATGTTTGTGTCAAAAACCCACCAAGATTTTGTCCAGTGTTTCTTAAATTTGTTAAATTTGTTTGTAAATTGTCCAATACTTGAACAATTTGAGTTGAACCAACACCAGTAAAATCGACTTTTATTATCTGATTTAATGTTAAACTCGTTAAATTTACTAGGGCTGGAGAAAATAAAAAATGAAAATTTCAACTTAAAACTTGAATGTATTTAAAACTGACTTGTATTGAACGTAACTGCCCGAAACGCTTTCGAAACAGTCCCGTTATTGTACAAAGCAACATTATTTATTTCAATTGAATATTTTGTATTCGGTACTAAATTTAAACACTCAGCTTCATAAGTAGTGTTTGAAACATTCAATGCATAATCAATTATAGCAGATAATGTTTGATTATACTCATCTTCAAAAGTTGTATTTGAGAAATTTGACGAATAATCAATTGTAACAGGTGATGTATAACTAAACTCATTAGTTGAGTTTGAAACGTTTAAATCAAAATCAATTGTATCATTTGACGGAATGTATCTTATACATGAAATTTCTGTATAACTGTAATAACTAGATGGAGGTTGCCAAGAAAATTTAATTGAATTTGTTGTTGCAGACCTAAGAAGGACATTGCTTACAGCAGCTATTCATTAAAAAAAAATTTTGAATATTTTATTTTTATATAAAAGTGTATTTGCCTTCAACTCACAGACTGATCTTGGTATTCGTTTATGTAACACATTATCACCAAGACACACCTTTTCATTAAAAAAGTCAGGATTTTTGAAATTGTGGATGAAAAAAGGTTTAAAAAGTCTTACACTTCCGATCATGGTTAAGGTTAATAAAATGATGAAATTTTTTTGCTCAATCATTCATTAATTATTTCATTCTCAAAATGTAACAAAAAGTTTAAAAAGATAAAGCCGAAAATTCTTAATCAAAAATATGAAATTAGAAAATTTAATACTTAACGCTTTTTGTTTAATAATAACTGATGAAATTAGTGTATTTTTTGTTAAAAATGGTTAAAACAAATAAACAGCGTTTCTATACCTTTAAGCATCTATTGAAACAAAATTAAAATGTTAAACTACGCAGTTCATGTTTTTATAATTAACTAGTAGTCATCCTTTGCTTCGCTGCAGGTTTTTTATTAATTATTTTAAGCTGGAAATACTTGAACTTTAACAACAAAGTTAGACATTTTAGAGAAAATAATAAAAAGAAACCTTATAGAGAAAACGAATTTTTAGTTAACTACAGCTTAAATCAATCAAGGTTGCTTTAAATATTTCTGAAAAATAAGCATTGTCAAGTTTAGTTCAAAAACTTCAGTTCGATTTTGAAAAATTGAAATAACTTTTTTCACAAAGGTCTTATGCTGGCTCTGCATATGTAACAAAGTGTAACAAAATTTGTTACACCATTGAGTAACATCTGCAAAATGTGTGCATATTCTCTGCAAAATACACACCATTAGAAAGTATTTAAATAAATGCGCAATTAGTTTGCAGAGTTTTTTGCAGAAGTCACCCAATGGTTTAACAAAGTTTGCTACACTTTGTTACATATGCAGAGCCAGCATAAGACCTTTGTGAAAAAAGTTATTTCGATTTTTCAAAATTGAACTGAAGTTTTTGAACTAAACTTCACAATGCTGAAAAATAAAAAACAAAATTGTTTAAAAATTTTTTGATGTGGACAGTTAAGTGAAAACAGCCTTATGTATTAATCAAGTCTTGAAAAGTGTTTCAAGAAAATTCCTCAAGTACAATTAACTCGTTTCTTATGTTACAATCAGATTACAGTTACAGTACGTTACAGTACCATAAGGTGTGCAAGTGGTCAAAAGACTGGTCAATTCAGCTTAATGTAGAAAAGTGTAAAGTTGTTCATATTGTCTGATTAAGCGATTGACTAAAAAACATTAAGCAAGTCAAAATGTGAAAGAGCAAGTCAATCCATATTTATGTACAAACTGATTTAAAATTGGGCATGCGAGTATATATGCAACAGCCTAGGCAAACCGAATGTTGAGTATAATTAAGAAAGCGTTTAAATATGAGTGCAGTCAGACTATAAAGTTATTGTATTGTTAATTAGACCGCAGTCAGTTCATGGTCCTCATATTTGCAGAAAGATATAAATGAATTAGAGAAAGTTCAACGAAGAGAAACAAAGCTGATTCCGTAACTACGTGATTTGGAGGATGAATATTAAAAAAAATGTTCTTTAGTCGGTCAGTTTATGGTGTTCACATTTGGAAAAGATATTAATTAGATGGAAAAGGGACATTACAAAGCAAAAAAGATGATTCCATAATTGCGCGACTTGGAAGATTCACAACGTTAATATCAAATAACAAGAGGAAAATGCGGATATCTGTTTAAAATGTTCAAGGTGACAATAAAATACCAAAATGTAAAATTTAACAAAGGAATCAGGTTTAAACGTGTGTTTAAATATTTTTTTGAATTTTTTCAGCTAAAAAATTGTAATAATGTAAGCAGAGTTAGTGGCATATGGGGAGGAATTTACCTGTGAATTGAATTATTTAAGAGCTTAGACCTCGGTGTTATAATCGATTCACGCTTTTTTGTTGAATGCTAATTTTTTCGAAAAAATTCAGAGAATTCAAAAAAATCCAAACATAGCTGCACTTCTTAAATTTAGTGAAAAGATGTAGGCTCAAGTAAGAAAAAACCCACACGGGACCCCAAAGATCTTATATTCCTGGCCCAATCACTGGTTGAACTTAATTCTAAATCAATTGAAATAGGTCATTTGATGATTGGTAATGAAAAAATTTCCACATTTTTATAAGTTATTTAATTTCTATTAAAATTATTTTAAATTATAATTGATTAAATGATAAATAGTTTTAATTTAACTAAAATTAAAGAAAAATAATGTGGTCCATTGAAAAAAAATATGTTACATTAAATTTTAAAATAAAATATCGAAAATTTATTTTATTTTCAGCAATTGTCATGCTTCAGACTCGATTTTGCTTCCATATTTTCGTCTTACTTCATTTTGATAATTTCGTCTTTTAGTTTTCTCATTTATTAATCTTTTATACTCGTATAAGTATTTACGTTTATCGTTTGATACCATGTTATACGCAATAAATATTACAAAACTTTGTAGACTATTTAAAATACTAAAAATCAATGCAAACACAAACCGTGCATGTGTCAATGAGTCTTTTAGTGGTAGGGTTACCAAAAAACCAAACAACCATGTTAAACCAGAGTTTACAAAACACACAAACATAAATTTTAAATATGTTTTTTTACCATCGCCTTTTTCCGTGTGTGTCGAAATTTTTATCCTTAAATTGTAATAGTGGATCAAGATGGTTAAAAAAATTATCAAATTTAAAAGCAAAATGATCCCGATTGGGATTATGGATCCATACAAAGCGTAGTTTGAATGTAACCAACAACTTGAAAGATGAAAGTTTAATGAAAGACAACTATAATCTTCAAAAAACATTACTATTTGTTTGGATTGATGTAAGCTGATCGATCAATAGCAATTACAATTACAACCGGAAGGGCGCCAATAACTGATAAATTGAATTGAGGAGAAAAAAAATAAAATATGATATCTGAAAAAGAATTTAAAAATTTTACGGCAAGTTAAAATTTTTTCTCAATTTTCTTTTTTCTATTTTTTGACTCTTGTGCAATCGTTATAAAAAGTGTGCTTTTAAATTTTTCAAGGAAAGAAGAGTGCAGCCAAATGCAGCAAAATTTGCTGCATCTACTGGAGAGGTCTGCAAAAATTCTGCAAATAAAATTGCGCATTTAAAAATAAATCTTTTTCAATGGCGTGCAATTTTGCTAAAAATTCAAAGTTATGCAGAATTGCACGCCATTGAAAAAGATTTAATTTTAAATGCGCAATTTTATTTGCAGAATTTTTGCAGACCTCTCCAGTAGATGCAGCAAATTTTGCTGCATTTGGCTGCACCCTTCTTTCCTTGAAAAATTTAAAAGCACACTTTTTATAACGATTGCACAAGAGTCAAAAAATAGAAAAAAGAAAATTGAGAAAAAATTTTAACTTGCCAAATTTTACCTATGGTAAAAATGATAGAGATGGTTGTTTTAAAGCGAAAATGACTTAGAGGTTTGTAAACTTTCAACATGAAAAAAAAAGAAACACAAAACGAAAAACAAAACGAACATATCAATGAATAATGTAACATGACACCAATGGCTATACACGAGGCACGTTGTGACTCATTTGTATCAACATCGGTCGCTTTAAAAAAACTAAAAGCCATGTAAACTGCGTTCATAAACAATAAAATAAAACTCCATATTGTAATTATTTGTGTGGTTTCTTGTTGCATTACATTCCTTTCTCTTTTCAGTCCGAACTTTCTAAAATTAGAATAATTAGAAATGAAATTAATGTCCCTAGAAATGTCTCTAAAGCTTACATTATAAGGTCGATTATGATCGTTGCCAAAAGAGCAATCATTGAAATAGAACACCCAACAACTGAAACATAAAAAAGAACTGTTTCACACCATTCACAAAGTTCCATTTTGTCTGACACCATTAAGAGTGCAAAATTAGTAGTGTGATTACACGAACATTTATGAAGGATTTTTCCATCTTTTTCAACTAATAAATGTTTACAACCTTTTTTATCCCAGTACTTCTTTTCATAATCCCAATAAACGCATTCAAATGTGTAGTTTACTTTTCTTTTATCACAATATTTTTGATTCTGGTATAAAAAATATTTTCAAAAAAAGACATAATTTGCAAACAAAAAGTTCTTACTCTTTGTTCCTCATAAACGAAAAACACATAATCTTGATCTGTTTCCAAACCATAAATTTTAGACATTGAAATAACATTTGGACCAATTAAATGTGTTGAAACACAATCAACTTCTTTTCCTTCAAGATTTTTCGATTCACGTCCATTGAAAAGTTTCGAAGTGGCATATCCAACAAAAGTCAAACGAGTTGACTTGTTAGCTCTAATCAAGCTTTTAATTACTTTTTTATCATAATAAGCAGCGTACTTGGGATCGTTTATTTTCAAAAAAAAGTCAACTGAACCTGGTTCAATATCCACAATTGGTTCTACTTCCTTTGCTTTTAGAAAGAAAAAGTATAAGGTGATTAATATTGCGAAAAGTTTTTTTCCCAAAAAAAAATTTATGTTTACGTGTTTTAGAGAATCCAATATCAAAATCAATATCTGAATCATTTATAAATTGAGTTTTGACAAAAAAATTATCAAATTCTTGAAAAAAATTCAATTTTGAGTCTAAATCAAGTTTGTTTAACAATTGACTCCAAACTTGTACTCAATCTTGGGAAAAAAAAAGAAACATAATTTTTCTGTTTTAATTTAATTTTTTACTTGTCGTATGAATCTTCATTTTGAGAAAAAACTTCTCTCGGCTCTTTCATTAAATTATCAATTAGCTTTACAAACGGTATAACTAAATCTTGAATCTCGCTTTGAGTTTGACGTTGAGCTATATTTTGTAAAATAGTTGATGTTTGATTCACAAAGTAACTTGTATCGCTTCCTTTGACTCTCAAATTTGTTAAATTTGTTTGCAAATTTTTATTATTTCTGATGTAGTGTAATTGTCAAAATTTTAGTTTTAGTTTCAAGGTTAATCTAGGCTAGTGCCCTTGTCTAGAATATAGACTGATTAACTCTCCATTTATTTAATAAAGATAAAATTTTTTAAAATAAAATAAAATTAAATCAATTTTCATAATATCAAAATAAAAAATAAATTTTAAAAATTAAATTAAGTTTATCAAAAATTTTTAAAGCATCATTGAAAATTAGGTTGATGTTGTTGAATATTGACGATTTAAAGGCGCTAAATTTGAGAACCATTCTGTTTATAAGGAATTTACATTATAAACATTAATTACATTTGTAAGATCGCTCACTGTTAAATCGATCATATTTACTTAAATAAGAGACCAAATTAATAATTTTAAAATTGGAAGGAAGCTGAACATGAATAAGACTACAAGTCAAGCTTATTTCTCATAAAAATCCATCCACATAAAGGACAAATAACTATGTCGTGTAGCATATGTGTTATTTAAGAGTGACTTCCCGAGATAGAACGGAAGTCCGACTTTTGCTTTTACTTAATATTTTAGATCATAGACATTTACATAAGGTTCAGGAAATTCAAACTTTAGTGCTATCTGAATTTGTCATTTTTGACATCGGAACAGTAATCTACGACCCCTAAAAATCATTTTTAGATGGGGTAAAAAATTTTACCCCTCTCCCTACGCTTTTTGAAGCCTAATGATAAGGTGCTTAACTTAAACATTTAAGAACTCATGATAGGAAAAAGATATTTTTGATCTGGAGCTACCATCCGAAAGCTTAAAAGCTTCAATTGACGTCAGTACCCATATCTGCCGTATAAATAATTTCCCGGAAGTCGGTCAAAAACGTAAAAAAAGGCTTTTTTTTAGTTAAATTGTAAGTAGTTCCAGTAGTTACTTTTCAGCCCAATTTTTTTTTCTTTCAGTTTTCCTAAAAAAGAACCTTATTTGTACCGTTTTAAGCACCCAAAATCAATTTTAAAAAATATCATATTTTTTGGAAAGAGGTATTTTTTTTAGGGTTACGTTTTCGATGTCAAAAATGACAAATTCAGATAGCACTAAAGTTTTGAATTTCCTGAAACTTAAAATTAGGCTTAAATACAATTCTGAAGATGGGAACAGAATTCGGTTTACTGGGTGGTCTTTTTGACTTAAAATTTAAGAATTACTTGTTTTTAAAACCATAGTTACTACGTCTGTTTCTATAACGGTTCCATTTGAAAAATCAACTTTTGTTGAAATATCAAGAAGATATTCAGTATATGGAACCAAATTTGTACACTCAACTTCAGATATGTTGTATGGAACATTGAAAGTTTTTTCGACAATTCCGGTATTTAAATTAATGCAATAAACTTGTAAATAACTATAAAATTCGATGTTAGGTTGCAAAATAATTTTTATTGAATTTTCTGTAGTGGAGAATTGAAGCATACCACTAAGTACTCCTTAAAAATTATAAACATTAAATTCAAATACAAATCAAGCGTTTCGAGATTAGTTTTCGTTTTGGCGTAATTAATGGAACCACTTAAAATTAATATAACTTACTAACAGCTCTTGCGGATCGTTTATGAAAATTTTCAAAGGAACATAATACCTTAAACGATTATAAAAATTAGGTATTCTTTTATGTACAAACTAAGAATAACTTTTATGCTTTTTACTAACTTTATTCACTGGGTCGAACAAATATAAATCCTTTTGTGGTGGGAGCGTAAGTTAGCTCTAGTTTGTCTTGTAATTATAAAAACCCTACTATTCCGACAATTAGTAGACAGATTAATTTTCCAAAATTAACTTCCATTTTTTTTAACTTACAGTATTTTACTTAAAAAAAATAAATATTTAAAAAAAATACTTTGATACTAGAAGCGTTTTTACCTTTGTTTGTTTCAAAATTTTCTATGTTTGACAAAAAAAATTAAATGCGAAATCATTACTCTGGTGAAATTATAAATGTAACAGCAGTTTTTTATTACAGTTTCGTTTAAAGACAGAATTTCACGAGGCTGTAGATTTTTCAGCCGTGCAGTTTATTGCGCAAGTATTAAACTGCACCGTACCAAGATGTGATCATTTAATGATCACTTAAATTAAAAGTAGGATCACAAAAATAAAAATAAATAAAAAAAAACAAATTCGTTCGAATCTTCTCGTATTGGGGGCTTTAACCATCACAACGTATAGGAGCCTGAAATAGGGTGCAAGAACTTGTTTTACAGCTGACCCATTTAGCAATAAGTGTAGTGATAAAGTTAAGCATTCTCCTTCGGGTTAATACGCTTGGTTTGTGGTTCCAAGCTAAGTCTAAATAGTTGTGGAGTTCGCAGCTTCGGCTCGGACGAGTGACGGTGTTTATGATGAACGTCCCACAGTCACTAGGTTGGATGGCAATATCATGGTCGTAACCAAGCCCGGATAAGAAAATGGGAGAGCGACTCGTCAGCAGTTAATTTTTTCAGTCATTTACTGATGGAAAAATAAGGTTAAAATTGTGAGAAAATTTATTTAATAAATTAATTGTTTTTTAAATGACTCTAGGATACCGATTTTTTACTTTTATTATTTCGATTATGAATTTTATGTTTAACCATATCAATTTGTACTTGAACCTTTTTTTTAAGGATCGTACGTCGTCGTTTCGATATGACAAAATAGGTCACAAATATTTGAAATCCTTGTGTTGAATTGAACAAGCAAAACAATAAACCGTACACAAAACGAGCATATACCCAACCATCTTTACCCGGTATAGACACCAAAAATCCAAATAACCAAGTTAGACCAGTGTTAACAAAACACGTTAGGATCAACAAAAACTCTTGTTTGATACCTTTTTCGTCCTTAACGTCATTTTTTTGCAAGTACTTGTTTCGACTTTTCATTAGACTTGAATGACTCAATGCAATCATAAAAAATAACCCGATGTTGATCAACAAGATGATGCTAATTGGTACAATAACCCCAAAAATAACGTAAAGTGAATGCAACCAACAACTTTAAAAAAAGTCAGGTAAGTGTTTAAAATATGTAGATTTTACTTAAAATTACTATTTGTTTGGGTTTATGTAAGCATGTCTGTCTATTCCAATAATAATCGCTACAATGACTGTGGGCACAGCTTAAACCAAAATGATTAGACATTATATAAGGTTCGGATGAGTTAAAACAAAATCTTACCGAATGAGAACAGAGTTGACTTTAAATAGATAAAACGAAATACTTTAAAACTTTTATATACAATAAAAAATTGGACTATAGTAATACATAATGAAAAACAAAATGAGCTTATAAGAAAAAAATGTAAAATGACACCGATGGCAATGCATGATGCCCGCTTTGATTCGTTTACATCGACATCATCGAATTTAAATAAACTAAATGCTATGTAAGTACAATTCATTATTAACAGTGTCAAACACCATGTTGAGATTACTCGTAAGTATTGTTTTGACATTGATGAATAACGTTCCATTAGTCCAACTGGTTTTAATTCAGTTGTTGATGGAAGAAATGCACTTAAAAAAAATAATTAAAATATTAGTTTAAATACAAAAAAGGACCTTGGTATCGGATATTTGACTTCAAATTCTACGAGAGACTTGGACTTTTATTAAAACATTCCCGAAAGTCGTCTAGACGTGCGATTATTTAACCCAAAATTCGAAATTCTCATGTAAGAAAAGGGGCCATACCATTAGATAGAAAAAATCTACATTGAAAAGTTAACATAGAAAAACTACATATAAAAATTAAATCGAAAATTGACGGAATTACCATATAAATTACCACAAGTTCTTCTTCTGAATAAGTTGGAACTATTGACCCGATGGCGTTAGTTGAGTCTTTTGTAGCGAAACGAACGAACGATGAAATTTCTGTAAGAACAAAAAATTTTAAGCCCAATTTAAGAAGACGAATCCTAATGAGACAAGTTAATAAAATAATCAGGCTTGTGAGCCGTGGTTGCTTAAAATAAGGGGTCTGCAATGTAGCTAGTGTTGCTTTCAGCTCAATGAGGTTTTATCTTTCAGTCAGGGAAAATAATTCAAAAATGCTATGTTGATGAAAATTTCGGATTATCGAACTTCGGATTTACGAGGTTTGACTGTACTAGTTAAATCTGTTTATTTTAAGAATTTTCTATCTATTTCGAAATGATTTTATATGTAAAGGATTTTCTATGTAATTTTTCTATCTAAAATATTTCTATGTTATTTTTCGATATACATTTTGAATTTTTTCTATCTTTTTTTTTCTATCTAAAGGTATAGAGCCGTAAGAAAACCCTAGTAGACATACATCATGTTACATATAACATATTATTTTTGAAAATGGGTTCCGGGTGCTATAAAGGGCGTCAATTAGGTCATTTTTGATAAAAATACGATCTATCCCATTTAATAAAGTATGATACATTTCATCTAGGGTTTTATGACTTGACTTGAGATTTTTAAAAGACGTTTTCTAACAAATTTTAACATATGAAATCGCTTTTAATCTCGAAAATCCGGAAGAGCGTATAAAATACTTTGAAAAGAAATCGTATTTTAATCGTATAAAGAATTTATTCAGGGAAAAATTCGTCTTTACTCCAAAAAGTTAAGTCAAGACACGACTTGACTTGAAAAATTCAAGTATTGAAAAAGTCACGTTGCGACTTGACTTGACTTTTTTGGGTAAAGACTTGGAAAATCGCGACTTGAGGATCAACTCTGCCTTTATATTCTCGTTTTCGTCCGATTTTAGATTCAGAAAAATTTTTTCCCAATACGATGATTTTCAAGTTGTTCTAGTATCAGGCCATCTAGATAATGACTAGTCGATAATTCTAGTCGAATCGTATCGAAGCAGCATCCTTTTCCATTATTATTTTTTCTAAACGTTACAATTTTTTGACTCGACCAGTATTTGAAATCGTGCCACTAGCTGCCAAAGGTGCCAATAAATGTCCCTGGTCTTAAACTGATTCTCAGCTGAACCAGAAAGAGTCAAAAAATTGGGGTCAAAAACATTTTAGACTGAATTCTTGAATGTTTAAAAGCACTCTGTCTTTAGAATACAAAATAGAGGGTCGTGGCCGAGTGGGTAAAACAACAGCTTTGGCAGCTAGTGGCACGAGTTCAAATCCTGGTCGAGTCAAAAAATTGTAACGTTTAGAAAAAGTAATGATGGAAATGGATAAGTGTCATTAGTGTTGTGCTGCCTGGAAACGATTCGACTAGAATTATCGACTAGTCATTATCTAGATGGCCTGATACTAGAACAACTTGAAAATCATCGTATTGGGACTCGAGAGTCACTGTGACTTAAAATAAGAGCGTCGAAAGATGCAAATGTAGCGAGTATAAAAAAATTCTGTAACGGCCTACCCGGCTAAGAATCCTCTGCAGCTAATTAAGTCTAGGATTGTTCTACTAGATGTTAGATCTGCAGAAAAAAGTACTACTACTACTACTACTTGAAGTCAAATGTGTAACTATCCCTGAGTTTAAAATAGTCTTTCTACTTTAAACCCCAGGGACAATGTGCGAGCGTTTAGCGTTGTGAAGTTTCGTTCAAAAAGTTTAGTTCAAAATTTAAAAATTTGCAATAAAAAAAGATTAAAAGCAAAATTTGATCAATCGATTGTTGATTTTCGTAAAAAAACGGTTGTTATGTTAAGTTTATATTGACATCATGAGATAAAAAATTGAGTTTAAATCTCCAAGTAATATCAAGTAATTTATTTAATATTCAAGTCCTTAACCGAGTTTTATTGCGGTTTTCTTGATATATTTCTAATAAACCATTCTAATATCCCTTAATTTTTGTGGTTAGAGTATTGTACAAAACAAAATCTAAATGTGATCCAAACATCTAGGGTTCGAACCCCGTTCAAACTTTAGAGGAGAGAGTTCTAGAATATTTAAGTTCTATGATTTGGGAACTTAAAAAGCAACTTAATTTTAATTTAAATATGCAATGGGGTTTCTTGGACACTGACTTAAAAAATTCGAACAATTCTTTGCAAATAATCGATTATTTGAAGTTTTTATCTCATAATGTCAATATAAACTTAACATAACATCTGTTTTTTTACGAAAATCAATAATCGATTGATCAAATTTTGCTTTTAATCTTTTTTTATTGCAAGTTGTGTAACATTTTTTGTTACATTTTGTTACACTATTTTCGTAACCACATCTTCATTTCCTATAAAAAAATATTCAATTTTTAAATTTTGTACTGAACTTTTTGAACGAAACTTCACAATGCTCGAGCGTTTACGGTACAGCATTTATGCAGAAATGCTAAAAAAATTGTTCTAAACGTCCCGTTCAAAATAGAAAACTTGTCAAAGTCTCGACAAAATTTGTCTTATCTTAAATAAACGCCTGCAAAAACTCTGCAAATTAATTGTGCAATTATATTTTGATAAATTTTGATTGTGTGCATTTTAGCTAAAAATTGCAGAGTTTTTGCTTATTTAAGATTAGGCAAATTTTGTCGAGACTTTGACAAGTTTTCTATTTTTGAACGGGACGTTTAGAACACTTTTTATAGCGTTTCTGCATAAATACTATTGCTCTATTTCACGACGCCTGAAATAGAGGAGTTTTCTAGGGTTTACGAGTTTGTAGATAACAGTTAAAGTAGAAAAAAGCAAGAATAGATATTCATTAACTATAACTTACATGAACAAATCATACAAAATTGTAGCTAGTAGTCCAACAATTGAAACAGAAACTCCAATAATCGAAATATAGAATAGAACATTATCACACCAATCACAAAATCCAATACTATCAGCGACCATTAAAAGTGCAAAATTAGTCGTGTGATTACACGAACATTTATGTAAAACCTTATTATCTTTTTCAATCATTAAATGTCTACATCCCAGATTATTCCAATCGTTTAACTCATAATCCCAATGGACACATTCATATGAATAATTTATTTTTCGTCTATCACAATATTTTTCATTCTTAAAAAAAATTTTAAATTCTTATCTCTCAAGACTAGAATTTTCTATTACTTTTTGTTGCTCGTAAATGATCGAGATTAACTCATCTGTAGGTTGTATGCCTTTGATTTGAGATGCTGAAATAACGTTAGGTGCTACTTGTGTTTCGTTTAAACAGTCAATTTCAAACTGTTCCAATTTTTTGGCTTTACCACCAACGAATAATTTTGGTGATGAATAACCAACGTATGTTATACGAGGTGTTTTATTGTTCATAACCATGTTATCAATCGACTTTTTGTCAAAGTAAGCAGCAAATTTAAGACCAGTTAGATTCATAAAATATTCGATTGAGTCCGATGTTATGTCAAATATTGATTCCTTGTCCACATCTATGAAACAAAGTTGAAAAATTTATTCAAAAAAATGGTCAGAGGTGGTCTTACATGTTGTAGCAAAACCGAGATCTGAATATTCCACTGTTGAACTGTTTATGATTTGAGTTCGAACAAAAAAATTTTTGAAATCTTGACCAAATTCAAGTTTACGTTTTGGTGTAAGATCGAGTTTGTTCGCAATTATTTCCAGGCTATTTGTCAGTCTTAAAAAATGGGCCTCTTAAAGATGTTCAGAGAGAAAGTATGTCCTTACTTGTTAGAATTTTGACCAATTTTTTGAAAAATAAAACTTGGCTCATCCATAAAATTGTCAATTAAATCAATAAACGATAAAACCAAATCTTCTCTTTCATTAATTGTATTACGTAACGCTATATTTTCGATTACAATTGACGATTCGTTTAAAAATAGTACCAACTCATTTTCAGTGTGAGTTTGATTCTTAAAATTAGTTAAATTTGTTTGTAACTTGTTTAGCACATCGACTACCTGTGCCGGTTCATAAATTGAAAAGTTAACTTTTGTCAATTCAGTCATTGACAGTTCAGTCAAATTACCAACATCTGGGACTTGAAAAAAAAAAACGAATTTTTAATAAAAAATATTTTCAATTGAAACAACTTACTAGTGCTGTAGAACTCCTCTCTTTTGATACCTATGGTTTCACTATTGAAGCTTACAAGGACTATAATCTCGACTTTGTATGTTGTGTTTGGCTGTAGATTTGTACAAGTAGCCTCGTTCGTGAGATTCCAAGCAGTCATTTGAAAATCTTTAACATTCGTCTTGGACTGAATACACGACAGAATAAGGGATGTGAAGTGACCATTTGGAAGTTGCCAGTTTATGTTTAGGGTGGTGTTTGTAGCCGATAAAAGTCGAATATTCCTAACCGGGTCAGGTTCTAGAAATTTTTTTTTTTTAAAAAATACAAAATTTACAGTGATTTTCAAAATTTTACCAATCAACTTTTTAACCTCAGCTGCTGTGTATTCAACACTCGAATCTATAACAAAAATTTTAATCAACACAACATGACCAGCTATCGATGGATTATTCGAACATTGCCCAGAGACAGAGTTACGAGTATAAAAATTTGAACTTTTATTCACATCAACGTAACAAACTAACAAAATTTTATCATAAATTCCCAATGGCTTAGTCCAATCTATTCGAATTGTAGTCGTGTTTAGTTTAGTTGTACTCAAAATTTTTACCTTAAAAGCTAAACAGAAAACTTTGAAAAAGTCTCAAGGTTCATTAAAGTTGTCTTGACTTACGAATCTGAATGCTGACAGGGTGGGTTTGAGTCGTTAATGAAAAAATATCCAAGTCAATGTTGTAAATCACAAAATTCTGGTTTTGTTTTCGAATTGGAGCCAACTTGAATAAGTTATGATCTTTAAAAAAATAATTTTAAGATGCTTGAATGGTTTTAAATGTTGTAGAATAATACTTAATTCAACCCCTATGGTCGCATTCAGGGTGCTTAGATCATGAAAACTATTTTTCCATTTACCATTAAAAGAGGCTTTAAAAGTCTCACCAGCGATTTCAGAAAAGTCGTAAAAAACTTGACCATTATTGAAAGGAATGTTAAAAAATGTTCCATTAGACAGTTGAATTTTGACATAAGTTTTTAAATATTCGTTTCCATCGGGCTCTCTTTCGAACAAAACTGTGCAATTATCGAAAACAAGGTAATCAAGCGTGTCATTTCGAAGATAAATTTCACTCGAGTTCTCTTTGATTATTCTTAACATTATTTCAGTGTCATTGTCCAAGTGCTCGAAGCAGTCCGTTTTACTTTCCAGATAATTACATTTTGTATGAACAAGTCTCAATTCGTCTGTACAAAGATCCCATTCGAAAAGACTATTCTGATTGATTGGTAGATTTGTCAAATTTTTGATTATAACAGGAAAGCTATTTTCAAGAAACAAAACCCGAAATGGTTTTGTGTTTAACCCTTCAATGAACCGGTATGACACGAAAAAAATCGGTTTCTCATGTTGTAAGTCACAAGTTACATTTAAATTTTTTGACTCAAATATTGGAATCAAATTGCAATATGGTGATACACTCCATGATATTTTAATTTGTAACTTTTTATCGTTTAATTCAAACGGTACAATCTTTTAACAAAAATTTTAATTTTTGTTGAAAACACAAAAAAATATTTTTTTTACTTCTTCTAGGGTAGACTCGTTTGTGGATAGTCGTGTTGATGATTCAGTTGAGTTTGAGCATTTCTATTTATAGAGACACTGTTAACAAGGGTCCGTTTGAAAAAAAAGTTTTCTCTTCAGTATACTCTTATGTTAGAACTCAATGACTTTTTTTTAAATGTTTCAATTAGAAAGACTTGAAGGTTTAATTTTACCTGATTAATTGTTTACATTATTAAACAAGATTTTTTTAAGGGTTTCAAGAAAACATAAAAACCCTTCAAGACAGTTGTTAACAAAAAAACATGTTCTTATAAAGTTCAATCGGAGCTATCTGACACTGTAATGAAACCTTCGACTGTACATCAGTTTCAAAAATGTAACACCTCCGCCTGATGTCAAGGTGCTCTACTTGAATGTATCAGAACTCATTATTGGTAAAAGATACCATTGTCTTGGAGACATGTCCTGAAAGCTAAAAAACTAAGATTTCTGCTCGAGCCAAAATCGAACTGAAATATTTTTTTCCGAAAGCAATTCTCGACTTAGTGTTTTTTTGACTTTTTTTCGGCCTCGATTTAGCAAAAAGTAAAAATTAATTGAAAAAGTAAAACCTACATTTTGTTTAGAATTTTGTCTAGTTTCAGAATCTGTATAGAAAGTCTATGGTTTATGGGTAAAAAAAAAAGTAGACCCAAAAAAACTTAAAAAATGTCTAAAAATTTGCTGTTTTTCCAGAATATTCCGCGGAATTTAAAATTTTTTTGGACTGCTTTTTCTCTTAACGTGCATGAAATTCGATTCTTTATCAGAAAATATAGTAACTTTTAACATAGGATTTATTTTCGATTCAAGCGAAACGTTTTAAAATGACATACTTCGTTAAGGGTCGCTTAACTTCGGACCCCCCTGGCCAAAAAAAAATTTTTTTGACACCCCTAAAATTTTGGTTATCCCTTGGTTTTCGGCTATGGAGAATAAGAAAATCGAGTCGAAAATTCAAAAGGTGTGGATGTTAAGATAGTGTGGTAACTTGCGCGAACTTTACATTCTGTTTTTACTAGAGGTCGGAAAAAGTCATTTTTTGTGATAGTGGTTGATTCGAAAAATATTTTTTTTACAAAAAGTTACATACCGTTAATTTAATTGATGTGGTGATGGTAATGATGAATAAAAATAACATTTTGTACATCATGAGAGTGTTTGTTTGTTAAGCATTTAAATGGGTTTAATTAATCATCATTGTAAAATTTTTTCTTTTTTCAAAATTGTTTTCAAATGACATAAAAAATTTTATTAAAAAAAAAACTAAAGCTTAAAAATAACTTTAAAAATAATTCTAACAACAACAACAACAAGAACGACAACAAGTAGAAGTTTTTTTTTGATACATAATTTTTAAGCCTTTCGAGTATTGAAAATGATTTTTATATCCGAAACAAGAGACAGAGAGAGGGAGAGATACACACACAACATAAAAAAGGTTAGTTAAATAAATATTAAAATATAATTTTACCTGGTGGGTTTGAAAAAAGTTTAAAATTTAATTTAACGAATAATCACAGCAAGTTTTTTGAACAGGAATTTGACGTTTAAAAACAAGATAAAACCCCTAATGGATTTTAATTTAAAGATAAACCAACATTTTTTTTAGATGGATAATTATTTTTGATTGATTTTTGTTCTGAAATTTAAGAAACAAAACAATTTTTTTTTTTTATTTGACATGTTCAAATATTGAAGTTTCTTAAAAGATATTTCAAGGTGGAAAATCCTATTAATCGAGTACAAGCAAATGAAGTAAATGTTAGCTTAACTTTTGAATTTCAAATCAAATTTTATTCTTTCCATGCAGAGGGTAAATGATATCAATATTCGAGGGTAATCAAAATTTCAATCAAGTTTTGTAGATTTGGTGTTTTTCAACAATTTATTTCAAAGTTTAAAAAATTATACAAAAAAATATTGAAAGTTATTTTTTATCAAATCATCTAGGCTCTCTAAATTTGCGTGTTTTCTACTCGCGTTTTAGTTCTATATTAATAATGACGAACTTGAAGTAGACAATTTTGATTTATTACATTTTTTACTAGAAAAAAAGACTTAATCTTTTATTTCATGCTGCTACTTCGTGATTTCTGTAAACTCACCTAGAACAAATTTGAAATCAAATTTCGTTTGCTGAAGGTTTTTCGTTTTAGTGTGTCTTGGTTTTTCGCTTATCACTATCCAAAATGACCTCATATGTATTATGTTTGATGCGGATTCTGAAAGAGCACAAAATTTGACACACGCTAATGATTTTTAAAAATAAAAAAAAATTTATTTTTGTCATTTAGCTCGGCCAAGAAGCAAAAAAAGACGTATTTTTCTAGTTTTTTTGCATCTCCTCCCAAGATTACCCCATAACATAGATTTTATTATTAACCAGCTTGTAGAGGAGAAAATTCTGAACAAAATGTAGGTTTTAGATTTTTGATTTTTTTGCCTGTTGAATAAAAACAATGTGCCTAAAAAGGTGCTAAAAATCAAAAAACTGAAGGATGAAAGAAATTGCAACTTTTGACCCGAAATTCGTGATCCTCGTATAGAAAAACCATAGAAAACATATAAATTTATTCATATATTCGTTTCCTTAAATTTTTCAAAAAAATGCCTAAATTAGCCTTAAAAAAACACCAAAATTGAAAAAATTTATTCTTTTACAAAATATATATGTTTTCTATCAAGGAAGGAAAGGAAGGGGAAAGGAAGAGGAAAGGAAAGAAAACGTACAAGTTAGTTTTAGTATGTACTGTATATGGAGAACAAAGTTATCAAGTCAGATTTTGCAAATTCAGATAGGGTGGAAGTTTTGCATGGCGCGAACCTTAAGATTTGTGATTTGAGGCCTCTACTTCTGATTCGCTTTCGCCTATTTTCTATTATGAAATTTTCTGTTTTCTTTTTAAACAATGAAATTATATTTTTATAGCGAGTATATATTTTTTTAACAAAGGTTTTGGGTGTATCAAACCAAAGAACTGAGACGAAATGAAATCTTAGGGGTTCTGCTTAAGTTATACTGAAAACTAAAATATTTTACAACCGTAGAAAAAACTTCACTCAGAGCTACTAATGCCCGATTTAGATTTTTGAAATTGGTCCGACATCTAAACATATTGATAAAATAAACATATCACTTTACAACGACTAGTCTCCCTCCCATTTTCTCATCCGGGCTTGGGACCGGCCATGGCATGGTTACGACTATGATATTGCCATTCACCCTAGTGACTGTGGGACGTTTATCCGAGCCGAAGCTGCGAACTCGACAACTATTTAGACTTAGCTTGGAACCACAAACCAAGCGTTATTCTCCATCGAAGGAGAATACTTAACTTTATCACTAGGGCTACACCTATTGTTAAATCGGTCTGCTGTAAAACAAGTTCTTACGCCCGTTACCAGGCTTCTATACGTTGTGATGGTCAAAGCCAGCGGCACCCCAATACTACAAGATTCGAACGCGATCCTTAGACCCTCGTACCTGTAATACAGCACATTTAGAGCAGTGTTAGAATGACAGCAACTCCCATTTTCGCATCCAGGCTTGGGACTGGCCAAGGCATGATTACGACGATATTTTTATTCTAAAATTAATTTTGCTGTAAATCTTGTTAAAAAAATTTTAATATGTAAAAAATATTTGATGAAAAAGGGAATAACTTACTGTGTAAATCTGCATCGTTGGATACGGTATGGTTTCAGCCATATTGAAATCATTAAAGTGAAATTAAAATCCCACAAGTTCTTAGACTTGGCATCTAAGATAAAAATTTAAAAAAAACTAATAATTTTTTTTATATTTGTGTCAACGCAACTAAAAGAATTTGTTAATCTGGATAAAATTATTTATAGATTTTCGACTCCCACAATCTTTACTAATTAAATTTTATCTTTCAAAAAAAATAAATTTTCATCAAAATCATAAATTCAACAAATGTGTATTAAAATAACGATGGAATCAAAGGTTTTTTTTTATCTCCAGAAAATTAAAAAAAAATCAAAAAAACTTATCTCAATAAGTAAATCATAAATCAAAACCCTTTTCTCATATTATAAATACATTTCCTTCTTTTCGGGTAAAAGTACAACAAAAAAATGTTAGATGCATCTAAAATTTCATTTATCGTCTACATGTCTTTATTAAGCTTTATTGGAACCCTGCTTAATTTTACTATTTTATTGGTATATCGGAACAAAGTAAGCTCAAATGCGTCTGTTTTTTTGCTCAATTCTCTCGCTTTAGTCGATCTATTAATCTCCATTTTTATCGTACCATTAACAATATTTACTTCAATTGAAGAGTTTTTTGTCGACGATGTCTTCTATTGTGGTCTAGCATACTTCATGAGATACTTCTCAAGTTCAATTTCGTGTGCCCTTTTGGCCCTAATAGCTCTTGAACGATACAAAACAATATCCGCCAAGACCATGACAAAGTTAAGATTCATCCAAAAAAGTCTCATTTACAACACTAAACGAGCCACTGTTGTTGCTGTTGTCTCTTGTTTCATAATTTCTGTATGGTGTTTTATATTCATAAGACCCGATCCAGTTAGCAAACAATGCGCTGAAGACATCGAAAGTAAAAAACTATTTTCCATATACAACATTGTTTGTACAAGTATTCTAGGTCTCATTATGTGCATAATGATCGGTTTGTACATTAAAAGTTACTTGATTGTTAGACGAACAGCAACTAAGATATTCATTAAAAATTTAGACTCGTACCAATCGAAAAGACCGAGGGTTCTAAATTTTCTAGTTCGTTGGCAATCGACTGATGATAGTGCTAACAAAAGCGATGAATGTGATAAACCACAAGAGGAAGCTTCAAAATTAGACCCAAAGTATCTTCATTTTAGCTCAACAACTGAGTCAATTTTAGCCGATTTGTACCAAACCCCCAACGATTTGACCATTAAAACCCTTCGAATGGATTCAAAGCTAAGCACTATCAACGAGAACACAACGATCAAGTTTAATGACATAATGAAAGATGACATATTCTCAGTTGTACATACAAAAAAAGAAGAGAATACTAAAGCACTTAATTATGTGTATAAAGATACCATGACCCCAATTTATGTTATTAATGAAACAAAGACAAGTTCAATGATGCCTACAAATTTTACTGATACCCAAACAAAGTCTCAAGAACAACCTTATTTGTTTAAAAAAAGACTTTCCAATTTATCCGTGTCGAATTCGTTTAGAAGAAAAGATTGGAAAGTAGCTAAAATGTTTGTGTTAGTAACGGTTCTATTTGTGTTAAGTTGGATACCTTGGATGTTGATGACTCATAAACTTGTTGGCCATCAGCCTTTGTTGTTTAACATGTATTTACTAAATAATGTTATTAATCCGATTATTTATTCGTTTTTGAGTAAAAGTTTTAGGAATGATTTTTATGCTTTAATAAAACCGTTTAAACGGTATTTGTGCTCATAATTTTTTTGGTTGTTTTTTTAAAATAAAGTTATTGTACATTTATAAATTCGATTTTTTTCTTCTTTCAAGAGTAAGCTTAAGCATGTGAAAATGTGTCTGAAAAGTTTCAAAATTTTGTTCTAAAAATATAACAGTAACAGCTTTTTTAACTTGAGAACGTATTAGTTTTTTTTTTGATTCTATAGGCTAATTTTAAAAAAAAATAGAAAACAATTTTAAAGCATTTAAAATCATTTTTTTCCCTCAAAAAAAATTTGAAATTTACGTCGTCTAGGAATTTTTCAACTAACTTTTTACCAAAAAATTCTAATTTTAATAAACCTGTGACAGTCATGCAAGAGTAATGGGTCAACTTTTTCGAATTCTTAACAAATTTTGTATTCACTCTAAAGATTCACTGATAACAACTGATTTGACTTTGTTGTCTTAAAAGTTGAGTTAGAAAGAGCCAAGAAAGTTCAATTTTTGGGAGCAATAGACAATGAAAATTTCTTGAAATAATATTCTTTTTGTACTTTTTGAACTTTTTGGTATTTTGCCAAGATAGCTGACCTTTTGTACTTTTTGTACTTTTTGGTTTTTCCAATAAAAACCTGACCTTTTTGTACTTTTTGTACTTTTTGGTTTTTCCAATAAAAACCTAACCTTTTTGTCCTTTTTGTACTTTTTGTACTTTTTGATATTTTGCAAGGATATCTTTTAAAACCTAACCTCTACTAATGCTTTACCTAAACCCTACCTCTCTGAAGGCGGCCATGAATCTAAACAAATCTAACCCTAAAATTAGCTCTAATCATCAATATGACGAGTCTGTCGACTCGTCATATAAATAATTATGGCTAATTTTATGGTTAGATTTCTTTGATATAGTTTTTGGTTTTTGGAGAAGTTTTAAAGAGTAAAATAAGTGTGGATATCTTTTCAAATTACCAAAATGTGCAAAAAGTGCAAAAAGGTCAGGTTTTGATTGGAAAACCAAAAAGTACAAAAAGTACAAAAGGTCAGCTATCTTGGCAAAATACCAAAAAGTACAAAAAGTGCAAAAAGGTCTGGTTTTGGTTGGAAAACCAAAAAGTACAAAAAGTACAAAAGGTCAGCTATCTTGGCAAAATACCAAAAAGTACAAAAAGTGCAAAAAGGTCTGGTTTTGGTTGGAAAACCAAAAAGTACAAAAAGTACAAAAGGTCAGCTATCTTGGCAAAATACCAAAAAGTACAAAAAGTGCAAAAAGGTCTGGTTTTGGTTGGAAAACCAAAAAGTACAAAAAGTACAAAAGGTCAGCTATCTTGGCAAAATACCAAAAAGTACAAAAAGTGCAAAAAGGTCTGGTTTTGGTTGGAAAACCAAAAAGTACAAAAAGTACAAAAGGTCAGCTATCTTGGCAAAATACCAAAAAGTACAAAAAGTGCAAAAAGGTCTGGTTTTGGTTGGAAAACCAAAAAGTACAAAAAGTACAAAAGGTCAGCTATCTTGGCAAAATACCAAAAAGTACAAAAAGTGCAAAAAGGTCTGGTTTTGGTTGGAAAACCAAAAAGTACAAAAAGTACAAAAGGTCAGCTATCTTGGCAAAATACCAAAAAGTACAAAAAGTGCAAAAAGGTCTGGCTTTGGTTGGAAAACCAAAAAGTACAAAAAGTACAAAAGGTCAGCTATCTCGGCAAAATACCAAAAAGTACAAAAAGTGCAAAAAGGTCTGGTTTTGGTTGGAAAACCAAAAAGTACAAAAAGTACAAAAAGGTCAGCTAACTTGGCAAAATACAAAAAAGTACAAAAAGTGCAAAAAGGTCTGGTTTTGGTTGGAAAACCAAAAAGTACAAAAAGTACAAAAGGTCAGCTAACTTGGCAAAATACAAAAAAGTGCAAAAAGTGCAAAAAGTTTTTTAAGTCTTTTCAAGTTCATTGTCTATCCATGATTTTTGGCGAGAGGGATCCCAACTAAAATGACAAAACAGGAGTCGGTCTCGGTTTTTCGTTAATAGATATGCTAAAAAAAAACACATATATGATATTAATGCTTAGATTCTGAAAAAGCGTAAAATTGTAAAAAAACGATTGTATCTAAGACACGGTATCCAATTACAGAACACCGTAACGGAACGGAATTAGACCCTTAAATACGAAAATTACAGAATCACGGAATACGGAATAAATCTAATTTACGGAATTTCTTAAAGCTAAAATGCGGAATTTAACATAAAATACGGAAATTATTAAATGCTTAATATTTATGATACTGTTGTTGTCATTCACGTGAACTGACATGAACTAATGATTGATTAATGGATATCAACTGAAGGCTTAAAAGCTCTAGTTAAAGCTTCTAAAACTAGCTTTCAGTTGATACCTATAAAACAATGATATATTTTCCAAATCATTAATTAATGAAAGTTCGCAAGAGGAACACGTGAATGACCACAACAGTAAAATATTGTTTGTTTAGTAAGGTTCCGGAAATGCAAAACGTGTATAAATTTTAAATTGATTTTCGACATAAAATTCGTAATCTACACATATGAAAACATAAGAAAGACATTTTTTTTCGAAGGGGTGTCTATAATAAATTTTTTTAACACTAAAGGCCGAAAAAATTCAAAAAAATCAAAAATCACTAAGATGAAGGGATATAAATTTTTCGACCAAAAATTCGTAAAGGCCAATAACGCATATATTCGAATCGGTCAAAAAATTATTTTTTTTAAAAACAAACTATACCACGTTTTTCAGCATGGTTTTTTCACTTAGAATAACCGAAGAAACATATGACCCATTGTAGTGTCTTACATTAGTACCTTTGGGCCCGTCTATCCGATGCTCTCGTTAGACGTCTTGAGCATGCTTTTATGCTCAAACTAACTCAACTTTCTAAAGTTAAGTTAATTAACTAAACCAGTGATATCAGCGAGATGTCGCTATATCACATCTTCCCCCTTGTTTTTAAGCAAAAACTAGGTCAGGAAATGACGACCATTGGGTCTGCCAATGACCGGTATCGGCTCTAGACTATTTTTTTTTTGCCAGTACTAACTGACTCTTGTCAGGTTACTTCAGCACGCACTATAAGACATATCCTTCGTCGCCAGGGTGTGTGCATCTACACTCCTGCAACTTTTTTTCCTCGTCGCCAGATGTAGTGTCTTACATTAGTACCTTTGGGCCCGTCTATCCGATGCTCTCGTTAGACGTCTTGAGCATGCTTTTATGCTCAAACTAACTCAACTTTCTAAAGTTAAGTTAATTAACTAAACCAGTGATATCAGCGAGATGTCGCTATATCACATCTTCCCCCTTGTTTTTAAGCAAAAACTAGGTCAGGAAATGACGACCATTGGGTCTGCCAATGACCGGTATCGGCTCTAGACTATTTTTTTTTTGCCAGTACTAACTGACTCTTGTCAGGTTACTTCAGCACGCACTATAAGACATATCCTTCGTCGCCAGGGTGTGTGCATCTACACTCCTGCAACTTTTTTTCCTCGTCGCCAGATGTAGTGTCTTACATTAGTACCTTTGGGCCCGTCTATCCGATGCTCTCGTTAGACGTCTTGAGCATGCTTTTATGCTCAAACTAACTCAACTTTCTAAAGTTAAGTTAATTAACTAAACCAGTGATATCAGCGAGATGTCGCTATATCACATCTTCCCCCTTGTTTTTAAGCAAAAACTAGGTCAGGAAATGACGACCATTGGGTCTGCCAATGACCGGTATCGGCTCTAGACTATTTTTTTTTTGCCAGTACTAACTGACTCTTGTCAGGTTACTTCAGCACGCACTATAAGACATATCCTTCGTCGCCAGGGTGTGTGCATCTACACTCCTGCAACTTTTTTTCCTCGTCGCCAGATGTAGTGTCTTACATTAGTACCTTTGGGCCCGTCTATCCGATGCTCTCGTTAGACGTCTTGAGCATGCTTTTATGCTCAAACTAACTCAACTTTCTAAAGTTAAGTTAATTAACTAAACCAGTGATATCAGCGAGATGTCGCTATATCACATCTTCCCCCTTGTTTTTAAGCAAAAACTAGGTCAGGAAATGACGACCATTGGGTCTGCCAATGACCGGTATCGGCTCTAGACTATTTTTTTTTTGCCAGTACTAACTGACTCTTGTCAGGTTACTTCAGCACGCACTATAAGACATATCCTTCGTCGCCAGGGTGTGTGCATCTACACTCCTGCAACTTTTTTTCCTCGTCGCCAGATGTAGTGTCTTACATTAGTACCTTTGGGCCCGTCTATCCGATGCTCTCGTTAGACGTCTTGAGCATGCTTTTATGCTCAAACTAACTCAACTTTCTAAAGTTAAGTTAATTAACTAAACCAGTGATATCAGCGAGATGTCGCTATATCACATCTTCCCCCTTGTTTTTAAGCAAAAACTAGGTCAGGAAATGACGACCATTGGGTCTGCCAATGACCGGTATCGGCTCTAGACTATTTTTTTTTTGCCAGTACTAACTGACTCTTGTCAGGTTACTTCAGCACGCACTATAAGACATATCCTTCGTCGCCAGGGTGTGTGCATCTACACTCCTGCAACTTTTTTTCCTCGTCGCCAGATGTAGTGTCTTACATTAGTACCTTTGGGCCCGTCTATCCGATGCTCTCGTTAGACGTCTTGAGCATGCTTTTATGCTCAAACTAACTCAACTTTCTAAAGTTAAGTTAATTAACTAAACCAGTGATATCAGCGAGATGTCGCTATATCACATCTTCCCCCTTGTTTTTAAGCAAAAACTAGGTCAGGAAATGACGACCATTGGGTCTGCCAATGACCGGTATCGGCTCTAGACTATTTTTTTTTTGCCAGTACTAACTGACTCTTGTCAGGTTACTTCAGCACGCACTATAAGACATATCCTTCGTCGCCAGGGTGTGTGCATCTACACTCCTGCAACTTTTTTTCCTCGTCGCCAGATGTAGTGTCTTACATTAGTACCTTTGGGCCCGTCTATCCGATGCTCTCGTTAGACGTCTTGAGCATGCTTTTATGCTCAAACTAACTCAACTTTCTAAAGTTAAGTTAATTAACTAAACCAGTGATATCAGCGAGATGTCGCTATATCACATCTTCCCCCTTGTTTTTAAGCAAAAACTAGGTCAGGAAATGACGACCATTGGGTCTGCCAATGACCGGTATCGGCTCTAGACTATTTTTTTTTTGCCAGTACTAACTGACTCTTGTCAGGTTACTTCAGCACGCACTATAAGACATATCCTTCGTCGCCAGGGTGTGTGCATCTACACTCCTGCAACTTTTTTTCCTCGTCGCCAGATGTAGTGTCTTACATTAGTACCTTTGGGCCCGTCTATCCGATGCTCTCGTTAGACGTCTTGAGCATGCTTTTATGCTCAAACTAACTCAACTTTCTAAAGTTAAGTTAATTAACTAAACCAGTGATATCAGCGAGATGTCGCTATATCACACCCATAACCGACTCTTGGGGTTGCCTGTGGACCCAAAATATATCCTTTTTTTCGATTTTTTTATACCAAAGTCTAAATTTTTTGAAATATTTTTTTTTCTTTTTCTAATTCAGCACCTCAAATTACTAATTAATAATTAATTTTCCGAATGATGGGTAAGTCACGTGACCAAATATCGTAAAAAAAAGATTTTAAAAGGTACCTTTCAGACTCCTTTAATGAGCTCCCATAAGACCTTATACAAGACCCAAGTTTTTGGTATTCAACGGTGAACAAACTGAAGTCTAAAAAGCGGAAATTCCCTAGCGTATTACCGCTGTGCTCCTGCATGTGTAAAATATTGATTTTTTATCTCCATTAGAAAAATTATTTTCTGGATTTTTCGCGGGTCATAGATTACATAAATGATGACTCTTCATCATTACATTTTAAATGAAAAAAAACTATTTTTAAGTTTAAAATTCCGTTATCTTGCTTGTTCATCGAACCCGAAAGTTCAAGTAACAATGCTCGCGGCAAGTTTATGCATTCCCCATTCGTTACATAATTGATTTGTAATGTTCAATGCTTTAGTTGCGTTTTTATCACAAATCCCTTTCGAGTCAAAGATGACTCCAAGTATTTGTATTGATTGGGTTAGTGGGATACCACAAATTTCTTGATGTTGCTTTATTGGATTGATTGCTACGATTGAAGACTTGTCCTTGTTCAGTCGGGCACCCGAGACTTGGCCCCATTTTTAAAACTCAAAATAAGCTTGATAAATTGAGTCTAAGTTTTTTAATAATAAACAAGTATCATCAGCCATGATCTTATTTTTTTTTAAATTGGTGAATTCATAGCCTCGTATGGATTCATTAGTGTTAACTATCAGTTCATTGATGCCCAGAGCGTATGGAAGCATCGACATTGGACACCCTTGCAACAATGATGAAAATTAATCGAATCTGAGATTCTTTTTTTCCGACAGCGGGTAGTTTGAAAATAAAAAAAAAAGTAATTTAAGGTTTTATTTAAATCAATTTACATTCAAATTATTTATTTTTTATAGTTAAAATGACTTTTAATTGACAGCACCTTTGTTTTTTAATAAAAAAGATTTACAAGCTTTTGTTCTTTTTTTTAAAAATAATTACACTATCGTTAATAAATTATTAAAAAAATGAAACTAAAATTAAAATTTTCATTTAAATTTGCACTTTTAGATTTAAAAAAATAAAATTTTTTTTTCACAATAATTAATTGATTAATTTTAAAATAATTAAGCTTGACTTGAAGTCAATGTTGAATTGTCCATGATTAAATGCCCACGTGAAACTTGAGAATTATTCAATTGTAATTGATACAGTTCAAAGTCCTTTAATAAAAATAAAAGTTTAATGGAAATTTTATTGATTGAATTTGTATGAAGCCGAACAAAGTCTAGCTTAAGGTCAACGGGAAAGGTTTTAATTTTTCTACTATTTTTAAGCATTTTAATTACTCTTCTTCTTGAATCCCTTTAGAACATTTCAGTAAATACAGAAATATCAAATAAATGTTGACTAACCCCATCCAGGATTAATAAATTTCTAAAATTATTCTCCAATTCAGCAAATTTGTCTTGTAATAATCGATACATGTCCAAATACTTGTTACCATTTGATGAGTTAACAGTTGTCGCCATACTTATTGTTGAAGTTTTAGCGTTTAAATTCGAAGTTCCGTCGACTGTTGACTCGGACAGCTTGAGACTTAGTTGATAGTAGAGTTCAATGCCTTTTTTGTACGAATCAACTAAACGTTTGAATGTGAGTTTAAATTTTTTTTTCAATTCTTTCGAGTATTTTGAGTTAAACTCGTTGGGGTCGAGGAAAGCTTCAGCATAAGCTAATGGACCTTTATGAACTTGAGGCATTATTCCACCTTGTAGATACAATTCTAATAATGTAATATCCTTCTTTTTGAGGATACTTTCAAAGTCTTCAACTTTTGAACGTATTTCGTCGATTGCTGTTTCCAATGGATTAAGCTCAATCGGTGTCTCGTAGACTACTAGGATTCGTTTTTTCACATAAGGAAACCAATTTGAAGCTTTAAAAGAAAAAAGGTTTAGTAAAAATTTTAGTTAAAAATTCACCATAATGTTCTGTTGAGTGAAGACCACGATGCTAAACTTTCGAAACTTTCGCGAAACGATGCAGTGGGGTTGATAAAATGCATATATCCCCACTACTACTTTTATTGCAATATAAATAAAACTTAAAACTTTTTAATAAAAGAAAAAATGGGGTTAAATACATTTTAAAATTTAAAAAAAAAATTTTTCCGTTTCAATTTTAATTTTCAAACTGTGCAAGAATTATAACTAAAAAATACTGCATTTCCACCGAACTTTGAGAGGCTAGCGCAGCCGAACCGAAGCGTACTTTGAACTCTTTTTTAACACGATGCTGGGGTGGGTGAATAAAATTCTATATTAATTCGATCATTACGGATGATTTTGTTCTAAGAAAATCTTATAGAAATCCATACAATACTCAACTGTATGATCTTTTTGTTTCAAAAAACAGTGAACAGGGCCAACTAATCAAGACCATTTTAGTTCAAGACTGGAGAAAAAGTGACTCGCAAAATATGCAAAAAGTATGTTAGTATTTTAAAAATGAGACAGCATATTGGAAAACATATCATAAGTGGAGAAATTGAAGAAAATTTACATTAAAGTGGGTTTAGTGGTTTCCTTGGATGCAGCTTGGATATTTTCTGTACATCTGGACCAGATCATTACCAGATGATCTGTTAAAGGCAAAAATAGCATTTTTAAGGCGTCTATAGAGTTTATTGGTCATATAACATTTCAATTCACTATAAAACTAGTTATTCTAATGTTGATATTATTTTATGAAAAAAAGATTTTACGATTTTGTATTGACATTTAGGTGAAAATGAATAAGGCAGGGGGTGAATGATAACAAAAATTTGGGGTCCAATCAGTAACTTTTTTTAGCGAGTGTGGGTCAAAAAAGGTGGAAAAAACATTATCCCTGCATCATATTCTAAATTTTGTTCCCAACACCCTCTGCCTGTGATTATTTTTCTCATTTTCACCTAAATGTCAATTCAGTCTAATTGAAAACGATTAAAAATGAGAAGAACATTATAGTAAGGGTAGAAGAACGATACCGTAAACCCCTCTATTTGTATCCAGTAGTTTTTTTTAAATATTCCGATAGGTAAAGTAATATTTCAAAATATCATACCATTAGTTTAAAGACTAGGTTGAGGGGGTTAGAATGAAGTATTTTTGAGCCATTGATATATAGAAATTTAAACATAAACCGAATGTTAAAGACCCAATTTTCTGTGTACAAATAGAGGGGGTTTACGGTACAGTTTTTTTTGATAAAAGCCTAAGAAACCAAAGTGAGCTTCTGGTCAATGCAAAGATAAATATAAAATCGTAAAATGACCCTTACAACACGAGCGAATCAACATTGAAAGCAATCTAAAAGAAGTAGCTCATAAAGTTTGCGAAGAAGACTTCATTAAACATTCTAGCAATCGTCGATTAACCAAAGAAGTAGAAAAAGAAATCAACTCGAAGTGCGAAACTAGTAAGGATGCGAAAATGATTGCTCAATACATGAGTAAAAAAACGGCAAGTTGTTAACAAGAGCTGATTTGTGGAACATCCGAAGCAAGTATTTGGCGAAAAACTACAGTGTTAAGATTCAAAATGTCTACGCTATCTGAATTTGTTATTTCTTATATTGTAACCGTATTCTACTACCTCGAAAACCCCAGAAAATAAATTTTTTCATAAGGGTACAAAATCAAAAGTTTTACCCCTACCCCTTGTGTTTTATTTAAAACAAAATGAAAAAAAATCCTTAAATCAATTAGTAATCCAACCTTTCAACTAAATTATCCAGTCTAAAGTTAGGACTTTCTTTTAAACTCTCTTCAGGGCTCCGAATAAACTAAATTATGGATTAACTTACTTTCTAAAATAATTTTTCTTTTACACAACGTCAACAACTCACAATGCTGTTGAGGTTGTAACTCAATTGAATCGCCTTTAGTCGATTGATCTTTATCTTTCAATTGATACGGTGTTTCATAATAAAATTTTTTTAAATTATTATTCCTCTCAAAATAAGTTATTCGATTTTCTAGTGAATCACTTTCTTCAAAATACGCCTGTACATAAGTCACTTGGATATAATTTTTGGTCTCTGTATCCAATTTAAGCTCTACTGGTTTACGACTATCGCTTAATATATCAACAGTCTCATTTGGTCCGAAACGTTTTGAATAGATTTTTCTTAAACGATCACATATTTCGAATAGTTTTGTATTACCAGGCTCTTTGTAAATGTAAACTTTATTATTCTCTTGTTCGAATGCTTTTCCGTAGAATGAGACTCTGTAATACGCTGCAAGGGGTTTTTCTTTTGATCGTTGATCACGTTCAGCTAGATACGAATAAGCTTTTTGAATATTAAAATGAACTTGTTGTAAATGTTCATAATCTCGATTTGACTCAAAAATAGCAATTGCTAGTTTGAAAATATCCGGCATGAAATCATAACGTTCGGCTAGTTTTAACATATCAGCCGATTTGTAAATATAGTCCAACAACTGAGCTTGTGTGTACTGGACTTGATTTAAATCACTCAAAGAATAATTATCATTGATCATAGTGTCATTATTTTTGTTAATCTCCTCTTCAAGTTCAATGTTAGGGGTTATTTTTTTGAACACCCCACAACCTAGAGTGAACATACCCTGATGTTTAAGGTTCTCAGCAACAAGTGCTGCAATGTGTAAATAACAATGAGCTGCTTCGGAATAATTTTTGTCTTTGATATGAATAGCCGCCATTGATTCTAACCAAGTGCGTCTCAATTCTAAACAATTAGCGTACGATCTGGCCAAACAGTACTGTGAGTCGATTAACATTTCAGTGTCTTCTTGAAAATTTTTCATTTGCGCAGTGGCTAGAAATATGTTTCGTATTCGTTTTGTTAAATCATCAACTTCTAATGAAAATCGTGTGTTCAAAAAAATTTGATCATTAAAAGCCAGTTGGTTAATAATTGATAAACATTCTAATATTTGTAAGTTACTCGTAAGTTTCATATTACCGATTAGTTGACTCACTGAAATTATGGTCTGAGAGTGTACACGAGCGATTGATTTAAGCTTTGTGTGTTCGTAATTTTTGCGTAGGAGTAAATAAATTAAAACACAAGCTTCTACACGGATCGATTCGAACTTGGAGTTGAAGCATTTGAGGGTCTCTAGACAGATTGAGAAACACTGTGAGGATTGACCATCGAAAAAAATTGACGGGGTTTTGTTAACAAAGTGTCTAAGAGATGTAAACACTCGAAGTTTGATGAATTCAGATTGATTGCTATTGAGTAAGTAGAAGTGAATGTCCAAGACTTTTTTGCAGATCTGATTGTCTCCATTATTCTCACATAACTTATCCCGTTGATGTATTAAAACTATTGATAGGATGTTAAGAACTGTAAGACCAACTTGGTGACAAAGGTTAGATTCAATTAAAGTTGCACGATCACTCTTTTTTAGATCAGCTTCTTGTACAGTTTTAGATTGTCCTATTTGAATTGAAGATGCAACATGAGTTGGTTGTAAAATTGATTGAGGGTTTCTTGTCATTGACGCTGAACGATTTGTAAACCCAACGGTGCTTGATGAAATTTTTTCCAAAATTTCTATGTTTGATGCACGATTACTCAAGTCATTACGTGGTGATTTGATCAATGATTTTATGTCTTGACCTTTACTTATTGCACTTGAAAAAAAAAAAAATTTTATCAAAAGTTTTAATTTAGCCGTAACCATGCCTTGGACAGTCCCAAGCCTGGATGTGAAAATGGGAGGGCGACAATGTTGCTGTCATTCTAAAACCGTTCTAAATGTGCTGTATTACGGGTACGTGGGTCTTGTGTGCCTTGTCGTATTGTGTGCCACTCCGACCATCACAACGTATAGAAGCCTGGAAACGGGAGCAAGAACTTGTTTTACAGCAGACCCATTTAGCAATAAGTGTAGCCCTAGTGACAAAGTTAAGTATTCTCCAATGAGGAGAATACGCTTGGTTTGTGGTTCCAAGCTAAGTCTAAATAGTTGTCGAGTTCGCAGCTTCTCTTCGGATGAGTGACGCTGTTAATGATGAACGTCCCACAGTCACTAGGGTGAATAGTCGTAACCATGCCATGGCCGGTCCCAAGCCCGGATGAGAAAATGAGAGAGAGACTCGCTTAATATAAATCTTAACTTACTTTAGTTTAAAAATATTCGATTTTCCACGGTATCTAAAAGTGGTCAAACAAAGTTCCAGTATCGTTAAAAAATCATTCAACTCATTATCATCATAATTAAACCACAAACCCAACAATGAATCATCACTTATATTTCTTAAAATATAAATCAAACATATAAGCAAATCTTTAATCTCATTAGTCTCAAGTTTATCTTTGCGTGTGATACAATAAGATTTTGTGATCGATTGTTGTTCAAAGTTGCTCGGATTCATCGAATTTCCGTTCGATGAGTTATTATTCAAACCTGTAAAATCACTCGCATTAGTCGATGCTGTGAACGATAGACTAGATCGTTTATTTTGTGAAGTTAAATGTTTAAAATCATCAGCACTTGATAACGAGTCTGTATCAGAAAACCCGTTCGAAATCGGATCTAGAGGCTCGTTTTTCGAACTAGATAAACCAGCTATCACTGACAATGGATCATTACTAACCCTTGACCCATTTTCATACGAATGATAAACACTTCCGTTTGAAATCGAAGCTGACGAAGCCACACTTTGATAAGCATTCGCAACAAGTGTATAATTAGAGACTTTACTCGACGAATCAATTGATGTATTCACATTAATTGTATGATTCAAAGACGGGTTATTTTTTTGATTTGAACCAGTTGCGTTTGAATTACCGGTTAGACGCGGTAAATTCTCGATTAAAATATCGATTAACGGGATATAAAGTGATGCAATTCGAGCCTGTTTTTGTTTATCCGAATTGTATCGTGGGTCAAATGAATGCTTACATACTAAATTCCGTAAGATCCCAATGGATAACTTTCGTTGATCTTTGTTCTCATTTAGAGAGATGCACAGTTGAATTAGAAGTACACCAACTGGATAATGGAACTGACGAAATTGATCCGATAGAATAAACTCGTATTTGATGTCTTAAAAAAATATAAGTTTTAGAACTAGGGTTTGTTAGTTTAATGGCTATGAGTTAGTTCTAAGACTAGGGCTAATGGAAGTATTTTAAAATTTACCCTTTGAACTTTTCTGTCTAAACTCTGGATTAGAAATTTTAGTACAAAACCGTAAAAAAGGTTTTAAAAACTTGTAATTACCTGCGAATTCATTAATATTCGAAATTGCCTTTCGAATTGGTAAACTGAACGCTACATAGTGTTCATGATTGCACACGATTCGAATAAAATCAAATTTAATCTCGAATAATGTTTTATCATTCAAATTGAAACCATCCATATATCGATTGATGATACAAAAAACTAATCTTCTGTTTAAAATATTCAATGACTTTTTAATGAACATTGCCAAACTTCGATTACAACTCATAATTGATGAAACTAATTGTTCTTTTTCTTTAGAGTTTGTTAGACTTAGACTTTTTACCATTAAACTGACAAGTATGTCAAAAAAGTTTTGTAACGAATTATAAAATTCGTTTGAAAACTTAGGAAATACAGTGTTATCGTTACAACTTTTAAATTGAATTGTGTACAATGCCAAACTTTTGAGGATTACTTCAAGAAAGAACCAACAATTTCGAAAAAATCGATGAGTTTGAGTCATATCTTGTGGATTACTTGAACTTTGTTTTAACATTACGACTAAATTAACAACAAGTTCATCGTGTATAGTGGGTAATTGAGTTTGATTTTTATCTGTAAAGTAACTCGTGTAATCGATGTAAAAGACGTATTTTATAAACGATTTAAGATTATCGAGTTTTCCGATTGATGTTATTTGCCATACAAAATGAAGCAAGGCTCTTAAAATGGAAATTTATAAAAACTCTCTGAAGGTGACAAAAGAATGACTCATTACTTGACTGCATGTAAAGCTACATCTTCGCTTACAGTCGTAATCAACGTGTTTAGAATTCGACTTAGTAGCGTAGGCATAAATTTTATAATTGTAGTTATATCAGTCGCATGAAGAGCCTTAAATTAAAAAAATAAATTAAAGAATTTTTAAAGTTCGCGCAATGCAAAATTACCACACTGTTTTAATTTTGGATTTTCGACTCGATTTTCTTATTCCCCGTACCCGAAAACCTAGGGTTGGCCAAAATTTCTGGATCCGAAATATTCCGCGGAATTTTATATTTTTCCAACTTTTTTCATTCCGATTCCGATTCCGCGGAATATTCCGGATCCAAAAGAGTAACATCCGGAATATTCCGCGGAATCGTAATCGGTGAATAAGAAAATCGATTCGAAAATCCAAAATTAAGATAGTGTGGTAATTTTGCATTGCGTGAACTTTAGGACTAATTTAATGGTTAGGGATTAGGGTTAGTAATTAGTGTATTTTTTAAGTAAAGGTGATACTTTTAGATTAAGACTTAGGCTCAATTCTTCTTTGACTGGTTTTGACCAGATCATATTTAATGGCAACTAGTTTGTTAACGATTAAACACTCACACAAGAAAAAAAGATTGAATGAAGGTTACCTTCACTGAGTTTGTTGAGATTTCTTTTTGAACATCGTTTGAAACATCTTCAGTTTCGTTGATTTTTTTTAAATCAGTTTCTTGTTGAGCTGTTGGTGGTAATGGGGCTTTACGTTTACTCATACTACGTTGGACAAGAGCTTTTTGAACAGGCTCTGCATCAATTGGTTTAGGTACTGATTGTGTAAGTTTTTCATATTGGTTGTAAAAATTGGCCACGTGTGGATCCTAATACAAAAATCGATAATATAATCGGATTTTTTCATATTTTAATACTTACAATGGTATGAATAGTTGAATTAGCAATTAAATTAATTTTGAACAACATTTTCATATTATCAATCCATTTGATATCACTTGGACCAATCGATTGTCCAAGACCAATTTGTTCAAATGCTAAATAATTATTAGGTAAATTTTGAGCGATCGGAAGAGATTTTTCTCCATTAAATAATCTTCCATTTTTAAACACTGGTAACCATGAGTATCCAATTAGATTCTCTATATTCTTTATTGAATTATTCAAAGATGTCTCAGACAGACTACTTTCGAGGTCTACTTCTTGTGCAGACTTTGCGTTTGTGCAACTAATGTGGTAAAATTTGAACAAAATGTGATGTTTTTCGTGAAGATTCAAAGGTAACAAGACTTTTATTTCATCATAAAAGAGTGGGGTCTTGTTATGATGAGTAACGATTGTTCCAACACTTGAAACTAAACATAAATTTGAATCGTAGAATAAACTGTTGAAACCAGAGTTTAATTTGAATATACACTTTAAAGCTTGGGTTGAATTCGAGTCAATGTCTTTGTCTCTAAACTCGATTTTGATTAAAATGTTACGAGCACGTGAGTATACTTTTTGGGTGTCGTATTTTAAGCTTATCGGGTATAAGTATACGAAGCTTTTGAATTCGTTATTTATGCGTAAGAGTTTAGCCCTTTTGATTTGTCGCTTTTGTTCGGCTAAAATAGTTGAATTATCTATTTCTTTTGAGTTTTCTTGATCTTCGATTAGGGTCAAATTAGCTGGGTTTACACTTAAAATCGGGTCAAAGTTATCTATTTGTAAAATGTAATCGTTAATTCGAGTAAGATCAATCTTTTTCGAATCGCTCAATAATTGAAGAGATGAGTTTATCAACACTTTAAAAACAAAGGGGAATTTGTAATTAAAATTTGCAGATATTCATTAGGCTGCAAAGACCAATGCTTTTGGAAATAAACTGGATTTTTTTTATTTTTTAAAATTAAATTCGAATTGGTTAGAAAAATGTGAATATGGAAAAGGCAAAGGATAAAAAGTCAGCCATACTACCCCCACCACACCTGTAGTGTCTTACATTAGTACCTTTGGGCCCGTCTATCCGATGCTCTTGTTAGACGTTTTTAGAGCATGCTTTTATGCTCAAACTAACTCAACTTTCTAAAGTTAAGTTAATTAACAAAACCAGTGATATCAGCGAGATGTCGCTATATCACACCACCGATTTTTACAGCCAAATGACGAGGTGTTCAACTTAAACATTTAAGAACTCATGACTGGAAAAAGCTATTGATGCCTGAAGAAAGCTAAAAAATTTTTTTTTCTGAAAACGGTAAAAAATGGGCGTTTTTCAGTATAATTGTATCTAGTCCCAGGGAACCCCCTAACCGAATTAAAAACGATTCTAAAAGCGTAGATTGCAACTATGATGTGAAAATGACAAATTATATTAATTTGATCTCAAAACCTTAAAATAGGAACTAAATTCTAAGCAACAAATATCAAAACATATTATTAAATAGACAACGATATTCCGTTTTTCTATTAAGAGCAGGGATCTTTGAACTTGCATTCATACCCCATATGTATCGTTTGATACACCGTATTCGGCTTTGAAATAGTAATAATTAGGATTTAAACAAAAAAATTATTGCCTATTATAAAAATATACTTGATTTATTTTAGAGCATTGTGAAGTTTAGTTCAAAAAGTTTAGTTCAATTTTGAAAAATTAAAATAACTTTTTTTGCACGGGTCATGTGCTGGCTCTGCATATGTAACAAAGTGTAACAAACATTGTTACACAATTGAGCGACCACTACAAAATATTTGCATATTCTCTGCAAAATTCACACCATTAAAAATTTTTTAAATAAATGCGCAATTAGTTTGCAGATTTTTTTGCAGAGGTCCGCCAATGGTGTAACAATGTTTGTTACACTTTGTTACATATAAAGATTAAGCATAAGACCTATGTGAAAAAAGTTATTTTAATTTTTCAAAATTGAACTGAACTTTTTGAACTAAACTTCACAATGCTTTATTTTAGCATTCTGAAGAAATGAATTAATTAATTAAAGCTATTTACATTCTGGTGATCATAAAGTTTGGTACGTAATAAGTTTTGATGATGGTTACAAATTTTAATAGCTTTACAGAAAAGAACTAAAATCGAAATGCAAAGCGTTTTTTAGGCACAAATACTTATTAGTGAATCAAAATTTTCTTGCTCAACATGGTATTCATTTTAAAATAGTAATTTTAAAATAGTAAAAGCTATTTAGAAAGCTATATCAACGTCAAGGTGAATTTATTATTACTTTTCCCTTTGGCTATCACATTGGATATAATTAAATCTACAATTTCGCTGAAGCAATTAATTTTGGTTTAGCACATTGGAAAATTAAAATTGCAGGGAACGCAACCTTGTAACTACAACTTTTTGGATTGAAATTTTTGATGAAATATAATAAAGTGTGTCAAACTAAAAAATGGCGATTAATTCAACTACAAGAAATGAAAAGAAAGTAAAAGTACTCAAGTGTTGTGCCCAAACAGCGCTCAGAATAATAAAATTAGAAATGGCTACCAATTACTGTGAGTGTAATTTGTCTAAACTAGAATTGTCAAGAAACGACATTGTAAATACCAGAATACTATTGGCGTATTATGGATACCACACAGCAAGAAGAATTGAATTGGCTTAATTGGAGTTCATTGATGAGAATAATTTACAATGTGGCGATATACACCACTGTAAATTACACGTTGACTCTAAAGCAGCTACCGCTATCGTTTTTCTCCGATTTTGCGATAATAGTCAAGAAGAAATTAGAGTAATGAATGGTATTGAATTGCCAGCTGAATCAGGGTACTACATAAAGTTCTCGTTCAATCGTTCTTTAACTAAAGAAATACACGCGCGCAATCGCTAACGTCTGACCCAAACTGACAAACGACCCAAATTAAGCTGCTAAACACAGAACCGTACTTTAGCAGCTTAAACGAAATTAGGATTAAATAAAACTCAACAACAGCTCAAAAAATGACTTTACAAACACTGTAGCAGCTAATAATTACGTAAGTACCACTTAGATTGATTTATCGGACTAAGTACCTCAAGATAAATACTCGGCTTTTTCCATCAAAACCGTGGAATCACAGTCAAATGCACTTGCAAGATAAAATAGAACCCCTGGACGATAACAAAAGAGGTCTACAAAAAGATGTTAGAAGAGAGTCTTATTATAAAGGAAGACGAAAAATGATGGGACAAAATAATCGGGTTAAAAGAAGTTTATAATGACGCGTATGTTTGGATGGGTACGTAAGATATTTAAGTAAATGATTTGACCCCTCACATGACATTGATAAATTCTCGCAGTCAAGTTTAATAGTTTTAATTAAAAGTCCGGAGTCAGAGTAGCAGCTATTTAAAAAATATAATTTTGTTTTAACCTCCGTGAACTTAGAATTTACTTTAAAAATTTACCTTGTAAAAATTGATTCAAAATACTCGTCAGAAAACAAACTTTTGCAAAGTGTTAGTCTTCCAGAAAAATTCGTTTGGCGATATTCAAATTGTAAAAATATTTGTTCAGTGGAAAAAAGAGATAAAGATAACTTTCAATTTTGTGGACAGAGCGAAATAATCGAGATCGACGAATCTGTCTTTAACAAAGTAAAATACAAAAAAGGGAAAGATATGATTCATTATTCGGAAGAAAAACAATTATGGGTTTTTAGTATGAAACAGTGATCAAATGGAAAATGTCTTTTCCAGGTAAATATTTTTTTGCATTAATTAATGGTAGAGTGCAATTATTTGCAAGTATATTAAACCAAATTCGATTATTTACTGGGACGAATGGAAAAGTTATTTTCAAATATCTCAACTTAAACAAAGATACCAACATTTCACCTTTAATCATATTAAGAAGTTTATCGACCGTCGAACTGGTTGTCATACCAACGGTCTAGAGGGTCTGTGGAAGCCAAGATTTCGATCGATGAATGGCGTTAGTCGACTTTTTCCTCAAGAATACCTCGATGAGATCACGATCTCAAGAATACCAAGCTCATTGAAAGACAAAAGTGATGAGACTTACTACCAATACATCGAATAAATATCTCGAACTAGCAATGCCATAAGGAAGAATCCCACCAATAGCAAAGTTCAAGTCCGAAGAAAAAGGCAAACAGTCAAGTAAACGCAATCGCCCTGTAGAGTACAAGCAAGACGTTTAAAGGCGCTAATAAAGAGATTATTAAGACCTGGGAGCTACAAACTCGTGAAATGGTCGAATTCTATAAAAAATTAAAAACTTACTTGATTTATCAAAACTCGATTCATTCTCGCTAAATTTCTTTGTCAAATCATTTAACATAATCGCAATATCAGCATTCAATGGCACCAACTTATTCAAATACTTTTCTTTTAATTTAAAATCATTCAAATATTTTAATAAATCATCATCACTCAAATGATCTTCATCTTGTTCATACATTTGAAATTTACTCTGATTATCCAACACAAAGTCATTCGTTTTACCCGATACTAAACGTTTATAAATTGGCTTAGCGAACCAAGCAAATGCTTGTTTGTACGAACTCAACTTAGTTTTTATTAATTGTTGAATTTTTTTGTTCAATTTAACAGCTGCTTTAACCCGATTTGATTCGTTCATTTGAATCAAATAGGGTTGAACAGACGCATGTAAACTATTACCATCCAATATTTTTTCAATTCGACCAACCAAATAAATGTCTTCGTGTACATCTGAAACAGTCATTAAAGCTTTAGATATTCGATTAAAAAATGATTGTTTAAACTCGGGGTTTAACAAATTTATCGGGTTATCGGTAAAATCGACTCCGTTTAGAGAAAATATATTCTGGTTACTTTCGACTTGAGATTTTGAACCATTTTGATTCGAATTCATATTTATACTATTTGTAATAGTCGAGTTTATAGACGTGTTCTTGGTCTGGTTCAAATGAGATATGAATGATTTTGAGCGTGACATTAACTGGTTTACAAACTGATCGTAATTGGGTATCCAGTCAAAATTCGAAGTTATTTTTTGATTATTTTTTGCATCGTATAACGCAAATGCAATATAAAAAAGTTCAGGCTAAATTTACAAAATTAGTTTTAAAATTTTTAAAGTAGATTCAGACATTCATGAGTAATGGAGGTTAGCTATATTAAAGTTTACTGTTTTTGGAATTAGAATCTTGATAAAAAAATATAAAAAATATGAACACCAATAGATGCAGATATTCGCCGTAACCATGCCTTGCCCAGTCCCAAGCCTGGATGCGAAAATGGGAGGGTGGCGATGTTGCTGTCATTCTAACACCGTTCTAAATGTGCTGTATTACGGGTACGTGGGTCCAAGGATCGCGTTCGAATCTGGCTTTGACCATCACAACGCATAGAAGCCTGGGAATGGGAGCAAGAACTTGTTTTACAGCAGACCCATTTAGCAATAAGTGTAACCCTAGTGACAAAGTTAAGTATTCTCCAATGAGGAGAATACGCTTGGTTTGTGGTTCCAAGCTAAGTCTAAATAGTTGTCGAGTTCGCAGCTTCGGCTCGGATGAGTGACGCTGTTAATGATGAACGTCCCACAGTCACTAGGATGAATGGCAGTAGCATAGTCGTAACCATGCCATGGCCGGTCCCAAGCCCGGATGAGAAAATGAGAGGGCGACTCGTCGATTTATGATTTTATTTCTACTTTTAGAACAAGAGTAAACTAAGAGACTAATGAGTAAATGTACCATGATGAAACTCATGAATATCCTTCTCAGATCGGCTTAAGAAAGTTTAAACTTACATTAATAGAATTTTCATTTTTTTTCTTTTCAACTTCAATCTTTGAATCAATAGTCGATATTATTGGTAATTGAAGATTCAATTTAAAATGTTGGCAGTTGAGAAGAATCTTTCGACCAGATGGTCTCTCCGGCCATGAACACTCCAACTCAGTTTCTTCATCCAAAGTATTACCCTCTATTTTTGGATACAAATTAAACGGATTCACTTGATCACTTTTAACAATCAGATCATCATCTTTTTCGGTCAAATACTAAATAAAGATTACAAAAACGAACTCGAAATATTCTTCCAAAATCCTTACTTTATTCAAATCAAACGAGTTAATAAACTCCTGATTTGATTCTGTAATGACAACTGGTTGATCGTTAAACATTTTTCCAGTTGTTAACATTCTAATATCATTTGAATCAGCGCTTTCATTAAACGATGAACTTAAATCTTCTTGTTTAGCTATTGACGGGTCATTTTTGATCGAATTGACCGTCTCATTAGAAGTAGCAGACGGTGATTTAATCCCAGGTAATGTCGCAACTTTTTTATTACTTATAACCTGATCTAGTCTATTGAACCATTCATCGAATTGCTTTTGGTTATCGGCTACAAACACATGTGACAATGTGTGATCGTTAACCATTTGATTTTCGTTTATTTCAAACGATAATGGACCGTACTTGACAAATGTTTTTTGTATATTGATTATTTTATTGTCTAAAATTATTTGATGTTTTGGATTTTCAGTTTTTTTTTGACCGGGTACTTCTTTAAAACATTCTAAGACGTGAATGAAATTGGTTGTGGGTCGTCGACTATCGATTGAATTAGTTCTCGATTGAACTGGACTGTTTGACGTGCGTAGATGAAAGTACCGACGCTTTAATGTCTTTAAACCAAAGATTAAATTTGAGATTAGTCGAAGAAAGGTAAGAAGTTACCTTGTCTTTGTTGTTTTGATCAGCTGGGAAAGAAAGCATTTTGTAGTTCAACCATCCTTGTTTTTCAAATTTACCGCTGTATTTCGTAGATCTGTTTAAACTTGAGCCCGATAAGTTTTCAGTTAACTTAAATTATAGGCTTAAAATAAGTTTTACAAAAAATATTATGTTTTGGAATTACCGATTTGTCTTGTGCATCAATTTCATAACAATGTTCTGGTATAATTAAACCTTTGTTTTCAGTCACATTTCTTAGAAAAATAAAACATAAGATAAGGCATCCAACAGGACATTGTTACTGTAATCCACGACCCCGAAAACCCCAAAAAATCATTTTTTTCATCTACGTAAAAAATTCAAAATTTTATCCCTACCCCTTTTTGCAGCCTAATAACGAGTTGGTCAACTTAAACATTAAATAACTCATGATTGAAAAAAGATATTGTCATCATGAAGATATGGCCTGAAGGCTCGAAAGCTCTAGTTGACGCTGGTATCCTTATTGAATTGAGAAAAAGTTTCCTTAAGCGATTATTCGATGAAAAACGATGTAAAAAAAGGGAATTTTTTGATGAAATAAAATTTCGAGACGATTCTATATTAAGCTAACTTACTCAATGTCATCTAGACTTTCCAAAAAAAATTTATAATTCTCTTGAAAACCGGGTAATTGACGATAACTTCCACCATATCCATGATACTTGAACTTAATTTGACATTTTTTATTCGAATAAGTTTCCAAACAATCGGTTACAAACAAATTATTTGCTAATAGATTTTGATATTTATTATTTTCACAAAGAGTTTCGTCTGTATCGGTAGTCTCATACGTTACATTTACATTTTTTTCTTCTATTTCGGTGTATAAATCATCGGACGGGAGTAAAATTAATTGTTTTGAACATTGATCTTTTCGTAGATTTGAATAATTTTGTTCGACGTAAAGATCATAGTCAATCGGATCGACTTGTTTGAGTTTACTCTTTCAAAAAAAACAAATTTAACTCAAAGTCATTGGTAAAATTATGGACCCTTGAAAAAAATACACCCAGGTATAACTTTTACACGAAGTGGAGTATGCAGAAAACTCATTTTACGGAATGTATAGTAAATGATGGGCTGCAAAATTATACAATATATTTAGGCCCCCTCTGAAGTTATTTGGGGATGAAAACTATTTTTTCACTTTTCAGTCTTAAAGGATCCTCATATACCCCCTATAGTTGTTGTATACACCCCCTATTTTTTATATATCAATCGAAAGCTCTCAACGAGACCTACATAGATAAATGGTTCATTTATAGCTGGGGTGCTCTTTTATAGAGATACAAATCGACAGAGAAAAATAACGTTTTTTAATGAAAAATATCATTTCAGACAGGAATACATCATAGAACAGAGAACTAACAGAGACATGATTTCAGATCAGAGAACTACCTAAGCATAATAAAAAATGTAAAGAAACATAAAAAAATGTATAGGCGTAGGAAGCCCCTTGGATCTTAATTTTGCTAAAAATTGTCATTTTTGTATGTTTCTAACAAAATTATAAGGAATTTCTCTCTTCAAATTTGAGAAAGCCTATATCCGAATTCTATCTATTCTGTACGACTATATACAGCATTTTGATTTGAATGTGATGTTTGTTATATTTGGCAAAAATGGCTATTAAAACATTTCCTCAAATAGAGTAGTGATCGGTGCCGATTTTCTGTTGGTTTGCTAAATAATTGAGTTCATAGTTTCAAGCGAATTTAGGAAACACTAATCAAACTACTCATTTCACTTTTTATATGGGTAAAAAGGCATAAGGTCTTAACTTTCAGGTAGTTTTATCTCTGATACAATGATGTATTCCTGTCTGATATTTTTCATTAAATAAAGCTATTTTTCTTTGTCGATTCGTATCTCTATAACCAAGCATCCGAGCAAAAAAACGAATCATACATCTATGTAGGTCTCGTTGAGAGCTTTCGATTGATATATAAAAAATAGGGGGTGTATACAACAACTATAGGGGTGTATATGAGGGTCCTTCTAGGCTGAAAAATGAAAAATCAGTCTTCTTCCCCAAATAACTTCACAGGGGGTCTAAATATTGTATCATTTTGCAGCCCTTCATTTATTTTACCTTCCGTAAAAAGAGGGTGTATGTTTGCGGAAATTCTCAAGGGTACAAATTTAAAAAATCTTACTAGTTGTATATTTTCTTTCAATTGTGAACTTGCTTGTTTTCTAGCCTCAGCTGCCGGTCTAAGTTGATTTAATTTGGACACAAATTTACGTTGATTAACTTCCATTTGTCTTTTTGTTATAAAAATCTCATTTTTAAAATAATTTCACATTAAAAAAAGAGAGATAACAACAAATAAATGTCTAAAAAAAATGAGATAAAATTTAATTTTTTTTTTATTTTCCAGGTTAATGGTCGTCACACACAAAAAGAAAGTTAATTTAAGTTTGAATTTGGGCTAGTTTGTAATTTGATAAGGTGTTAACAAAGGTCTTTTGTTTTTCTAATTTTGACCGATTTTATTTTGTTAAAATTAAAAATTAGAATAAAAAAAAAGTGTGACCCTTAGGCTTTAATTTTCAACACAAAAATTTCATTCGGATGATAATCAAAGTGCCATAACTGAAGAGTAAAACCCTCAAAACTTGATTAGAAATTTATGTAAACACAAAAAAAAAAGATAAAATAAACAAAAGAAACTATTAAGAGAAAAGGTTTAAAAAAAAAGAAACTTGACATTAATTAATTTTACGAACCCAAGATCCAGTAAAGTACTTAAAGTCACGTCGTTTCAATTAATTAGCCGAATTAAACCCGTAATAGCAAAAGAGAGAAAAAAATATAGAAGTTTTATTGAAAAAATTTTCATAAAAAATTATGTTTGTATTGCAATAACAAGAACTAAAAAAAAATTTTTTTAGTAGGAATCAGCTATTTTATTTTGCAACACAAACACACACAAGGAGTTTTTGATTGCAAATTTTATGTAAAAAAAAAATTCAAGATTAACGAGGGGTTGTTGTTGTTGTTTTGTTGGAAACAAACAAAAAATTTTGTTTCAAAGATCAGCAAGTGTTAAATTGATTGGACTTCAATTGTTTTAAAACAAAAGTTAATTTCTTTGTAAGACCTTTATTGCTTTTTAAGATTTATTTTTCGTTTGGCTTAAAATATGATTTCAAGTTTATTTAATTATTTTTCATGAATATTTTGTAATTTATTTAATGGATTTTTGAGACCATATTTTTGAGTGAGTAATTACTTTATCAATATTTTTGGTTGAAGTTTTTCAGGCTTTTTGTTCAAATACGATAATTTACTATTCGAACTTAAACTATAATGGAGACAAAAAAATGATTGTTTCAATACGCTGTTTTTTAAACTATATAACAAATGGGTATTTATAAGATAAAATCTATTGAGATATAAAGAGATCTCAATCTATCAGAAATTTACAAAAAAAATTTTATCTGATTTGAAGCCTGGTCTAATGAATAATTTTCAAATTTCTTCATAAAAAAGGTTCGCCGAGTGCAAAACTACCAAGTCATCGGAATTTAATAATTCAGACCAAATAGGCGTGTTCTTCATCATTGAATTTCAAGGGGGTCGAAAAAAATCTCAATTTTTGCTCAGTAGGGCTCTAATTTGGTGGCTCTAGGAAGATGGTACTTCAGTTAATCGTTAGTATCTATTTCAAATCACGGCATATATGGTATTTATTACACCAATTCTGAAAGAGGGTAAAATTCTAAACATGCCAATTCGATTTTCATCCTAAAAAAAATTCCTAGAGTGCTCTTTTTATGCCAAAAAATAGAAAAAATGAAAAATACTTACTCTATTTTAGCGAAACTAAAGTTGGGAATTACTCAAGGCTCAGTTATTTGTTCACTTCTAGTTTTAATTTTTATTAATGATCTTTCTTTTTGCATCCTCAAAGCCTTTATTGAGCTTTTTGCTGATGACACAACTCTCACTAGAACTGGCGAAGGACTGAGTTAATCAGTCTTTAATTAAGCAAGGGCACTAGCCGGTTGAATTTTTTATTATGATATTCATCAATTATATAACATACTGCACTTCCACCGTACCCGTACCGTTTTTTTAAATTTTGGAATTTTAACTAAAAATGAAAGACCCAAGTATTTTTTAAATTTTATTTTCCGGTACGATACGGTTGACTGGTACGGTAAGTTGGTACGCTTTTAGTACGATCCGAGTAACGGTACGGGTACGGAAAGCATTAAATTCGGTGGAAGTGCAGTAAATAGTATCAATAAACGATTCTAGAGGGGTCCCATGGACGGATGGGTGATTTATCCAATTCATATAGCGTGGAAGTTTTCTAAGTCATTCGGCGAACCTTACATACCCAAAAAATATGAACATGGAACAGTCGTAAAATACAGAACATCAAAATGCAAGCTTTCCATATATCAATATATAAGACTTTATGTGTTTCACTTAAAACACGGAATTGCGCATTTAAAAACAGTGCACGTCATTAAAAAAATGAAAATTAAATGCGCAATTCGTTTTGCAGAGATTTTGCAGACTTCACAAATGGATGGAGCAAATTTTGTTTCACTTTGCTCCATATTTTATTTCATAAAAACCCACATTTGCAGACATTTTAGGTCAATTTTTGAATAGAAAAAAAATATGAAAAGAAAATTGATAAAAAAATTTAAGTTGCCTTTGTATTCACCTATTTTTAAGTCAAATTTGCAGTTGAATTTTTTTGTTCACCAGATTGTATAAAAAAAAATAGGTGAACATTTTGTTCACCCGACCCGTGAACATGTTCACCTAATAGAGGAGACCCTGAAACTTTATAAATCAGTTCTGTAAAATGCTTAGTTATGAATCGAACATGCTAAACCTTTGATAAAACTCTGCAATTGTATGCAAAATTAACGCGACCATAAGGTATTTAAAATTTAGATTTAGTTATCTTGAAAAAGGGACATACATTGTAATCCCAGTGACTGAATAAGTCTTTGAGTCTTCAAGGAGTTTAAATAAAAAGCTCATAAATTCAACAGAACTAAGCTTGCTGTTAATGACAGCATCGAGTGTAATTTAAAAAATTATGTTACTAAAGTTAAAGGTTTCTGTAACTATTCCGTATCGATTCAACCATAAAAGGTGTACACTGAATACTAAAACATAGAGATTTGCATTTAAGGACAAAATCAAATTCAAAATATTTCTTTAATACTTGTTAAAAAATAAATTTTATTGCATTCAAGCAAAGAGAGATCTCTTTTTTATGTTCTTTTTTTTTTTTTTGAAAATGTAATGTAACACAGTCATTTTAGCAGATTTAGCAAAAAAAAAATTAAAAAAACGATTTGAGCACATAATTCTATTCATATTTTTGAATAGAGACCGACCAGTTTATACATCAGAAAATTTCTTCTTTTTTTTTTGATTACAATGCCTTCGAATTTTTGTCATTTCGAAATTTATTATACAGCTTGGTACGACAAATTTGTACGTACAGCTGACCCAATAGTACTTTTCATTCACTGGTCAATGATTCAAAATCGTTTCAAATGTTTCTATGACTCCGAAGTAAATTTCCAAAAAAAAAAATTTTTCAATCAAAATAATTTTCTAATTACATCTATTCCAAGTTACATGATCAATTGCCCCAAAATTGGTTAAACGCAAATGGTTATTATGATTTTCATTACAAAAAATATGATTTATTATACAGACTCGAAATTTATATTGCAAATGACTCGCTTTTTGTACAATTAAGAGTAAGTATTGTAACATTTTTTGGTGCGTTTGAGTAGTAGTAGAAGTATAAATACTTTTCTGTGCAGATCTAACATCTAGTAGAACAATCCTAGACTTAATTAGCTGTAGAAGCTGTTAGGCTTCTTAGTCTGGTAGGCCGTTACAGAATTTTTTTATACTCGCTACGTTTGCATCTTTCGACGCCATTATTTTAAGCCACATCGACTCGAGAGTCCCAATGGGATGATTCCAGCCGGATCGTTTCAAAGCAGCGCAACACTAATGACACTCATCCATTTCCATTATTTCAATTTTTTGACTCGACAAGGCTTGGAACTGGTGCCACTAGTTGCCAAAGCTGTTCGGCCACGACCTTTCTGTCACGTCACGTGATTGTTATTTTTTTGACATTTAGTCTAAATAGAATTTTTTGTATAATGAACCTGATAAAATTTTCCATCCAAAGCTCTAGTCAAAATTGCTCCTTCTAAAACATTTATAATAAAATCTGTAGAGTAAGTCACAAGGAATGAGACCAACCCTAAGCCCAACGCCTTTTTTGGCTGAGGCGTTTAGATCGCACCTGGTTAATAATAAAAGTAATGGGTCATCGTTTTAACTGACACAACATTTAAACCTCGACCCTTTCAAAACGGAAATTATCAATTGGACTGTACCAAAGCAGGTTGACTGTACTGCACTTTTAACCTACTTTTTGTGGACAAGGCACAAGAGCGTAGCCTCTCCAGACCCGTACCGTAACCAACAAAATCGAAGCTAGTTTAACGTGGCGTATCAAACCGGTAAATGGTCGGTACGGTTGTAAGCTTTGGTACGTTACGTCTGGTACGCTTTGGTGTCCACCAAAAGTTCAGTAAAAAGGCAATAAAAATGGTCTTTTAGCTGAAATTTCAAGTTTTTGAGTGATCCATTTTTATAGTCCAAAAAGCAGTTTGGCTTAGAACCAAAGTGTCTTAGGTCCGATGACATGACATTTTTTGACTATTTTAACGAGAGGACTTTATTTTAAAATTTTTTTTTTAGAGTTTAGTTAATTTTTTGGACAGTACACAATACATTAAAATAGCAGATTTTATCGATGTAGATAATTACAAAAACAATTTCAAATATAAAACGTAAGAACACTTCAAAAATTCTTGACAACATCTCACTTTTTTTTAAAATTTAAACAGAGTTTACAAAGACTTGGACAAATTGTATTCAAGTATAAAATGGTCAATTGATCACTTTCGATCTAAAAAGCCACCGGAACAACAAAAATCGGAACAAAAACAAGACGATGCCATGGAAATCGACTCAGTTGAACAAGCAACAACTTGTTCTGTATCATCCTCATCAACTCAAGTATCAAAAAAAAGTCGCAAAGAGACAAAAAAAAATCTCGGACTCATTTGTGATATCATTACAAACAACTTTTTGACCAAGAACACTGAAAAAGAAACTGGTCAAAAGCTCAAACCAGTCAATTCTTATAACGAATTGATAAATCATATTAAACAAGAAAAGGCCGAGTTTGATATGAACGTGGAGTCGTTTAGACGTAACTCGGCTTGTTCGAGTAAATCAAGTGAAGTGATTAGTTCGAATTCAGACTCGAATTTAATCGAACCAATCACTGGCAATGCGCGGAAAAAGTCTTCTAAACGAATTCGTCCGAGTCTTAAAAAAAAAGATTCCAATGTTGGTGAACCAGTTATTGAAAACCCTGTTGAAGAGATACTAGTTGAACCTGTACCAGAAGAACCAAAACCATGCGACCCTGACAAAGACAAACTCAAACCAAAAATAAACCGTGAGGACAAAAATAATGTCGAACGTGATAAAATCAATCGCAACCTCCTTTTCGATTACAACCCAATTACCAATTACTTTTTTTATAATAAACGAACAGATCAAAAAAATATTGATCAAAAGATTCTTGAAGAGGACGAGTTTGTCAAACAAGCATACAAAAAGTTCAATTTAGTTAAATTTTGTGAAATAAAATTGATCGATTGTTTCAAAACAGACTTGTTTAAGGGTCTCAAAGCCCCGATTAAGTTGTCTGATGACATGAAAGGTAAATTAAATTTGGCTAAACAAGTTGATGATGATGACGAGTATGATGACATTGAGTGTGTGACTAAATCAAATGATAAAAAAAAGCACAAGAAAAGGAACATATGGCGTACGAAGAGACGTGCAAAGTCTACTAAATTGAATACAACTAAAAAATCAGATTCGAGGGTAAAATCGAACGAATCGAGTCCTTTGATTTTGGACTCGGCTAGTTCGACTATTCAATTAGACGAACCTGAGCCGTCAAAACAAACGAATGATCTGATGAATTTTTTTAAAACAGGAACCCTTAAACGTAAACGTTCGGTATCATCAAGTCCTGGTCTTCCAAATTTAGATGTTGAAACAAAAGAGGTTGTTGAGAATGAGATGGAAAAAAGTTTCATGTCACCCGTGATTAAGTTAAAGAGCACTAAAGAAGATTCCATTTTTAAAAAATTAAATTTTACACAAACACAAAGTAAATCGACTATTACAATTGAAAAAATCGATAAAAATAGCGAGAGTAATTTGTCTATTAATTTGTTTGGTGACAAAGAAAATGGTGAGACTGATTTAGAACGACCTAGTAAACGAACTAGAAGTAAGGATGCTTTTAACTTGATTCGATCCAGGTTTTAAATTTCTTTTTTTTTCAAGAGGAATCAGAGGACGAAGAATTGGTCGATTTGGACACGTCGATTGAAGTCAAAGATAACAACGGGGATGACATAAAGTCACCATGGAAATCACCATCAAAACGGACACCCGCAAAGACCCCTTTGAAGACACCAGAGGTTTTAAAATCAACACCAACTCCAAAGAGATTGACTGAAAAGTTCAAAGACATTGCCAATCGTACTATGGAGAGTATAAGTGACATAATTACACCGAAAAAATTTTACAAAAATTTTACTTCGACACAAAAAATTGAACTAGTCGAAACGACACAAGTGATTATGCAAGATTTGGAAGAAATTTCCGCGGATATTCCGCAGGACAAAACGGTAATTTCAAAATCGAATGAAACAAACGATGATGAAATAATTGAAATTGAAATTTTAGATAGTGCGAGAGTAATTAATACACCACAACGAAATCAAAATACAACACGTTTAACACGTTCGGCTACTAAACCTAAACAAGAACCTATTTAAAAAAAAGTCAATTTTTGTTTTTTTGTGGGTCTGGGTCCGGAAAGTGTTTATATTTGAATTCTTTTTTTTTGAACTTGAATACCTTCTCTTTATTTTTATTAAGAGATTTGTGAACTATTTTTTTTTTTGTAAACTAATTTTCTCTCTTTTTTGTGTGAAAACAAATTTGAAATTTTAATTGAAATTTTTTCTTTTTTTTTCATGTCTCAATGTCTCAAAAATTTAAAAAATAATTTTTTTTTTCTAAATTTATTTTCTCAGAATAAAGTTATTAGTCAATAAATCATAAATATTATTTTTTAAATTTTTTGTTTTCATTTGACCTCGTTCGATTTTAACATATATCCGTGCACTCCTTTTTATGAACATAAAATCAGCTCGGTACTTTTTCTCATATGATTTCCTAGTCTTTGAAACCTTGTTCTACGACCTCAAAACCGCTGAAAACCAATTTTTCGTGGGGTTAAAAAAATCAAAAATTTTAACCCTACCCTTAAGCTTTTTGCGGTCAAATGTCATTGTGCTTTTTTTTAACATTTTAGTACACTTAAAAGGAAAAAGCTATAATTGATGTAAATATATGTTCTGAAAGCTAAATAGCTGCAAAAAATGGGAAATTCAGAATATTTTTTTGCATCTACTTAAACAGGAGAACAATTCTTAACAAATTTCAAAAATTACTTTTTTTTTACATGTCGTTATGTACACAACGATATGTCATTTACCAATTTTTGACTTACAATTCTGAATCCTCGTACAGTAAATTCTTTCACATGACCATAATCGATCATCCGGCTAACTCTCCAAAATTAGCTCCTTGAATTTGGTTCGTGGTGAGACTGGAGGTACTCAAGTAGTTAATACTCAAGAAGTTCAAGAAATTCAAGATTCTGGTCAACCAACTGGTTCAAGCGAACACATTAAATCAGAATAAATTGTTGTTGTTTATTTTTTTTTTGTTTCAAATTATTTCTTAATATTTTTAAATAAAGTTTTTTTTTTAACTGAATTCACTACAGTGTATCCCCGATTTTATGAAGCACGTTTGGAATTCACAATATACTTCATAAAATCGAAACTTCATAACTTCGAATACTCGATAGAAATAACCTTAATTTCAAACATACATTTTTATTTCAAAAGACTTTTTTTTCGGTTGACAAAGGACAAAAAAAAGAATGATTACGATTGAGTATCATTTTTATCAACTTTTTTCGTATGAACAAACATATACAGTTAACTTTACGACATTTTTTGTTATTAAGTAAGACTATTTTCTCACTTTTACTCTAAAAAATTAAGTAGATTTTCACACTTCATAATTTCGAATTACTATTACATGTAACAAACTTACCCAGTGTACAAAGCTTAGTCTGTTTTTCACTTCAAAAAATCGAAAATTCACAAAAAAGGAGTTCATAAGATTGAGATAAATTATCATTGAAAGTATTTATTCACTTCATAAAATAGGGATTTCATAGAATAGGAGGACATAAAATCGAGGATACACTGTATTTTTTTAATATCATATCTACGACAGCGAAAATCAAAAAAACTAATTTTTTACATTGAAAAAAGTCAATATACCGTAAACCCCCGATAGATGTACCGGTACAAATGTGAATATTTCGCTTTAGGACCATGGTCCAAATTTGAATGTATGGACACTTTTTGACCTAAAATTATCCCGGTACATTTTCAGACATATCCCGGAATAAGTTGGAAAATCTCGCTGAAAATTTTTTATGGAAATGTACCGGGATAATTTTAGGTCAAAAATTGTATTTACCACATGGTACAAAAGCAAGTTTTCGCATTTGTCCCTGGGACATCTATCGGGGGTTTACGGTAACAATAGTTTATTCAATAAATTAAAAAAGGCTTGAGCTTAGCTCTTTAAATGGATTCTTTGAAGCTTGAAACGATTTTTTAAAAATCACAAGAACCAGTATTCAGTTTTTAAATTTTTTCCCTTTTTATGCAGTCTAATGCAGAGACTCTTCTTAAAAGTTCGTTTTTTTTTGGTTTTGGAAAATTTTAATTACAACATGGCCCTGGTCTTATGAATCGAAGCTAAACAAATCTAAAATTGAAATGAATTTTCTTCGTAGGGTTTGGCATGACATGATGAGCTTAAGTTAGAATGAATAAGAACAAAAACATATTAGTTCTTCAAAAGTACATAAAAAATGTAGAAAATGTTTCACTTGACATTTTAGGAGAAACAAACTCTTCAAATTGAACATTTAAATTGTATAAAAATGATCGTTTCAGTTTCAGATTGAATTTTAGAGATAATTCAAACAAAGAGAGAGCTAAAATTTTTTAGACGACTACAGAAGCAATCATTGGAGTGATTAAAAAAAATAAAATTTTTTTTGATTATTTTATTGGCTTGTAATAGATGGAAATAGTGTTTTGGGTTAAGAAAATACAAATGTGAACTGTTTATTAGACCAGGTAACAATACAAATTTAGAATTACAAGCGCTTTTTTTTTGGATTTTTGTGTTTTTATATTTTTGTATTGTAACGTGACTTGACTATAATTAATAAAAGATTGAAAAATCTAAATTATACAAATGAAATAATAACTAAAACAATTGAAACTACGGTCACAACAATATTAGTTACACCAATCATCATCTTGATCGCATTGATCAACCTTCGTTTAACACTCCGCTTGTTCTTAAAGCCATTTGGGATCCATACAAAACCATAACAAGTTCCATTGTAGTAATTATAATTCATTGGAATAAAATAAAAATTCATCTTTATAGCTTGACTTTGGCTCGAGAAAATCTTGTTGTTTTTTTTAAAAGTGTAAAAATTTCATTTGAAAAGCCATTTTTCCTTCATCTTTAGCAAAGCTCTCTTTGTTGATTTTCATCAATCAAGGATTTTCTTTGAATTACAAACATTCATGCTAGTTGTTAATTGATCTCGAGTTTACATTAATTCTATTTGCGCACTAGAAAATGAACTAACAATGAAAAAATCGAGCGTTGAATGCGTTGGGTTTTCGAATCATACACAAAAAAAAAACACTTTATCAACTATCAAGTAAAGCTTGATTTTTTTTTCTCTTTCAACAAACAGACCTTCAAAAAAAAATAAAAATTTTCGAGCCAAGCTAAAAAATCACATTTTTTATAGAAAGAACTTTTCTAAATTATTTCTAAAAGATAAAGTTCTTTTTTATACGAATGTTTTACAACTTATAGAATGGGGCGCCTGATTGCTTTGTATGGATTCCAAATGGCCCGAAGAACAAGCGGAGTGACATCCGAAGGTTGATCAATGCGATCAAGATGATGGTTGGTGTCATTGATATAGTTGAAACTTGTGGTTTTATAATGAATTTTTTAATTTTTATTTTTTATGTAAAAGAACTTAAATTTTTGTCGTTTCTTATTTCATTTGCATTGTTTTAAAAAAATTAACTCTTTTTCAAATTTATTTTTCTCAGATTAAAGTTATTAGTCAATAAATCAAAAATATTTTTTTTCTTTTTTCCTCGTTCGATTTTGTCTAAAGTACATGTTTGCCAACGTTCTGGAACGGAACCCTTACTTTATTCCTGATATGGTAACCGCGTTTTAAGACCTCGAAAACCCCAGAAAACTAATTCATTAAAAGGGTTAAAAATCAAATTTTACCCCTGCCTCTCAGCTATATGCTAGAATGTTGGAGTGCTTTTTTTAAATCATTCCAGCTATATGCAGCCAAATTTGTGCCAAAGACTCTTCTTAAAAGTTCGTTTTTTTTTGGTTTTGGAAAATTTTAATTACAACATGGCCCTGGTCTTATGAATCGAAACTAAATAAATCTACAATTGAAACGAATTTTCTTCGTTGGGTGTGGCATGACATGATGGGCTTAAGTTAGAATGAATTAGAACAAAAACATATTAGCCACTAGTTCTTTAAAAGTACATAAAAAAATGTAAAAAATATTTCACTTGACATTTTAGGAGAAACAAACTCTTCAAATTGAATATTTAAATTGTTTAAAAATGGTCGTTTCAGTTTCAGATTGAATTTTAGAGATAATTCAAACAAAGAGAGTGAGTTAATTTTTAGAAGGGACCTTAGAAAACAAGTTTGCACTGATAATATTTAGGGGGGTGGGTATTAAAAAGTTTAGTATCTAAAGGACTTTTCTTCCCAAGGGTGGGTATATTTTGCGGAATATTTTTGACCCCCCGCCTAGTGTTAGAAATTTTTTTTTTTATTACCCCGTGCTAAAATTATTAAAAAAGCATATTGAAATTTGGCTGCATATAGCTGGAATGATTTAAAAAAAGCACTCCAACATTCTAGCATATAGCTGAGAGGCAGGGGTAAAATTTGATTTTTAACCCTTTTAATGAATTAGTTTTCTGGGGTTTTCGAGGTCTTAAAACGCGGTTACCATATCAGGAATAAAGTAAGGGTTCCGTTCCAGAACGTTGGCAAACATGTACTTTAGACAAAATCGAACGAGGAAAAAAGAAAAAAAATATTTTTGATTTATTGACTAATAACTTTAATCTGAGAAAAATAAATTTGAAAAAGAGTTAATTTTTTTAAAACAATGCAAATGAAATAAGAAACGACAAAAATTTAAGTTCTTTTACATAAAAAATAAAAATTTAAAAAATTCATTATAAAACCACAAGTTTCAACTATATCAATGACACCAACCATCATCTTGATCGCATTGATCAACCTTCGGATGTCACTCCGCTTGTTCTTCGGGCCATTTGGAATCCATACAAAGCAATCAGGCGCCCCATTCTATAAGTTGTAAAACATTCGTATAAAAAAGAACTTTATCTTTTAGAAATAATTTAGAAAAGTTCTTTCTATAAAAAATGTGATTTTTTAGCTTGGCTCGAAAATTTTTTATTTTTTTTTGAAGGTCTGTTTGTTGAAAGAGAAAAAAAAATCAAGCTTTACTTGATAGTTGATAAAGTGTTTTTTTTTTTTGTGTATGATTCGAAAACCCAACGCATTCAACGCTAGAAATTCTTTGATATTCGATTTTTTCATTGTTAGTTCATTTTCTAGTGCGCAAATAGAATTAATGTAAACTCGAGATCAATTAACAACTAGCATGAATGTTTGTAATACAAAGAAAATCCTTGATTGATGAAAATCAACAAAGAGAGCTTTGCTAGAGATGAAGGAAAAATGGCTTTTCAAATGAAATTTTTACACTGTAAAAAAACAACAAGATTTTCTCGAGCCAAAGTCAAGCTATAAATATCACTTGAATTTTATTGTAGAAAGCACTTTTCTAAAAAATTTTTAAAAAGATGAATTTTTATTTTATTCCAATGAATTATAATTACTACAATGGAACTTGTTATGGTTTTGTATGGATCCCAAATGGCTTTAAGAACAAGCGGAGTGTTAAACGAAGGTTGATCAATGCGATCAAGATGATGATTGGTGTAACTAATATTGTTGTGACCGTAGTTTCAATTGTTTTAGTTATTATTTCATTTGTATAATTTAGATTTTTCAATCTTTTATTAATTATAGTCAAGTCACGTTACAATACAAAAATATAAAAACACAAAAATCCAAAAAAAAAGCGCTTGTAATTCTAAATTTGTATTGTTACCTGGTCTAATAAACAGTTCTCATTTGTATTTTCTTAACCCAAAACACTATTTCCATCTATTACAAGCCAATAAAATAATCAAAAAAAATTTTATTTTGTTTAATCACTCCAATGATTGCTTCTGTGGTCGTCTAAAAAATTTTAGCTCTCTCTTTGTTTGAATTATCTCTAAAATTCAATCTGAAACTGAAACGATCATTTTTATACAATTTAAATGTTCAATTTGAAGAGTTTGTTTCTCCTAAAATGTCAAGTGAAACATTTTCTACATTTTTTATGTACTTTTGAAGAACTAATATGTTTTTGTTCTTATTCATTCTAACTTAAGCCCATCATGTCATGCCACACCCAACGAAGAAAATTCGTTTCAATTGTAGATTTATTTAGTTTCGATTCATAAGACCAGGGCCATGTTGTAATTAAAATTTTCCAAAACCAAAAAAAAACGAACTTTTAAGAAGAGTCTCTGCATTAGACTGCATAAAAAGGGAAAAAATTTAAAAACTGAATACTGGTTGCTTTACCAGTTGCTTTATCAAATTCAACATCTTAAAAATTAAAATTTAAGTATTTTAAGGTTCAAGGTTAATCAACAGGCTAGTGCCCTTGCCTAATTAAAGACTGATTAACTCTCCATTTATTCATTAAAAATAAAAATTATAAATTGAATATAAAAATTATGTTTTCAAAAATAAAAAATTTTAAAGTTTAAATTTAATTTATCAAAAATTTTTATTGCTTCATCATAAATTCGATTGATGTTGTTGAATATTGACAGCTTGAATGTAGTAAATTTTAGGACCATTCTGTTAACAATGAACTTGTTAGCTATTTTTGAATACACATACCCAAATGTATTCTCACCACTCTTTGTTTTGGAACTTGGTACCATAAAATCATTCTTATTTCTCAAGTTGTATTCAATCTTTCTTGATTCATTCGATACTAATTGTTCTTTGAGTTGTGTTGGCGCGTTATCAAATGTTATATTTTTGTAAGAGAAGGACAGCATTCTCTCCAAAGCTCGATGTTGAAACGCAAAAAGACCATACTTTTCCAATGAGTTATTCAAATCATTGAAGTCACACGACTCTATTCTAAGTTTTAGTAGTTTAAAAATACATAGATAGAAACAATTTGCCAGCCTTTGAATGGCTTCTTTCGAAAAATAACAAATTAATGTGAACACATAATCAAAATAGGGTAAAATAAAGGATTTAAAAAATTGAATTTTTACAGAAGTACACAGGTAGAAAAGTCTCTTGATCGAAAAGAGTTTACGATTTACAGCTAGACATGTTTCTGAAACCAGTTTCATAAAATTTAATTTTGAATCTATGGTAAAACCTAATAATTTAAATTCTTTAACAACACTAATTTTTAGACCTCTGATTACAAAAAAATCAGGAATTTCAATCTTTTTTTTGGTAAAAACCATGAAAAAAGTCTTACTCCAGTTTATATCTACTTTGTTGAAGTTACACCATAAAGTCAATTCTTCAATAACACACTCAAATTCTTTGAGAACTTCATCAAGTCTTTCTCCAGATCTAGTGAGAGTTGTGTCATCAGCAAAAAGCTCAATAAAGGCTTTGAGGATGCAAAATGGAAGATCATTGATAAAAATTAAAAATAGGAGTGGACCAAGAACAGAGCCTTGAGGAACTCCCAACTTTAGCTTCGCTAAAATAGAGGAGGAATTTTTCATTTTGACCAATTGAGATCTGTCATCAAAAAAGTTTGTAATAAGACCCAGTGAATTATTATCAAAACCATAGTGAAAAAGCTTTAATAAGAGAAGTAAGGGATCAATTAGATCAAACGCTTTCCTAAAATCAATAAACAGAGATAGGGAAATAAGCTTTAGATCTATAGCTTTATTTAAGAATGATATAAACTCATGAAGAGCTGTTTGACATGAGTAACCAGGCCTGAAACCGTGCTGACCTCTAAAGAAAATATTGTTATTCTCAAAATAAAAACTTATTTGCTTTGCTAAAAGTTTTTCGAACATTTTAGCAATAGGAGAAAGAACAGATATTGCCCGGTAGTTATTCATATCTGTCTTATCACCTTTGTTTTTATAAAGTGGGGTCACAACGGCTATTTTCCAATCTTCTGGAATTTTTCTTAATTCCAAACAACAGTTGAACAGCTGTAGAAGAATTGGGCAAAAAATTTCGGGCATAGCCTTGAGTACCTTTGTGTGAATCCAGGCGAGCTAGAACTTGACAGTTCATTCAACGTCTCTTCAATATCACGAATATTGAATGTGCTGAACGAAAAGCCAGGAGTTTTAAATGTATTCGATTTTTTAAGTTCTTTGAACTTTTCGAATATAAACTTTGCGGACTCGTTTTCAGTAGAAAACGAAGATGATTCAATGTTTGTAAAGAAGTTATTGAACATCTTAGCTTGATCAGCAGTATTAGAAGCCTGAACGTCACCATTCTGAATTATCTCAGGGTAATCGTCAGATTTATCGCTTCTAAGTTTCACAGACGACTTATAGAATCGCCAGAATTTTTTAGAATTCTTGAAATCTTTAGTCGTCTGTGTCTGAAAATATTCTTTAATTTTCAGCTTATTTAAAGTTTTAAACTCCTTTCTAGCTTCCTTGTACTCCAAGTGATCTTGAACACCCTTACTATCAGAGTAGAGGCTATGACAATAATCTCTATAGTTCTTAGAGATTCTCAGTTCCTCATCAAACCATGGACATTGGTTTTGAGACTTGTTTTTAAAAGTCTATAGAGGACAGAAAAGATCAATGGCCTCATGAACCTTATCTTTTACGAATCCCCATTTGTCATCAATATTAGGAAAGCGTTCTATCATTGAAAAATCGACTCTTGATAGAAAATTTTTTTCTTTTACAAGATTTTTTTCAGAATAGCTTCTACTATATGCTACTTCATCAGCTTTACGATCTATGTGCAGATCGAAAGAAGCTACTAAAAACTAATGGTCACTAAATGGACAGCCTATTACTTCGGATTTTGGACTTTGGTCATCTTGGTGGATTATGTGGTCAATTTGACTTAGCTTTACAGCAGTCTCCCCAGACTTGGTTAGTTTTACACCTATCCGAGTGGGTTCCTTAGTAACAGTTCGAAGGTTGAAATTTTCCATAAAAGAGGTAAAACGCGGATCACCTATAACAGGATCCATATTGAGGTCACCAATAATTAAATACCTGTCGTTTGTATTTACTGAGAGAACAAAATTTTCAAGAAAATCTAAAAAATTTTTGTTGTTTAAAGAGGGTGGTTTGTAAGTGAAAAGTATGTTGACTAACTCCCCTTTAGCGCAAATTTGATTTGAAATTCCCTCAAAATCTTTAGAAACGTGAGTCCTCAATACTTTTAAATTCTTTTTGACAAAGACCATGACACCTCCTCCATCCCTCAATCTATCTCTACGTATTACCGAGTAGTTGGTAGAAGAGATAAATGAATCAGGGATTGACTCATCTAATTTTGTCTCATTTAAGGAAATCAGGTCATACACGCCCAGACAAAGAATCTCAAGAATCTAATTTTTCTTTAAAAATAATGAGTTTACATTAAGATGAAGAATTCGTAAACTCCCCTCATTACTCTCCCCAAAGCTTTTAAGCTTGTCAATATAATTAAGAAAAGTGGGGACATATGTTCTCTTATTAAAGAAGTCGTCATCGAAGGAAAATACTTGAGGAAGAAGATCAGCTGTGTAAGGTGTAGGAGTTATACTCTTTAGGTTTTTTTTTTCCAACAAAAGCCCCTTCTTACTCTTTGGCTTTTTAAGACCAAGACCCTCACACTGAGTGATATGCTTTTGATGCCAAAATTCTGAAACATATGTCTTTGGGCATTTGGGGCAGATAAGAATTGTCTTAGATGACTGACCATTTACAAAAGTAATACAAAAAAAACGGAATTTACAAATAAAAGATTTATGAAAGAAATGAAAGAAAGATTTGAAATTAACAAAATTTAAATTTAAAAAAAGAAAGAAAAAAAAAAGACAATAAATTAAACAATATTTACAATTCAATTTTTAATAAAATAAAAAAAAGCGAACGAAACGAATTGAAATTTTGAATATTGGACGACCGAAAACGTTTGAGTACCGGTTTGTTTCGGATAAAATTGGAATCGGATAAAAATCGTTTGATAGGTAATCTCACACACTTTAGCACTGTAAATTTTCAGTACTAAAGCTTTTGTGTGAACGACGAAAATTACCTTTAAAAAATGAGACTTTGAAATCTCAAAAATTTGAAATTGTTTTTTGTTTTTTTTGAGGATTTTTCATGGGGTATATTTAAAACATAGTTGATTTTTGTATTGTAACGTGACTTGACTATAATTAATAAAAGATTGAAAAATCTAAATTATACAAATGAAATAATAACTAAAACAATTGAAACTACGGTCACAACAATATTAGTTACACCAATCATCATCTTGATCGCATTGATCAACCTTCGTTTAACACTCCGCTTGTTCTTAAAGCCATTTGGGATCCATACAAAACCATAACAAGTTCCATTGTAGTAATTATAATTCATTGGAATAAAATAAAAATTCATCTTTATAGCTTGACTTTGGCTCGAGAAAATCTTGTTGTTTTTTTTAAAAGTGTAAAAATTTCATTTGAAAAGCCATTTTTCCTTCATCTTTAGCAAAGCTCTCTTTGTTGATTTTCATCAATCAAGGATTTTCTTTGAATTACAAACATTCATGCTAGTTGTTAACCATAACAAGTTCCATTGTAGTATTTAAAATTCATTGGAATAAAAGATTCTACAGGTTTTCAACAATTTCTTTGGAACGCCGCACCCGACAATTACTAAAGAAAAGTGTGAAAAAAAAAAGTAACACAGGATCTTATTAAAAATTATAATTTTATTTTTCTAAATCTGATTCGATAAAAAAAAGTAGCCACCATAAAAAAAATACAAATTATCATAAAATTAATAATGTTTCAAATCGCCACAAGTAAATTTAACAAATTGCAAATGATTGCCCTGAACACTATCGATAATAAAAAAATTATTCCCAGGAACAATTGGTGTAAAATGTAAATTTTTTAATGATAAATGAATAGGGTAGTTATTTAAGTTACTTGCATTAGCAACAAGTGATAAACCCTGATCTGGATAACAGCTTATAGGTCTTAGGAATAAAAGACTTAAGGCAATTATGTTAAAAGAATTGCCGGAGACTCCTAAACTTGCAGAGTTTGTAACTTGCATTTCAAATATAGGAGGATCTAACCTTATAACCAAATCTGGAAGTCACCATCAAAACTAATTTCATCAACGGAATCAGGTAGCTCATTGTTTTTAATTTGTTTTTCGTGGAGTATTTGATACAGATTTTTCTCTAGACTCTTATATTTTGAACCGAACTCGGCTACTTCTTTTAGAGAAAGGTTTGAAGATGCTACACATTTGTTAATGGTTTGTTCGAATGTTTTTTTCACTGGTCCACCGTTATCTCTAATCCTTTCTTTGATTTCGTTGATGGCATGTTTCATTACTGGTTCAGCTGATTTAACGTCCTTTTTTTCGTGTTCATGTTTACCGTTGATCGATACTACTTCACCGTTTTCATCAGATCTTAATAGAATTTTACATCGCGTTTCGGAATCACAATAAAGCCTACAGCGCCATATAGTAATTCCGTTTAGGTCAACAGGTTTTAACTTGTAGTAAAACTGTTTATCATAAAACAAAAAATGTTTTCCCTTGGAAGTCGGAACCAATTCGTACTTAGCCATTGATTTACTTTTTTAGTTGTTAAGGTTAGATAAGTTTCCTTAAATAGAACCATTTTTCCTGAGTTGAAAATCAATCTCAATTAATCAACTTGCATTAATTTTTTAATTATTTATTTTTAATTGAGTTGCATTTATTATAATTTTGTAATTAAATTATTATAATCAACAGGTTTTCAACAATTGGTTAACACTAACCGTTAAAAATTTTTATTTCCTGTTCCTCCTTTTTTTGGTTAAAAGTAAATTGTTGAAAACCAGGTAAGGTGTGAATAAATTGTTGAAAACCAGTGAGCCCGAATAAAATAAAAATTCATCTTTTAAAAAATTTTTTAGAAAAGTTCTTTCAATAAAAAATGTGATTTTTTAGCTTGGCTCGAAAAATTTTATTTTTTTTTTGAAGGTCTGTTTGTTGAAAGAGAAAAAAAAATCAAGCTTTACTTGATAGTTGATAAAGTGTTTTTTTTTTGTGTATGATTCGAAAACCCAACGCATTCAACGCTAGAAATTTTTTACTTGTGTGAAGTTTTAAACCAGTTTTCCAAAAAACCACAAAAACAGTTTTAAAACTGTCTCAAATATTTTTTTAAAAATTGGTTTTTCAAAACAGTTTTTTTCCAGTTTTTTATTTCTATGACGAATGACCAAAATAAACTTAACAATCCACCTTGTTTTATTTTAATTTCGTTAAGTGTGCATTCAGCCTAGCAAACCCAACTAAGGAAAACTAATTAAAAAAAATATTAAATACTGGAATTAAGGGTCAATACCGAAAACATCTGGGCACTTTTTTTTTGTATTTGGCTCAGGGACTAGGATTTTCACAATTTTTTGCCAGTCTTTGTTCAAAAATATTATTTTGAAAGTTTCTTTGACGGGAACACATTCGATTGAGTCAGTATCACTATCAGTTAAATGACTAAGATCATTTTCGGACATTTAATTATTTATTCCAAGTTTATGACAAAATTCAAATCTAACGTAAAGGCGCTATTTCTACGAGATGTCGTTAATATCGAATTGAAAAAAAAAGTCCATCTTTTAACATTGAGCGACATGTCGTTAAAAATCGAAATTCATTATAACGACATGTCGTAAAAATCGCGGCTTTAGGTTATAATACAATACAAAATGGTTCATTAAAAAAAAGTAAGGGGTCTATGTAAGCTAATCTAATAAAGGGGCGCGCTTTTGAAGAATTGCAATTAAGTGTGTAGTGTCTTGGAATTAGATTTCTAGATTAAATGATTGAATGTGGCTGCAAAATTAGAATAAGGATCGCTTTCAATTAATGAAATACGTTTATCGAAAAAAAAAATTTATTTTCGTAAGTCAAAAAAATTGTCACAGTCTTTCGTGAAACTGGTTTAAAAATTTGGTTCAAAAATCCAGTTTTTTTTTTATTTGAGACAGTTTTAAAACTGTTTTTGTGGTTTTTTGGAAAACTGGTTTAAAACTTCACACAAGTAAATTTTTTGATATTCAATTTTTTGATTGTTAGTTCATTTTCTAGTGCACAAATAGAGATCAATTAACAACTAGCATGAATGTTTGTAATTCAAAGAAAATCCTTGATTGATGAAAATCAACAAAGAGAGCTTTGCTAAAGATGAAGGAAAAATGGCTTTTCAAATGAAATTTTTACACTTTTAAAAAAAACAACAAGATTTTCTCGAGCCAAAGTCAAGCTATAAAGATGAATTTTTATTTTATTCCAATGAATTATAATTACTACAATGGAACTTGTTATGGTTTTGTATGGATCCCAAATGGCTTTAAGAACAAGCGGAGTGTTAAACGAAGGTTGATCAATGCGATCAAGATGATGATTGGTGTAACTAATATTGTTGTGACCGTAGTTTCAATTGTTTTAGTTATTATTTCATTTGTATAATTTAGATTTTTCAATCTTTTATTAATTATAGTCAAGTCACGTTACAATACAAAAATATAAAAACACAAAAATCCAAAAAAAAAGCGCTTGTAATTCTAAATTTGTATTGTTACCTGGTCTAATAAACAGTTCACATTTGTATTTTCTTAACCCAAAACACTATTTCCATCTATTACAAGCCAATAAAATAATCAAAAAAAATTTTATTTTTTTTAATCACTCCAATGATTGCTTCTGTAGTCGTCTAAAAAATTTTAGCTCTCTCTTTGTTTGAATTATCTCTAAAATTCAATCTGAAACTGAAACGATCATTTTTATACAATTTAAATGTTCAATTTGAAGAGTTTGTTTCTCCTAAAATGTCAAGTGAAACATTTTCTACATTTTTTATGTACTTTTGAAGAACTAATATGTTTTTGTTCTTATTCATTCTAACTTAAGCTCATCATGTCATGCCAAACCCTACGAAGAAAATTCATTTCAATTTTAGATTTGTTTAGCTTCGATTCATAAGACCAGGGCCATGTTGAAATTAAAATTATTCAGCGGACATTAAAAAATAGCCTTTGCGTTTAACTAATAATATAGAGTCTCTGCATTAGACTACATACTGCACTTCCATCGAATTAATGACGTACCCGAACCGTACTCAAATCATAACCTTACTGTACCCATACTAAAAAATCCCAAATTCATCGCAAAATCATGCATTAAAAATTTAAAGATTTTCTAGTACGGGTACGGATACGGTACGGTTCGGGTACGGTTATGATTTGAGTACGGTACGGGTACGGCAAGCAATTAATTCGGTGGAAGTGCAGTAAAAAAGGGAAAATTTTTAAAAACTGGTTAGTGTTTTTAATAAAAAAATCGTTTCCAGCTTTTATGAATGCATTTAAAATTCTGCTTTAGGGACCAATCATTAGTTCTTAAATGTTTAAATAAATCACCTCTGCATTAAACTACAAAAAGAAGAGGGGTAATATTGACTTATTTCTATGTAAAAAGTAAATTTCCTGGTTTTTCGGTGTCGTAGATATTATGGCAAAAATGGCGAATTCAGACGTTTAAAAAAAACTTTATTTAAAAATATTTATGAAATAATTTGAAACAAAAAAAACTAAACAACAACAATTTTATTCTGATTTAATGTGTTCATTTGAACTAGTTTGTTGACCAGAATCTTGAATTTCTTGAGTATTAACTACTTGAGTCCCTCCAGTCGTAGTCTCACCATGATCATCACCAGACGAGCCAAATTCATTTGTTCTCTTTGAATCAACTGGATAAATCCATCGTTGATACAAATAAATAAAAAATATCACATCTTAAACGAGACATAAGGATTAAAATAAGCTTAAATTAGACCCCAGTTTGACTAAAAACTTACCATCTCTAAAACATCCTATTCTGTACATTGTCGGCATTTCAATTACAAACGCAAATATGTCATCTATAAACGTATTCAACGCTTTATAGGTCATCATACGCCATGGTAAATGAGCAACTGATTTAAGTTTATAATTAATAAACAATTGAGGTGTCATCATTATAAACCCGAATGTAAGCAAAAATCCATAGACCATAGACAACACCCATGAGTACCAACCTTTATGTTCTTGATAAATCAACGAATACACTGCATAACCTAAGACTAATGGAAACAATATCCATGACAAATATTTGAACGCTAAACGATCATAACCATCAGTGTTTGATTTAACATACGATGTTTTATGAGCAAAAGTAAGCTTTGGTATGACACCTAGCCATTTATTTTGATGATCAACAGTAACATTAAGGACTTTAGGAATCTTCCATAAATCTATCAAAAGCCCTATACCAACACTAATTCGGACTACTGTATTTGTATCATGATCCAAAACGTATAAAAGAATAATCAACTGGGAAAAACATCCGAATAGAACTGAATTGACCGAGAGACCTTCCAAGTCTTTACGATTCTTCCAAAATTGAATGTCATTTTTAAAGGCTAAAAATTCGAATACATTATGAATTAGTGTGATAACAACAGTCATTGCCAAGAGATACGGATTAGTGTCTAATAAAGTTTTTTTGATCGTGTCTTGATCATCGTCGTTCGAATCTTCAGCAAGAAAACTTGACCATTGATTTTTCATTGTCTGTGAAATATAAAGTTGCCATTTCCATAATTGAAGATGAGAAAAAGTTAATGACAAGTTCAAATTTGTTAGTGTGTCATTAATCGGCTGATAGTCGACATTCAAATTCCAGTAATCGTTTAAAAATACAATTGGATAGTATTTACCAGTTGCTTTATCAAATTCAACATCTTAAAAATTAAAATTTAAGTATTTTAATGTAGGGTCCTTAATGTAGGGTCAACTAACGTTCATTAAGAGGCGGTGGGACTGAATTTTGAACCCATGGTGAATGATCATCAACAATATTAATCGTTAAATTCGGATGCCAATGAGAAATTATCTCAACTAAATTTTCATTTGCCTTTTGTTGATACTCTTCATTTTTATCAGTCGTACCAGTCAATAAATTTTTAGTCTTCTTGTAAGTTTTTTTCATAAACTTGTTAAGTCCTTTTAAAAACAATAATTTGATCTCTTAGACCTGAAAATAGGGGAAGAGTGGTTCGAACTAACTTTTAAATGAAGAAAAAGTGTTTCGTTTTGAATAAGTCTCTTTATCTCTAGGGTTCGGTGATCGACCATTTTCAGTGAAAAAAACATGCAAATAGATCGAGCCGTTGTTTTGCATACTCTAAAAAATCAACAATAAGGGGTCGGTTAATTGATATTCAAAAGGTGTAACCTTACTTTAGTAAGTTCAAAATTTCCATTCAAATTGAAAACTCCATCTTTATTCGGTCCTAAGTTCCAATTACCATACTCAATATTCGGTAGGAACCAGTACAAAGATTTTTCGTCTTCAAACTGATCAAAATAATCGTACTCGGACAAGTAGACGTACATATCAAGTATAGATCCTTTTTGGTATAAATTACCAGGACTCCCAGTGGGTACAATCCCACTTGATTGAGAGTCTACTTGTGTGTTTGGAGTAGCAGGTTTTTGTTTAAAAAAACCCGATGAAACTTGTGATATGAAATAAAAAATTAACATTTGTTTGAGAACAGTTTGAACAATTGTCCACATTGAGTTTCCTTGTTGTTGATTGGGCTCAACACCACCACCAGGAGCAACTTGTACGTTTCCTTGTTCAGGCATCGCTTTTTTTTTTAAAGAGCAAAAAAAAGCGTTTTCTAAAACAAAATTTGATGAATGAGTTTTTTGTTGTTTTTTTTTGTAAGGGTTATTAATCATGTTATTTAGAGATAAGTATGGGTTGAAAAAAAATTAGAAATATTTTATTTTGCTGTCTCACAAAATGCTTTCAAAAAAAAAATTGAAATTTGAAACATGAAAGAAAAAAATTTATTAGCTTGTAATCTTGCTTTAAAAATTGTCTTTTTGTTGTTGTTGTGATTTGAGATTCACTTTGGACACGTGTAACAAATTAGCAACAAAAAAAAACAAAGCTAAAACTGGTTTGAATTATTTTTTAAAATTGGGGCATTCAAAAATTTATTTTTTCATTAGAGCAAAAGAAAGCTAGAATTTCAATTCGGTTAAAATCCGATTGTTTCATGTTGATAAAGTGTGAAACCATTTAGGAAGTAATTTTAGAAATTTCCACAAGGTTCGTCGCAATTGTAGTGTACCTCGCTATTTAAAAAATTTCATTATATTTTTATTGACAAAAATTGGAATATTCATCTTCGTTTCACCCGCAATTTTTTTCTTAAGAATATTTTTTTTCTCTCAAACAGACTTTTCAGGATTTTATGTTATCTCAATGAGAACATAAATCATGGTCCTCGAACATATCATCCTTGCTTCAAGCACCTTTTAAAATAGTAAGTAGATTTAAAATACCAAGTAAAAATTTTAAAATGCATAGAGTTTTTTTGAATTAGTCTTTAGTTTTTCATATTTGAATAAGATATCGTCGTAACCATGCCTTGGCCAGTCCCAAGGCTGGATGTGAAAATGGGAGGGCGGCGATGTTGCTGTCATTCTAACACCGTTCTAAATGTATTGTATTACGGGTACGTGGGTCTAGGGATCGCGTTCGAATCTTGTCGTATTGTGTGCCGCTCCGACCATCACAACGTATAGAAGCCTGGAAACGGGCGCAAGAACTTGTTTTACAGCAGGCCCATTTAGCAATAAGTGTAGCCCTAGTGTTAAAGTTAAGTATTCTCCTTCGATGGAGAATAACGCTTGGTTTGTGGTTCCAAGCTAAGTCTAAATAGTTGTCGAGTTCGGAGCTTCGGCTCGGATGAGTGACGCTGTTAATGATGAACGTCCCACAGTCACTAGGGTGAATGGCAGTAGCATAGTCGTAACCATGTCATGGCCGGTCCCAAGCCCGGATGAGAAAATGGGAGGGAGACTAATTGATTAAAACACTTTTTAAAATGGAGTTGATTATTTATTCAAATCCTATCGCAAAGGCCACCATTTGGGCGACTATCGATACGCTGTTAAAAAGAGCGTGTAAGACAAAGTTAAACATACTAATAAAAAGTTAAAAAAATATCTATTAAAATTAATGAGGTCAAACATAATTGATTAAAATTAGTAATAAAATACATTTGGGTGTAATTAAGTTTATACCAATATAGCTATAGCATTGATGAAGGAGCGCTATAAAAATTGTTCTATCGAGAGCTGTACCAACAGTTTTCAATTTTTTTTAAATCTACTAGCTTTGAGTAATATCAAAATTAATTTTTACGATGGGACAAAAATGACCAAAAATCTTAAGTCAAATACGTAACTATCTCTGGGTTTAAAATAGTCTTTCTCCTTTAAATCCCAAGGACAATTTTGAAGCGTTTACGGTAATTGCGCAGTTAAATTTTGATTTATTATTTTCATTGTTAGCATAAAATTTCATTCGTTTTGCAAATGCTCACTTAAGTTTTCACTTATTTTTTCAAGGCTTTGACAAGTTTTCTTATTGCAACAGGACGTTTAGAACAATTTTTATAGCGTTCCTGAATAAATCTAAATAATTATAAATTGTCATTATTTGTTTATAAATTAGAGCCATTTTATCTAGATATTTACAATTTGGTTGCCAAATTCCGTCAAAAAGCATCTTAGGGATCTCTGTTCAATTTTTGTGATTAAATGTTTGCCGACTTTCTTTTGATACCTTAAGGCCGGTTTTGACTGTGTACTTCTAAATACTTTGGTATCACCACATGTCAGTGGTGTAAGGTTCGCTCAATGCAAAACTTTCACATATTACAAATGAGGTCATTTGGGATAGTAATAAGCGCAAAACCGAGATAAACTCCTTCAAAAGACAACAAATTGGGACCCCTCTGCTCAAAATATTTTTTATTAGACCCCCCTAAAAATTTACAATTCTTTGGTTTTTATATATGCAGAACAAAGTTATCAAGTGGGATTTTGCAAATTCAAATAGCGTGGAAGTTTTGCATGGCGCGAACCTTTGCCAGACCTAAATCATAGATACTAAAACCCCAAGGTTATAAAAAATGGTTTACAGAGTAATCGCGTGTAACCACGAATATTCATTTTCATTATGTTCTTATACAATTGAATAACTCAATTATTCAAAGGAACTCTAGTCTCAATCACGAAAAAGTGGTATTTGAGTACGTGATAAACTTTTTTTTTTACAAGTTCGAGTACTAAAAAAGAATCAGGCATTTCTATTAAAAGTCTTTTTTTATTTGGTTTCTAAAATAAAATTTATTTATTTTTTTTTTTAATTTTCAAAATTTCAATTAAAAATTCAATGTAAAATAAAATACCCAAAAATAGAATTTTTTTTTTGTTTATTATACAAGACACACACAGGTTCATAAAGATTTACTTTTTTAAAAATAAAATACAAAAAAAAAGTTCTTTAAAATTTAATTATTTTTCTCATTTTTTTTTATTTCATTACGTAAAATTGAAAAACCCCATTGAAATGCTCCCCTCTCTTCAATTTTAATTAAAGCTTTAAAGCTTCTTTCAACATTGAAACCATACTTGATTTAGCTTCGGATTCTACAAAAAATGTAACAGTTACTTTTTTTTTTGGTTTAATGAAATTTAATAAACAATCCTACCATCATTGGTACCACTTATATCTGCTCCAAGCTCAAGTTTTTTTCTTTGTATTTTCAACATCATTTCATCAATACTACTTTTTGAAAGTAATTTATAGACTTTAACTTCTCTTGTTTGACCCAAACGATGACACCTATCTTCAGCTTGTTTGTCATTAAAGGGATTGTAATCGATATCATGAAGGATTACTGTATTCGCAGCGGTCAAGTTAATACCAACACCGCCAGCTTTTGTAGTCAACAAAAAAATGAATATTTCATTGTCTTGATTGAAGTTATCAATCAAGTCTTGTCTATCAGTGACTGCTGTTGTACCGTCTAAACGAATGTACTTGTAATTTTTTATCTTTAGAAATTCTTCGACTATGTCTAACATTATTACAAATTGACTAAAAATTAGACAACGATCGCCCATTTCTTTTTTCTCTTCGAGTATACTATTGAGTATTACGAATTTACCTGAGTCAATAATTGTTTGATCTGGTAGTGCATATTCTTTTAAACACTTTAAAAGAAAAATTTAAATTTTAAATTAGAGAGGACATTTTTAATTTTTGTTTTAAAGGTTTTCTCTAATTTAAATATGCTCAAAAAGAAAATATTTGTCATAAACAGAGTCTTAAGAAAACATTCGTTTATTTGAAAATCATTAAGGCAATATTTTGTTTTTTAAATCAAACATTCAAAATTTGTGTTTCTTAGCTGTTTTTTTTTTGTTCAGGTATTTTTTATTTCTTTTACACACAAGTTTCTTTTAGTTTTTGAAAAAACTAGTATGAGCTTATACAAGTTAAAAAGCTTAGGTGGCTCACTTCTGGTTGCACACAAATAGAATGTTTGAGCTGATGCTTAAAAAATATGGTTATAGGGTATCCCGTGGGACCCAAGATGATTTTTTCGAAAAATTTCTTTTTTATTTACCATTTTCACCCAAGTACGGCTTTAGTGAAATTTTTTTCCCCATCGATCATGGTGCCAGTGTCAATGGTAGCTTTTTAGCTTTCAAGCCATACCACAAATTTTGGATTTTTACTCCCCCCCACAAAGAACAATCAAATTTAGGCTTTCAAAGGAAAATAATTGAAAAAATTAAAACTTAAAGTTTTTTAAGAATTACGTCTAGTTTCAGAGACTGTAACATAAATGAAGGGTTATTGTTCAATAAAAAAGGAGATCCAAAAAAAAACTGAAACTGAAATGCCCAAAAATTTGCTATTTTTCCGAATTTTTTATCGGAAAAAATTTTCTTTCTTATGATATCAGTTTCCATCATTTCAACTGATTGGAGCTGGTATGAGATGATATCGTTTGGTCATAAATTCTGATACGAACTGATATCAACTGATGTCATATGATATCACGTGATAATTTCCGGGAGTGTATTATAAAAAATGATTTTCTTTATTGGATAAAATGGAGGAGCTTTAAGACAAGCGAGTTCAACACGAGCTCCAACACGAGTGTTGCTTCGAGGCAATCTCCTGTCTTAAGAAATCTAGCTGCTGAACAGCCGAGATCTAACTAATTATAAACCGTGCCTGAGCGGATATAAGTCTAGCTGAATAAGCCGAACCGACTCGTAATTAAGTAGGGACACCTAAGCTCCGCTAGTAATCGTACCTAACATCCTGCGCTTTGAGAACAGACGCATAGCATACACACGAAGAAAAGCATTACACATTCATTAAAATCCAAGTGAATGAAACATAAGAACTCAAGCTTCTTATTTAAAAATTTTCGCTCTTACTTGATAAAGTGGACAAAGTCGATGCAATTCAAAATCACTCATTACACTCATATCTTCTAAAACATACTCATAAACAGTCCCTGGTGATGATTCTTTCATGACCAATTTTGCCATTTTTTTTAATTTTTCATCATCGTATAAACTTCGTCTTAACAATGGATGATTTGCTGCTTTTCTCAATTCCATCAAAATATTATTTGGACTATCCTCGTTTTCTTTATTCTTTTTTTCATTTTCAAGTTCACGTTTATGTTTAATATCCGATTGTACAATATCCAAAATTTCATCGGTATATTTTTGAGGTACCGCTTTTAATTTATCATCTAGAGCTTCGGCCTTTTCTTTTGTCTTTTCTACCAATTGATCCTGTCTCTTTTTGTAATAGGCTATTAAATTATTGTACTCTTTTTGTTGACGTTGTGTCATATTACAATAGATTATTTCCTCGGTTTTTTTCGGTAATTGTTTAAGAACTTCAGTTTTAATACGACGAAGTATAAACGGTTTCATTATACCCTTAGCCTGGGCTATTTTATCATTATAAAATGTGTCCATATCCAAATTCGAAGGTTTCGACGCGAATATTTTGTTAACATATTGGGTCTTATGATTAAACATATCGGGCATAACAAAGTATAACAAAGACATAAGTTCGACTAGATTGTTTTGTAAAGGGGTACCGGTTAGCAAAAGTCTACGCTTTGACCGAAGTTTATCCAAACTTTGGTATCGTTGAGAATTCATGTTTTTTAACATGTGAGCCTCATCGAATATACAGTATTCGAATTTTAATTTTTTAAAAAATCCTTTGTCTTCATTTGTACTGTGAAGGAGATTGTAAGTGCTCAAAATTGCGTTTAGAGGTTTTTCGAATTTGTTGTTTAGAATATTGTAACGTAAGACACGACGTTCTTCTATACTACCTTGGTATACTGTGAAATAAAAATTTGGACTCCATGTTGATATTTCACGTATCCAATTGTCTAATGTTGATGGTGGTACCACAATTAAATGCATTAATTTTGGATTTACTTCATATAAATGAGTCAAAAATGCGATTGTTTGACATGTTTTACCTAAGCCCATTTCGTCGGCTAGGATACCGTTTATGTTTTCTTTGTACAAGAGGCATAACCAGTTAAGACCAATTAACTGGTAAGGTTTCAAGCTTAATCTTAAAATGGAAGGGTTTAATGTAAATTTATTTAAGACTTTAATGGTTGTTTGTTTTAAGAGGGTTTTCAATAAAAATAGATTTGTAAATTGCGTATTCCGTGCTCTTTAACGAGGGTATAATTAAGGGACTTGTTTTGTAAATTAAAATTTGTTTACAGCTAAACCTTACAAAGTACTCCGGGGGAAAAAGATGAAAATACCCATACCCCAAGTGAAGTAAAAAAGAGATTCACTGTTGCAATTATTCCCATTCAAACCATGTTAAAAAAATATTAAAATATTATTTTTTAGAATAATGCGCCTAAGACAGTGTGGGGTATTGCGTATAAAAGATATATTAAGACCTAAGGTTCGCGACTGTATATGGAGATTTTCGAACCTAATTTCTTAATTTGCATAAATGAAACCCTTAGAAGTATATTTTTTGATAAAACATATTTATTTATATTATAAGGTGCGCGCGGAGCAAAACTTCAACACTATCTGAATTTGTCATTTTTGACATCATAGCTGTAATCTACGACCAAAAAAAACCCAACCCGTTTTTAGCCTCCAAAAATCAAGAATTTTACCCCTACCCTTCGGCTTTTAGGTACCAAGTGTAAAGTGGCTATATTTAAATAGTCAAGATCTCTTGAAAGATATTCTTTCCATGAAGGTATAAAACGAAAGCTAAAAAGCTACCATTGATGCCAGGACCAAAATCCTTCCGGTAAAGAAATTCCGTAAAATTAAAATCGTGTAAAAACGGTAAAAAAACGTTTTTTTTCAGTTAAATCGTATCTAGTCCAAAGAAAACCCCGATACCCGTATTTTTCTACAATCTAGCATCAATAAGAGAATAAAAGACATGGGCATCGATAAGTTTTGACTAAAATATTTGAAATCAGCGTGAAAAACTTCCCGAAAACATGTTTTAAAAGTCTCTTAGACTTTTTATTCGATTTTTGAAAAGATGACCCGATTTCACACATTTAATAGCACCCAAAACCGAAATTCCAAAATTATGATTTTAGCATCATCAGATACATGTTTTCTGGGGTAGTTTTGCACGAGGATTTCAAAAACCTTCAGGGCAAGAACATTTTTTACCATTTATGAGCTCTTGACTGTTTAAATATAGCACCTTTACACTTTGTACCAAAAAGCGGAGAGATAGGTGTAAAATTCTTGTTTTTTCACCCCCATCAAAAATTTGATTTCTTGGGTTTTTTTGGGTCGTAGATTACAGCCTAAGATTACAGATTACAGATTACAGCAAAAAAAGTTTGGGTTTTTCGACTACTCTAGGATGAGATGTGATTTGGCTGAAAAATTCCCTTTTTTTTCTACCGTTTTTACCCGAGTATGTCTTAAGGGATATTTTTTCCCCATCAATAACGGTCTCAGTGGTATCTTTTTAGCATTCAGACCATACCATACGCATACTAAAATGTTTAAATAAAGCACTATTCCAATTGGCTGCAAAGAGCTGAAGGGTTAAATTTTTGATTTTTGTACCCATATGAAAAAAATAGTTTTCTGGGGTTTCGGGGTCGTAGATTACATAAATGATGTCAAAAGTTACAAATTTAGATAGTGTGGATGCTCAGCGCGAACCTTATGTTACGGAATACAACATGAGACATCATCGACTTCCTTCGAACTTTAGTAAGCTTAACTTTGATTATATTCAGAAAGATTTTTTATTGAAAATCGATAAAATAATAAAAGTCTTGTCTCACTTACAGGAACAATATTTAAAAACTAAAATTTCATTATTTACACAACTAAATAAACCTTAAATTTAATAAAAAAAAAAGAACAAAGAACGTAATAAATTAGATTAAAGCTCGATCTCGTTTTTAAAAATTTCTACTCTAAAACTATCCGCCATTTTTATCAGACAAGGCAGCCACTCGAACAAAAAGAAAATTTTCTATTATTGAGTCTGTCTCTAAGACAAACACCACTTGAAAAAAAAACTTTTCTTTAAAACAAACTGAAACCATTGAAGTACAAAAAAAGAAAAAAAAAACATGTAGGCAAAACTTACGCTGTATTAAGCAACTTGGGTTGAAATTTAACTTCAAGAGAAGAATTTTCGTTTCCCATTTCGATTAAAGTCGTTACTTTTTGTTCCATTTGCTCGGATATTTTAACACATTTATTCAACAACACGGATACTATACTACGAGCATAGATTATTTCCTTTATTGATTTCAATGGTGGCGCAAGTGATTTTTCTTTTAACTGTTTTTCAAGATGAGCATAATTCCTAAACGGTCTTAACGATATGAGTAACTCTAAACGCTTTGCTGAAATGTTAATCATTGAATGTATGTCTTCAGCTGATGATTTATTAAACAAGTTAAGAACTTCTAAACGTTGTTCGTCTGTTAATTTCTCTTCTGAGTCCGAGTCTTGTGAGTCATCGTCTGAGTAGTTGTTTTTATTGTAATCGTCATCGTCTTGGTCTGTGTTACTCTCACTGTCGTTACGTTTATTTTTTTTCGATTTTTTTTTAGTCTCTTTGCTTTTTTTACTTTTTTTAGACTTGGTTGGTTTTGACGTTTCCTCTTCTTCTTCGTCTGATGAAGATTTTACAATAACTTTTTTTTTTGTCTTTTTCACCGGTGCTTCGTCTTCACTGTCAAGTTTAGATGATTTTGATGACGAAGCTTGGGACGATGATGAACTTTTAGCGTCATCATTTTCATCACTATCCGACGCAATTATGACTTTCTTTCGTTTCTTTTGACTCGGTTGCTTACTCGTCTCTATGTAACAAAAAAATTATCTTAAGCTTTTAATTAAAATTTTGATAAAAAAAAACAACGAACAAGTGTTTAACAGAATTTAAAAATGTTTTTTTTATCAAGGATTTAAGCCTTTGAAGTTGCACAAAGGTTAATAACTTAGTTACTTTAGCTTACATTTGTTACGTTTTTTAATAAAATTGCAAATAAGCTCAGGTATAAAAATGATCGGAATTTTTTTTACTAAAAATGGAAAAAGTTTTTTAATGAAAACTTATTTTTCCTTTTCACTGAAAATCAACTAGGTGCTTTAAAAACTACATCAATCCTCGTTCAATTCAGTTTAACCATAATCTCGTCATAAAATTTTAGGTATCTCCGAATACATACATAATCACATTGGGTTGAAAGGGGTAAAATTTATAAGTCTATTCGACTTACACTTTTGCTTACACTTCAAGGGAATAGTCTGACATTTAATTAAGGACTATAAGGTACGGCTAAGGTGTAAATTTGACGTCTGGAAGCAGACTCCCGGTTCTAAAAGCCGGTTCAAATTCGAATGACTTAACTTGGATCCACGATTTTCCAAAATAGAAAACTTAAAAAGAAGTTCCAAAAAACAAAACATGTAGCTGAACCCGTTTCTTTTTGGCAGCTCAAACGAAATTTTTGTAATCCGTCATTTTTCTGAACAAACTAAGAGATACGTCAGCGGGTGATATGTCTTCAATGATCATCTTCTTCAACAAGAGCACCAAGTTCACTTTCTATAAAGATTCGTGACCTTCAAAACACCTCTAAAAGTTCAACCATAAGTTAGGGAGAGTATCCTCGAGAGAAGGTATCTCGCAAAAAGATTTGAAAGGGGTATCCAGGCATATGTACCCATTAATTTTAATGTATTGGGTGGGTATGGGTTACCCGGAAAATTCAGGTTTTGGGTTCGGGTAGGGGATGGGTCACCCATAAATTTTTGATTTCAGATATGGGTCTAGTTTGATGGGTTACAAACCCAAGCCCATAACCCTAACCTATGCCCTACCCGAACCCAAAACTTAAATTTTTCGGGTAACTCATCCAACGAGTCCAACGATTTTTTCGTTCAGACTAATTTATTTTGTATTTACGAAAACCCTAAATCCCCTTTAATCTGACACCCCAGGTGTTTTAGTCTCAAAGGGCTTAAAGTGTGACTGCAATGATAAGATTAATGTAGAAAGTCTTTTAGGAAGTTATTAACATGCTTTAAGCGCCCGCTTGTCTTTAGGGTGCCCCCTCTAACCGAAAAAAAAAACTTACGTTCGATAGGTAACAGCTTTCTTTTTTTAGACTGAGAAGTCGAAGATGATTCAGTCGATTTGTTCGATTCATCCGAAAGTCTTTTTTCTTTTTCTTCTTTTGCTTGTCGATTTTTAGCGCGAATATTTTCGTCACCATCAGACCATTCATCAATGGACAAACTATCATTATTCGATTTTTTTTTTTCTTTCAACAAAAAATCAATACACTTTTTAGCATCATAATTTTGACTTATAAACAAATCTTTGATTTTTTCAGTCGATTCGTCCACGAACATTTTGTACAACTTTTTTAAGTTTTTTTCACGTTTTTCTTGTTCATCTTCCGAACCCGAATCGAGTCTCTTTCTAAACAAAAACAACAGATTAAATAAAAATTTAAGAAGATTTCCGGAACATACTTGTGAACGTGTTTCTTTTTCTTTTTTGTATACGAATCGGATTCTTCTGAATCGGATTGTTTAAGTTTGGCTGAACCTTTCAATTTAGGAATGTACTCTTGTTCATTTTCACTACTCTCTAAATCATCATTTTGTTTTTTAGAAAATGAAAATTTTTTTTTGTTTAAACTAAATTTTTGCAGTGAATCAACAGTCGCATTTTCGCTCATTTTAGAAAAATATCTAAAACAAAAATGGAATCAACTAAAAAACGTTTGTGGATACTACCCCCGATTAAAGTTAAACCAATTCAACCAAAAAAATATCCATCCGAAACAAAATTAGACTCAAAAACACACGATATCATTAAATCAAGCTCGATGGAAAATCGAAAATTAATAATCAAACTCAACTCGATTAAACTTGTCAACGGTTGTATCATTAAAGACTTTATAAACACACCTTTAGGACCGATATACCCGTCGTTTTATAGCTCGACTTTCAATCTACCTAAGCTATTACGTGGTCAGAGTGAAACTTTATTGGGAAAATTTAAAGAACTCGGGTTGGAAAAGTACAACTTTTTGAAACCAGTTGGAAAAAATTCGTTGCAAGTTGTCTCTAACGAGGTTAAGTATGTCTTCAAAGTGGTTACTGTTGATGTTGACGATTTTGACAGACAAATCGACGCCTTTAACAAACTTAAACAAATTCAATCGACAAGTTTAACCGAATTTTTGTTCACAAACAAAAAAATCTCATACACAATAAGCGAATATTCAGAAATGAGTTTAGAAAATTTTAAATTATTTGAAATGAATAAATTTACATTCATAGACATGTTTAAACAATGTGTAAAAGCATGCTTATTTTTGCACAATTTTGATTTATTACACTCAAATTTAAAGCCAAGTAATATATTAATATTCACTAATGGGATAAAATTAGTCGATTTTGGTATCATAAACCTAACACGGAATAAAATAAATTACATTTTAAGACTTGTAAATGACCCGGTAAACCGTTTATACATTCCTATGGAGACCTATAGGGACTTTAAGTACACCAAAAAAAGTGACTTGTACGCAATTGGTTCCATTTTTTACGAGCTTATAACAAATTTCAGTTACCATTTTACAGACTCTACCTTTGAGAGTTTACGTCAAGTATTAAAAAATGACCCTTTGTCCGACTGTATTGAAGGATTACTCGATAACACAGAGACACTTAGACCTGAGCCTAAAACCCTATTGGCCTATCTTGATTTTGAGACCAATCACCAAGTTCTGGAGACCTATTCGACTGGACTTTTCATGTCTAAACTTGTTTTAAGTGATGACAAAAAATTTGTCTTGAAAAAATTTCATTCCAATTCGTTCGAGATTAATGAAAATTTAACAAAACTTTTGTCTATTTCAAACTATAACCTTCTCCCACCGATTCAAATGTTAACTATCAATAGCACGTATACCTTGTTACGAGAATACATACCAGACTATGTAAATTTGAATCTAAAACTTAAAATTCTTGACTTAACCGAAGATATTTTACTCAACAAATGGTTAAATCAAATTTTAAACGGACTTGTTTATTTACAAAAACATGGACTCAAACACGGTAACCTTAAATTAGAAAATATTTTAATCGGTCTTAACAATGACATGATAAAACTAACCGATTTTGGTTATACATATCATCTTAACGATGATCAAGAGTACAGTGATGTGTTTAGTCTAGGTCGAATTTTGTATAAATGTATTTCGACCGATGATTACGACGAGTTCGAGCCCGTTATCACCGATCGGTTCAAACAATCTAATTTTAGTGAAAACCTCAAAAATTATGTCCTCAACATGCTAAGTCCTAATCGTGATCTTCGCCCGGATTTGGTCACGTTATCAGACAGCCTAGTCAACAAAACCCTTCTTAAACTTCAATTAAACTCGTTTAAACCCGTTAATTTGTCCTCAAGGTGCTTAAACTTGGTGTCTACAAGTTCAAATCTATACGCACTGACTACTTATAAAAAAGCGAAAAAGGACATATTTGGGTGTTACAAGATACGTTCGGATAAACTCAACACCCAAAAGTTAAATTTAAATTTATCCGATATTAAACGGGTCAAATGCAATTGTGAAACATCACGTGTGTTGATTCAATACCCGAAATTGTACACTTCAATTGGAAGTAACTTCATACTAGGATGTAATTCGGATTTTTTTTATCTCATCAACGAACAATTTCGATGTGTTAAACTTATGTGTTTATTAGAAATTTTAGAAATGAATCAACAAAATTCACAAGATCAACAAAAGCATACAAGTCTAATTAACAAATCAAATCTTAAACTCAATTGTGAGTGTTTAGTTTATGATTTTGTGACCCTTAAGTTGTATCTCTTAATAACGGTACATTCGAATTTTTATTTTTTAAACATTTTTGATTGTGAATTAGTCCGGACTAAAGAAACTTTTAAGTTTAATTTAAACGTTTGTAAAATGTTACATGTAAATATTTTAGACACTAGTAAACAAGGTGTTAAACACATGTGTTTAAACGAAAATTATGTATTTGTGAGCGATGAGAGTATCATAAGAGTTTTTAATAAGGAAAATATTAAATATTTGTTTACACTTAATTCGGATGTTAAGTTAAACATAATGGAACAATCGATATATTTTGGATCGTTTCGATCGGAAATATTTAGCGAACAAGAAGAACTTGATTGTACAGAGATACAAAATATGTGTGTCGATTCAAAAGGTTGTTTGTATGTGTGTTTTAGTATGGTTTTAAAGTGTTATGACCAAAATGGTCAATTTTTGTGGAAATATAAATTTTCGCGTACACTTTTAAATGGACGTTTGACAAATGTTTGTTTTATTAAAATGGATCAATTGATCCTAGTTGTACAAGATGACAAAAATCAAGTTCTAAATCGGGTACTTGTGTATAATTAAAAAAAATTTTGTAATAAATTATTCTAAAATTACTATAACAACCAAAAATCCTTGTGATTGTGTTTTTTTTTTTAAATTTTTTTCTCATACCCCTCTATTATCATTAACCAGTAACCTATCTGATATATCAATTTTTTAGTTTAAATCAGAGTCATTGATTGGATGGAAGGTAAATTATTTTTAAACCATCTTGTCGAGGTTATCCTTTTTTAATTTTGACTCCAGAGCGATTAACTTCATTCAGAAGGAATAAGACCTCTAATTTTGACCCTGACCTTTGCAATTAATCTTCAAAACATACACCATTATGATATGGTCTTTGGTCATCTATCAACGAGTAATTCGATACCTCTATTGTACCATTCGTGGCTTTTTGAGCTAAAAAATTCAAGGCATCCAACTTCAACTTGGTCTTTGTTAGTAAAATTCAGCTCTCTAAGAATGGAAAAGAATGGAAAAGGTCGAGATTATATGCTGGATGAGGGAAAAGTTCAATCCCTTCCAGCTCTTCAATTTTTTCCATGGTCTTTCACGTGGTATGCGGTTTTGAGTTATCTTGAAGAAACAAACCATGCTTTCAGTTGATCAAAGAAAGGAATTTTGCTTGAAGTGAAGCTTACGTTCGTTCTAATTTTTCACAATAAAGGTCTGCATTTATCTTACGACCATCGGGAACAAGCTTTTGGTAATTCCACTAAACGCATTACCTTCTTTTCAAATCGTCCACTTTTAATGACTGGTAGGGCTGGTTGAGATGGGTTCTGATTTCTGTCATCAGAATTTCATAAATAGATCGATTTCTCATCGAAAGAAATTACCCTTCTGAAAAATCAAGAGATTTTTCATACAGATTTCGAATCCACGTTGAACATCAAAAGGTGTCAAATCATGTTGAACAACTCGGCAGCGTCTCTTAACTTTTATGGATCAACTAAAAGTGACGAAATATGGTTGACTGTGAAGTGCTAAGGTCACTTGATAATTAGCGAGTATTAACCCGGAGGTTGCTCTCTACGACCGTACGCAGGGCGTCCTGATCGAATCTCGCTGGTTTTCTAGACTCCTTTTTCCTTCGAAGGCTATTAACACAGCTGTTAAACTTATTGAACCAAGCTTGTGGCTTTCTTACTTCAAGGACATTCTCACCTTCTACTTGACGTATTTCGTGGGTCGCTGCTGTTGCTGTGAGGCTTTTTTCCAATATTGACGTTGTAGATGGATTCTTTATAGATTTTGTCTGAAACTAAAAGTTAAATTATTTTTGATTTAGACAATCAAGACGTAACAAATGTTAGTTCATCAAATAATTTATTAGAATGGTTGTCGATTTTTTTCAACAAGTCAAGCTTAAAGATCGTAGTCATTGTTGGTTGCTTACTCGTCATTACGATTATTTTTACTTCTCTATGCAAAAGGTACTTTCTAAATTTTAACCGGAATTTCTTTATTTTGAACTGTACTTAACACAAGAAAACGACCAACTATACCTCCAGTAATCAATAAAATTCCTAAATTTCAAGATTTTGAAGCCGATTATGTAAACGATGATTTTGAAATTAAGAGCGAGTCTTCACATTCCTCGATTGAGACCTTACTAGACTTAAAACAAAACGAAGGTGAAGCTGAACTTCAAGACAACAATCCTACAATTAGATCAAGTTCATCGTCATCTGCATCTTTGGATTCAATAATCGAAAAATCAAGTCTTTTGACCAAAAAATTGAACATTTCGTACCAAGACTTGGATCAAAAGAATTATGAGACTAGTCTTAATAAAATTCAAGTAGAACCTAAAGCCGAATACCGTAAATCGGTTAGCAGGTCAACAAGTTCAATTGGTTCAGTTGATCCTTTACAGCAAATTAATTTCACTCAAATCGAGAATATGGTCAATCAATTATTGTCTAACACTAAACCTATTAACCGAGAAAAATTGTCGGTAAGTTCCAATGATAATAATTCGGTTGCTGATTTAATTATGAAAGCGAAAATTGAGGAACGAGACGAAAAAATTAGAAAAAAATTACAACAAAAAATGGAAATTACTGCAAAGAGTTTAGGAATCGACTTAGACCCATCTAATGTGGGTAATGACAAAGTGTCGATAAGCGGGAGTGAAGAATCATGTTATTAAAAACAAAATTTTGAAATAAAATTTATTGTTTGACAAGTTTCCTTTCTCTTAGAGTGTCTAATGAATATGCTTAACAGCCTCTCTAAAATCCGTGTGTACAAGTTCATAAACAAAAGACTCGAGAGAAAAATAAAATAATTCCTCATCGCCAGTTCATTAGAGAGGGGTGAAAAATGATATTCCAAAAAAAGTTACCGAGTTAGAGATTTCAGGACCAGTCAGTATTGATGGAGATTGATAAAAATCAAAAAAGAGTGCACTGGCCGGGAATCGAACCCGGGCCGCCCGCGTGGCAGGCGAGCATTCTACCACTGAACCACCAGTGCTTCTATTATAAAATAAAACCCTTTTAAATTTTATTAATTTGCTAATAAAATAATTCATTAAAAATCTTAAAAGGCATTCTTTAGATTCAAATGATTTTCCCATCTATTGAGAATGAAAACAAAAAATCCATGTCCCATATTTTCGGTTTCAATTCCGTTCTGGTGTGCTCTAATTTGATTCCGTGTTTTAGACAAAAACTCGAAAATATGATTTTTTAAAGCTTGCTAAATTTACTTGCGTTGATTTTATGGGGTTTTACTTTTAAACGGGTACCAAGCATTTTTTGTCGGTCGAATAAAACACTTAGTAAGTGTGTAAGATTTAATTCTCTACCAGAATTGATATAATAAATATATCGTATTAGGTGATTTTACATAGAAACTAATGATTTTTCTAGAAGCACCTCTCTCAAGGATCAGCACCTTCTTTGTTAGAAATTTGATCCTATGAGTGATGAAAATTAGTGATGGATTTTGGGGTTTTCATAGATGGAGAACTCAAAAATAAAGTCAGATTTTTAAAATTCTCAAAAAAATAAGTATAAGGGTTTGTCGACCCTGAATACCTCTAAAAATTATGTTTCCGACCAATATACACTTTTTTAACCAAAAAATCAAGGGTTTCTTGGTTGAATCCTTTTTAAACATATGTGCCCAAGTAAGCTGGGCTCATTTTGTAGTTCGCATTGATTACAATTACAAAAAAAATCCTCAAAAAAAGCTGACTTAAAAAAAGGATAAAATTAGCAAGATTTTATTTATCATGAATTTTTTACAAAGTTTTCTTTTCCCTCTAGAATAGGTAACTTTAAAAAGGATTTTTCTTCATCAATTGTCAAAAGCTCCGAATTCCGATTTCAACATGTATGGTCTTTCAATTGGAATGTCTAATGGTCCTCTTCGTTCTACATTCTCTCTTCTATTTGTGTCTTCATCTTTAGGTAGTCTAGAAATAAAAGCTGATTGTTCTTGTTGATTCGCTCCATCATTTGATGCCGTTTTTTTTTTACAAACTCTTAAATTTAGATTCCAAATAAAAATTTTGTTGGTAAGTCAAAAAGAAAATTACCTATTATACCATCCGTGTGTAATGCAAACAATGATTAAAACCAAACCAAAAATTAAGGCAATGTAAACCAAAATTGCGATTGGTGAATATAAAGAGCTAGCAATTTTCTGAAACACATTGTTGATATAAGTACTTGTCTGATTAAATACCATATCTGTTACCAAAGTAGCTTCAAATAATCCAAAAAATTAAAATCAAATAAATACATGCTTAAACATAAATTTTACTATTCATTTTTTAAGTTGAAAAATGGATTTTGTGTGATAAATTTTTGAAACTTTTTAAAAAATAAAAAATTCTTTTTTCATTTTATAATCAAGTTTATTGCTATTCTTTTTTATCTTGGTGTAGAAACGAATAGACGATATAAACCGGGATCTAGAAGATTCTAAATATTTAAAAGAAACCTATTATAGGTTGATCGATTAACAAGGTAATTATTTGATATTTGTCGGTTAACGTTACAATGTAAATTCATAAAATAACGTTTAAAGGCTTATTTTGACCACTCATCGTTTTTTTTTTGAAGTTTTCTATTTTATTGACACCAATGATCAGTAGATGTTACATGGTGTAGTCAAGAAAAAATATTTCTACAGGATGTTGGAGAGATGTCTCTTTGCTGCATTTCTTAGTTTGTTTGTTTTTTAAACAGGGATGCAAATATGAAATACAAGACAAGACAGGATTAAAATAGAAAGGAAAGGAAGCTTTTTTTAACGCTAAAATAACATAAATGGTAATTTTTAAGAGTAGTATTTTGTTTTTTTTGATTATTTTCTTGATTCACAGGCTTTTAATTGTCAGGAGATGAAGAAAAAAGGCACCTATAATTGCGTTAGTTAACGTTATTTAACGAAAAGTACAAAGAGCTAACAAAATCGAACGCTCTACAAGATTTTAATTTTAAATATTGATTCTAAGTATTTTTAAAATAATGAAAGCTTTTGATGAAAATTTGAAATTTTGGTGCTGTTACGTCATTATGGGGGAAAAGGTCTCACATCAATTTACGAAATATGTCAGGAACAAGGTGAGAATGTCCTTAGAAAGGCACAAGCTTGGTTCAATAAGTTTAACAACTGTGTTAATAGCCTTCGAAGGAAAAATGGGTCTGGAAGACCAGTGAGTTTCGATCAGGACGCCCTGCGTACGGCCGTAGATAGCAAATCCCGGGTTAGTACTGGCGAATTATCAAGGGACCTTAGCACTTCATAGTGGACCATATTTCGTCTACTAGAGTTGATCCATAAAGTTAATAGACGCTGCCGAGTTGTTCCACACGATTTGACACCTTTTGATGTTCAACGTTGGTTCGAAATCTGTAGAATACCAGTCAAAATACTTTTGATTTTTCAGAAGGGTAATTCCTTGCGATGAGAAATGGATCTATTTATGAAATTCTGATGACATAAATCAGAACCCATCTCAACCAGCCCTATCAGTCGTTAAAAGAGGACGATTCGAAAAGAAGGTAATGTTGTGCGTTTGGTGGAATTACCAAGGGGTAATACACGGATAAAAACTGAATAAAAACTCATTTGTGAATCAATCGAGACTCAAAAATTAATTTTACACAATTTTCTTCAGAAGTAAAAACCAATTTGATTTGTTCCTATTACTGACCCAAATCAAGTTATTTTAAAACGCTATCCTAGACATTGAGTTATCGATTAAAAAAAGGTAAAAAAGTTCGAAGGCTTTTTCGGAAAAGACTTCCAAAGTAAAAAAGAGTGCACTGGCCGGGAATCGAACCCGGGCCGCCCGCGTGGCAGGCGAGCATTCTACCACTGAACCACCAGTGCTTCTATTATAAAATAAAACCCTTTTAAATTTTATTAAAAACTTTATTTAAAATTATTCTGTAAGTCTGTTTCATTCAATTGATCATCAAGGTCTTTGAGTATTCCTTCAAGATTAGCCTCAATTTCAGTCAAACGATTTTTGTCTTCATTTTCCCTTGGAATTCCCAATGACTCTATGTGCCCAGCATCAAATTGAGAATTTCTAGGAAGTAAAGAAGATTTTGTTTCTTCGTCTTCTTGTTGATTTGCAACATCATTTGATAATCTTAGCCCTTCTTTTCTTTTCTTACAAAATCTTAAAGAATATAAAATTAAAAGTAATCGGTTTAAGTGTTTATTGAAATGTTACTTCTTATAGCAGCCGTAAGTAATACAGACAATGATGAGACCTACCGCACAAAATATGGCAATATAAACGTAAATTGCATGTGGTGAGTAGAGAGAGTTTACGATTCTTTGAAGCACATTGTTAAAATTTAAACTTGTTTGGTTAAGCACTGGATCAGTAACCAAAGTACCTGCAAATGATGAAAAATTGTAAGATTGAAATTTATTAAGATTATTAAAATATTTTACTATTCATTTTAAATAATGAGTATTTTTAATGTTAGGTTTAGTTGTTTGATAAGCTTTAAAACTTGAAAAATAAAAAGAAATTATAAAAATTATTTTTTTATCTTCAAGTTTTTTTTATCTCAATTCATGAAAAAAATTTAAATTTTTTTTTAAATGTTCACAGAAACATTAATTTTAGAACAAAAATGTCACCGTTAACCATGCCTTGACCGGTCCCAAGCCCGTATGTGAAAACGGGAGGGGCGGCAATATTGCTGTCATTCTAACACCGTTTTAAATGTATTGTATTACGGGTACGTGGTTCTAAGGATCGCGTTCGAATCTTCTCGCATTGGGGTGCCGTTGGCTTTAACCATCACAACGAATAGGAGCCTGGAAAAGGGTGCAAGAACTTGTTTTACAGCTGACTCATTTAGCAATAGGTGTAGCCTTAGTGATAAAGTTAAGTATTCTCCTTCGGGTTAATACGCTTGGTTTGTGGTTCCAAGCTAAGTCTAAATAGTAGTCGAGTTCGCAGCTTCGGTTCGGATGAGTGACACTGTTTATGATGAACGTCCCACAATCTTAAGGTGGATGGCAGTAGCATAGTCGTAACCATGCCATGGTCGGTCCCAAGTCCAGATGAGAAAATGGGAGGGCGACTTGTTGATTCAAATTTAAAGTTTTTTATTTATTCGAGTAAGGTCTAAATTATTAAGACACTCAGTGGTTTTACGATTTATTTCGTTTCATTCCGCCTCAGTATATTTTGCTTTTAACCATCAATTTTAGTTTTGACAAGGGTGTGGTTAGACTGTCAAAAAGCCTCACTCACCCTTAAAAAACACATATGATTATATTCGAAAGTGATTCATTCAGGTTTCTTAAAAAAGAACCTTATTTGTACCGTTTTCAGCACCAGAAATCGATTTTCAAAAAATAGACTAACGGGTGTACCAAAATGGTTGTCGTCATTTTAAAATTAAAAAAAATATATGAACCAATAATCGGAAACAAATGGAATTTTGTACACTTGTACCTTGTCCTTTCTAGTTTTCAAAAAAGTGATCATCTTCTCAGCATAAGTTTTCCTTCGGAAGTAGGGTTCTTGGAAGTGACCCAACCCATTCTCCTCGTGTGTCCTCGGTAATTTTGCTTTGGAAAAATGATTTAGACCCACCATTCGATAGAGAAATTTTCAAGGATTAAAACGATATATAGATCGTAAAATTACTATGTTCCTTTTTCTTAAAAACTTAAAAAACGAAGGAATTCTTAAAAAACCTCTATATTTGACCCTGACAATTCAAAGTTTAAAAAAATGAGTATTTCTGGTTTTTATTCCATAACTTTTTAATGCATTGAGCAAATATCACCAAAATGAGTATGAGCCAACAGTCTTCTGAACAAGAAAATGTGACTAATATATTCATATTGATGAATATATTATTTGATGGTTAAGACCCAAAACATGCAATTTTACTCCCGAAACGTCTTGGTCCCGGAAAACCCCAGAGTTTCCGGGAAAACTAAGTAGTGAGAAAACATTTTTGGGCTTAAAAAATAGGGCAAAAAACAACTAGAAAGGACAAGGTACAAGTGTACAAAATTACATTTGTTTCCGATTATTGGTTCATATTTTTTTTTAAATTTTAAAAAGCTCGAGCTTTTTAGCTTTCATGTGGTACCTCCAGATCAAAAATATATTTTTTCAATCATGAGCTCTTAAATGTTTAAGTTAAACACCTTATCATTAGGCACCAAAAGGCGGAGGAGTAGGGGTAAAATTTTTGATTTTTCACCCCCATAAAAAAATTGATTTTTCGAGGTTTCCGAGGTCGTAGATTACGGTTATGATGTCAAAAATGACAAATTCAAATAGCACTTAAGTTTTTAATTTCCTGAATTTTAGAATTTTGTGGCTTTTTTTGGCATTTTAAGCATATTTAAACCGACTTTATAAACGTATTTTTGATTATAAGACCATCAAAGTAACAAAAATGTAATTTATAACGAAAATATTTATTATCTATATATTTAAAATTTCAGCGATTCTTTGCTATAATACTTTTACATTGTGTTAAAAAGATAGGAAGTAAAAGTAGAAAATTTCGAGACATAAAAAAGAAAAAAATTCCCACGCTCTCTAAATGTGTGACTTTTCGGTTTTCGTAGATAATTTACAGGTAAAATAAAAAGATATCAATTATTCGAGGGTTAATTGTTGATTGACACAAAAGAATTAACTGAAATATTTACTATATTATGTTAATCAATTAACTTGACCAAAAACCTTCTTAAACGTTCTTAGTACCAAAAAATAACTTTTTCGAAATTCGACTGATTTAAAAAAAATCGTTTCTATTAATTTATTTTTTGTTTTTTTTTTGCTGAAGGAGCATCAGCTCTACCAGTACTCTGCGGAATTTCTATTGAGAGTTTTTTTTCAAAAAAAATTCACCTGTTGGGATTTAAAAAAATAGACAATCTTAGCTAAGTTCAAATTTTATCATTTACTTTTCTTCTAAGTGTGAGCTAATTAAATTAGATTCGACATTTAGTTTATCAGATGACTTCTCAAAAAAGAAAATTCTCAAAATAACTCATGAGAAGAAATTCAAAAAAAAATTGGACACCCTCATATTCATTTTAGTACATATACATACCGTAAACTCTTGCCCACTTCTCTAAGAACAAAGGTAAAATTGAGGTTTGTTCTATATGGAACTAATACCATCGAAACCATGCTATAACAATTTTTTTAATTTTTTTAGAACTCCTGACTTAAGACTAAGAGTAAGCTCGAATAATTTTTTGTATTTTTTCTGGAATAAATTCAAAAAATTGTGGAACTAATTTCGAAATTGAATAAAAATTAATTAATTAAATTTTTTCATAATCCATCCTTTCCATTAGTCTTAAGTCAGAAGTTGAGGTTTATTCTAAAAAAATGAAAAAAAATGTTATAAAATGGTTTCGATGGTATTAGTTCCATAAAGAACAAACCTCAATTTTGTCTTTGTTCTTAGAGAAGTGGGCAAGAGTTTACGGTATCATAAACAGTTAGTTTTAAAAATTTCAACACAAGGTTAGCGTTGTCCAATTCTCAGAATGTCATTAAGTGAGAATAATTCTTCCAACCAAAAAAACTCCAGTATCGTGTTCCAAAAAAGTCAAAAAAGTACCCAGATTAAATTAAAAAAAGCTTAAAAAATTAACAAAACAACATTCAAACTTATCCCAATAAAATTTATAAATATTTGTAGTTTTATGTATTCCCAAACGAGATTAAAGTACAGTTACAATTTTATTATTTGTTCCTATTCGATTTAATATGGATAAAAAAGAATTCTGAATTTACCCGAATAATAGCTCGAATGAATTATCAGTCCCAGTTTTAATCTTTCTACGTCTTCAATAGCTTTTGTAAGTTAGAGATTTAGGAAATACAAGGGTAATTAATCACTGTGGAAGAGACTAGAATGGAAGAAAAATAAGGGCCGCGTCAAAAAGCCTTACGTTCACAAAATTCGAATCGCCTAAACATATGCTATGTTTTTTTATTCGTTTACCGTTAATGGGATATTCTAGTTATTGTAATTTTAAGAACTAAACAAACAAAAAATATAAAGAAATAAACGAAACCAATAATTCATTTAAACAAACAAAAAGAAAAGAAAAATAATTTCGAATTACTTCAAAAAAAAAAAATCTGTACAATCTTAAAAAATTATTTAAACCAACAAAAAAAATGAACTAATACTCCAACGACTTTTAATAACATGACTTTTCACTGCCATAAGTCTTAATCGACGATGTATCATTATTCAAATTACTAACTGACACATTTTGAGCAACTACCGGATTCGGATTCATACTAATCCCAATCTTACTTTCAGTAATCTCAATTTTTTTTTGCATTTTAGCAGTTTTCTCTTGTTCCCGTTTCTCACGTATAGCTTGCATATAAATATCACTTAACGAATTATGAACAGAGTTATGATTAACGTTTATAGACGATGTACTTTGATTTATAAGTTTAGTATTAGACAATAACTGATCAACGCCTGTTTCAATTTGAGTAAAATCGATTGGTTGTAAAGGACCAATAGGTACAATCGAACTAGTCGAACTTCCTATTGATATTCGATTTTTGGCCTTATCATTAGGAGGTACCGGTGGTAAATAGGGTAGAGTATCTTCATTCTCTGATTTAGTTCGGTTATAAAGACTACGTCTAGCAACTTGTTCTTCTTTACTTTTTTGTAAATTTGTTTTTTTATTCGGAGTAAAACGGGACTTTACACTTTTGTTAAGACTAGTCTCATCATCGTCTAATAAATTTGACCGATCCAAGTCTTTTGACGAAGTGGTCAATTTTTTGGTCAAACTTGAAAGACTTGATTTTGCAGCGGGAGTTTTGGGAGTTTTTTCAATCACCGAATCCAAAGACGCAGATGAAGAACTTGACTTTATAGTGAGATTTTCATCTAATTGTTTCTGGTCTTCTGGTTTAATGTCCAACAAGCGTATTGTCTCAGTTGATGATACATTCGAATTTGGAGACTCTATTTTAACTTCTAAATCTCCATTATAAATTCGTTTACGACTGTTTATAGAATCAGTATCGGCTAGAAAATCTTGAGGGTTCTTTGGAATTTTATCGTACGCTGGATTTGAGATTGTTATCTTTGGAGGTTTAGATCGTCGTCGTCGAGCAAAACTTTCAATTCAAAAAAAATTAGTACCCTAGACATGAATAAAGTTAATTTTAAAATACCTTCTGTAACAACAGATACCGATTAAAATAATTGTAATTATGAGTAAAAGACCAGCTATGAACGCAAGTGTTAATATTAAAGTTGATTTATTGAAAATATTCGACAACCATTCGAGTAGACTATCGACTAGACTTGGGGGTTTAGTGACTTCTGGTTGATCAGGATTGACGGTTTGACTATCACTGCTGTCTAAATAAGAAAGATTTATAAAAATTTTCGACTTATTAATGTAATAACTAACCTTCTTGTTTAGTTGTAACATTATTAGATTCAACAAGATTTTTGATTGATTCGATTATTTTTGTTGTAATAATAGAAGTTGAAGATTCAGTATTAACACTAGTAGTTGCCAGCGTTGTTGAACTAGTAGTTGTCAACGAAATTGTAGTTGTTTCAGGTTTGGTTGTTGGTATAGTAGTAGATACTTGACTACTAAGTCGAAAATTTCTCCAACCTGAATTACCAGCTTTAAAAGAAAAAGAAAATAATATTTTGAGGTCGTTTTTGTCGAATAATAGCTTTAGAATATTTTTTTTCCCTTCGATTTTGGTACCAGCGTCAACCTGAGCTTTTTAGCTTTCAGGACATATGCTAAAACTTAAATTTTTTTTTTCAATTATGGTGTACCAAGGGGTGCAAAAAAGCATATTTTTGAAATTTTGTAAAGATATGGAAATCGAAAGGTTTTGACTAAAATTTTGAAATCCTCGTGCAAATCTACCCCTGTAAACATGTATTTGATGATCCTAAAATCATTATTTCAGAATCTTGGTTTTGGGTGCTATTAAATGTGTGAAATCGGGTCATTTTTTTCAAAAATCGAATAAAAAGTCTAAGAGACTTTAAAAACATATTTTCTGGGGTAGTTTTGCACGAGGATTTCAAATTTTTAGTCAAAACCTTTCTATTTTCATATCTTTACAAAAATTCAAAAATATGCCTTTTTGCACCCCTTGGTGTACCATAATTGAAAAAAAAATTACAAAAGGAGCCGCATAGATTTATGCAGAATCGTCTCTTGTTGGTGCTAGATTGTAGAAAAATACAGGTATCGTGGGTTTCCTTGGACTAGATACGATTTAACTGAAAAAATGATATTTTTTTTCCGTTTTTACCCGATTTTAAATTTACGAGATTTTTTTAACGGAACGATTTTGGTCCTGGCATCAATGGTAGCTTGTTAGCTTTTGTTTTGTACCTTCATGGAAAGAATATCTTTTACCATTCATGAGATCTTGATTGTTTAATTATAGCACCTTTATACTTGGTACCAAAAAGCGAAGAGATAGGTGTAAAATTCTTGTTTTTTCACCCCCATCAAAATTAGAGATATGATGTCAAAAATGACAAATTCAGATAGTGTGGAAGTTTTGCTCCACGCGCATCTTAGTTCTCGAGGGTTTTAAAATGGCACCCGTTGGTTTGGCCACTAAAATTAAGGGGTAGGGGTAAAATTGATTTTTCAAAAATGAAAAAAAAATCATGATTTATAGGTTCTTGGGGTCGTAGATTTCAAATATGATATCGAAAGCTTTTGAAAATGATTCAGTTAGCCGATGGTACCAAGAAAAATACTACTTACTTTTATTGGCATTCGTAAAATTGGAAAAAACTAAAATAAAATATAGACAATAAACTACTCTACAGCGGTATGATAACATTTTTTATAATCAACAACTAAACAATTACAATGAAAGAACTTGTCGACAATGTAATAAAAACAAAAAAGTATGTTTCAATTGTTATAAAATAACAACATTCTATTTCATCTAAAACAATAATGTTAAATTTTTAAAAATTTGAAAAAAAAAAGGTAAAAATTTTTTGATAACAAAAAACAAAAATCGAAACGAAGAAGAAAAAATTATTCATTTGAAATTCATAATTAATTCAGTTTTGGGTTTTATTTTTTGTTGTTGCATTCAAGACTCATTCACACACACACACACACGATTTGTTTTAGCCTTTTTTGCAAGATTTTAGTGTGTGTGTAGAAAATGAAACGGGCCGTGTGAATGCAAATTTAAACTAACTTTAAGATTTGAAATTGATATTTCAAGTTAATTAACCTTATTTGAAACATAAATACTTAGACTAATGGTAGTTTTCGTTCAGACATAATTAAATTAATGAGATGAAAATCTGTTAGTAGTTAACTGCGATAAATCGAGTAGAGCCTTACGGCTATAGCAGCTTTTAATTTTCAGTCAAAAATGCTTCGATTAGTCTTCGTGGCAAACTATTCCAATCGTTAGCAACTCTATTTGTGGAAAAATTAAAACGAGCTGTACAGTTCTTAACCAATTCTCTATTAATGCCCATTGAGTGACCCCTTAAATTGTATGACTCTTGACCGACTCTTGATATAATTCCATTTATAAAATCGACCTTCTTAAAATTAGTAACTGTTTTAAAGAACTGGATTAAATCACCTCTTCTTGGTATAGTGTTGAAAAATCTGGAACCAATTTTGTAACCCGGCGCTGCACCTTTTCAATTTCGTCTACTGATATGGACTCCGCACATGAACGGCGTATTTTAAATGGGGTCTTACAAGTGAACCGTATAACAACCTCATAACGAAATTGTTTCGAATAACCTCAAGGACTCTATTAGCACGTCCACAGCAGTGTCTTAATACTTTTGTATCGTCTGCATACTTCTTAATCAAACAATCCGTTAATAAAAATTATGAAAAGAATCGGACCAACTACCGATCCCTGTGGAATTCTACTGCTAACATCAAGCCAATCCGAGACCACAAACCTCAATAGAACTCTTTGTTTTCTATTTAACAGAAAATCATTTATCCGATTCAGGATTTGACCGACAAAACCATAATGGGGTAATTTTTGAATTAAGAGCCTGTGTTAAATTTTATCAAAGGCTTTAGAAAAAACGTGTAAGCCATGTTCTATTGGCTCTCCGTTTGCCAAAGCATTTGTTATAAAATCAAATTTTTCTAGCAAATTTGTTGCGCATGACCTTTTTGGAACGAAAACATTCTTTTAAGTGCTTTAACATTTTCTCTTTGATGAAACTTTCTAACACGCTACAAAGAAAACACGTAAGAGAAACTGGTCGATAGTTTCTAGGGTTTAACCTCGAACCTTTATATCGAGAGAAAATGCCTGTCAATATTGATTTCCTGAAGAAAACAGGAAGACTTGCGGTTGATGCTACTCTTTTAAGAATAAAACTACTATCCGGTCCAACAGCTTTGTTAACATTCAGTTGTTATAACTTCTTGAAAACGATCTCGTACGGCTTTCGAAATTTAGAACTTTTCTTTCAAAATCGTCATTTAATGTTTCTCTAAAATACTTTAAGAGCTCGGTCTCTTATTTATTGAATTCGGTTAACTCTTGGCGTTGATTAATTCTCTAGTAAAGGCCAATAAAAGTCTAAATTTTTTTCCATTATAAGCCAAAAAAAATTAAAAACCCGATCTAAAACCGAGGAATTTATACAAGGCTTTCTCGTGTCTTGATGAAAAAAATCCTAACATTGATTGATTGGTCGATTTCTAAATGTCTTACGCGTGATCATTTGAGCATGAAATTATAATTGATTGATGTGAAAATTTTTTTTTTGACTCAAGGGTTTTACATTCAAACCCTCAAGTTTTTAGCTATCTTACAGGTTTATGATTAAATTTAATAACTAAAATGAGTCAAACAAAAAAGGTTTCAAAATTAAGTGATTCATTTTTTTTGTTAATGGAATTATTTCAAAACTTTTTCATTTTACTTTTTTTTGTTAAAGACGTTTTATCGAAAATTAAACAAAATGAGCAAATATTTATTTTAAAGTCTAGATCGATCGAACTGGTTATAAACAAGTCCGTATCAAATTAAAAACCGATGGCGTCTACTGCTCTCTTTTTAAAATTTTGTATTAAGTGATTGTTTTGAAAGTGGTGTTTGTCAAGAGGGTGGCAAACGTCTTTAAGCGCCCGTTAATTTACCAAATTTAAGGTTAGTCAAAAGGCTAGTGCCCTTGCCTAATTAAAGACTGATTAAATCTCAATTTATTCAATAAAAATAAATTTTAAAAATTGAAAATAAAAATTTAGTTTTCAAAAATAAAAATTTTTTGTTGCTTCTTCATAAATTCGATTGATGTTGTTGAATATTGACAGCTTGAATGCAGTGAATTTTAGCTCTTTGAGTTTTGTTGCGCGTATCATAATGTTATAATTTTATAAGAGAAGGACAGCATCCTCTGCAGAGCTCGATGTTAAAACGCAAAAAGACCATACTTTTTTAATGAATTATTCAAACCACTGAAGTCACGTCTTGTTTTAGTAGAAACAATTTGAATTGACTTTCTTTCGAAAAATAACAAATTAAAGTGAACACATAATCAAAATAGGGTAAAATAAAGGTTTTAAAAAATTGAATTTATACAGAAGTAGAAAAATTCAGAGAATTGTGTATCTAAGGTGTAGCAAGATTGTTACAAGTTGTAGTAATTTTTCTTGAAATCTCTGCATTTTTATACTTCAAATTGTATGAAAAGAGGGAAGGGTGTATCACACCTGAAAATTTTTGTAACTCGAAAAAAAGAGACTTTTTTTCAGTTTTTCCCGTCAGCATACAGACTTATTTAATTTTTTTATAAGGAAACAATTCTTAATGATGCATTAATTTTTAATTTCTGAATTAAGGTTCGGTCGGAGTAAAACGTCCAAACTATCTGAATTCGTCATTTTTGACTTTCTAACGTTAATCTACGACCTCGAAAACCCCAAAAAATTTATTTTTTCATGGGGGTCAAAAATCGAAAATTTTGTTTTTTGGAGCGAAACGTCAAGGTGCTTTTTTTAAACATTTTAGTAAACATGATTGGAAAAAGCTATAATTTATTTAAAGGTATGTTCTGAAAGCTAAAAGACTACCATTGGCGCTGGGACCATTGTCGATGGGGAAATAACATTCCATAAAGCAATACACGGGTGAAAACGGTAAAAATAAGGGAATTTAATACTTTTTGACTTTAAATTCGGAAATCAATTTTTTGATGGTGGTCAAAAATCAAGAATTTTGCCCCAACCCCTCCGCTTTTTGGTACCAAGTGTAAAGGTGCTATATTTAAACAGTCAAGATCTCATGAATGATAAAAGATATTCTTGCCCAAAAAGCGGAGGGTTAGGGGTAAAATTCTTGATTTTGGGGGTTAAAAATTGATACAGCTATGATGTTGAAAATGACAAATTCAGATAGTGTGGAAGTGTGGAAGTTACTCCGCGCGCACCTAATATTTTTATATTAAATTAGTCCGTTTAGTTTTTAAAAAACACGGTCTTTTTTGCACCTTTTTTAGCACCCAAAACCGATTTGTAAAAATAAAATTTTCACTATCGAAATATATAGTTAAAAAGTGGTAAATCTTCTTTTTTTTGAGTTTTCATCTTTATGACTTTTTTTGACGACAAACTGTTGAGAAGCTGAAGGTTACATCAAAAAAAGTAAAAAAAGGGGTATTTTCTCTAAATTTGCGCCTTCCAAATAACTCAGGGATCCTTGATAATACATTAATCTTGTAGTTAATTATACGCTCTTTCAGAATATGTATAAATAATAGTGTGGACGTTTTGCTCCGACCGAACCTTTATAATAATGCCAATTAATGCCTAAAATTCTAAAACAAGTATTCAAATTCAACATGCCTGATATTTTACATATCTCTTGTGTGTCATAGTTATTGAAATCATTCATAAAATTCAAATATTACTAAAATTTTTTGTGACTTTCTTCAGGCAAAAGATAACTTATCACAATTCGACTAAATGATTCATATTTTGTTACAAAAATAATATTCAGTTAATAAAACTTTGAATTAATTTATTCAAAAGTCGTCCAAAAAAAAAATCTTAAAGTCTCAATCTAATCAAGTTTGTTTATTCTCAGCTAATAGCTTAAGTGTAGTGGTTATGAGTATACTTCCTTTTCTTTTCTTAAAACTAAAACTAAATGTAGAACATTTCTTGTTTGTTTCTTTCACTCCTTTAGTTATATTTAGTATTATTTTCTTAACGTCATTTTATATTTATCATTGACGTTTCCTATGTTCTCGAACTCAGCTGAGCGTAAAAAAATATAAAATTAGATATTTGATTAATAAGTTATTATTTAATTAATATTCATTTAAATTTGTTAATGAGCCGTAATATGTAAATATATATATTACTATAATTCTTTGTTATAATATTTTTTTCCCAGAGATTGATTTATAGTTCCGAAAAACGTCCACACTTTCTAAGAAAATGATCTTCGATCTCAAATTCGTAATCTACACATGAAAACCTAGGAAAACCAATTTTTTAGGTGGTATCCAAAATAATTTTCTCAGACCCTAGAGGTCTAAAAGCTCTATAAAAGATAGATGACTTTTTCATAAAATGATCCCTCAAAATTTTCCAATAAATGACCTAATTGGTGCCTTTTTCAGCGCCCAAAATCGACATTTTACAGGACAGATTTCATGCATAAGGATTACGAATTTTTGGTCAAAAATTCCAAAATCTATCAGTTTTTAATTTTTTTGAGCTTTTTAGGCCTAAAACGAAAAAAGTAAAACCAACAAACTGTTGAGAATTTTATCTTTTAGAATTGGTATAAATCATAGGCAAAACTTAAGCACAAAAAGTAAAAAAAAGGGGTATTTTCTCTAAATTTGCGCCTTTCAAATAACTCAGGGATCCTTAGTAATACATTAATCTTGTAGTTAATTATACGCTCTTTCAGAATATGTATAAATAATATGGGGTTGATGGGTTAATAAAAAATTTAAAGGTTTAAGAGTAAAGTATGGTTTTTGAAGGGTCTGACACTTTAGACCCCTATGGTCTGAGAAAATGACACCCCCTAAAAAATTGGTTTTCCTAAGTTTTCATAGGTGTAGATTACGAATTCGAGGTCGAAGATCATTTTCTTAGAAAGTGTGGACTTTGCCTTATTTAACTCTCAGGCTTACGTCCTCTTTTGCAGTTCCCGGCTTCAGATTCGTAAAATATTTACTGCCTTTTTGTCGGGTCTTATAAGTGTATTGCTAACCCTGCAAAGCTGTCTTTACTTTGTCAAAGGGCTTTATATCAAGCCATATTCGATTGAATCTCGTAGCATTCAGCTTGTTTTTTATGTTTTTTCCAATTAGAACACTTACGATGGATGAAGTCCCCTTCAGAGGACTTGAGTATCGAACCTAAATATTTAATTTTTGATCTCCAAGTGATAAAGAAATTGTCGACTGCTTGTTTAAGATCATTTAAAATCTCTTTTTATTTTCTAAAAAACAACCTGTAATCCATTTAATTTTAACAAATAAAGAAATTTCATGTTTTTAAAATATTTATATCAAAAAAAAATAGGCAATCCGATATCTTTTGAAAAGTTAATCCAAGTTTATTAACAAAATACCAAAGAAACACGCAATTAAAAAAGCTTTACTTCTATCTCAAGCTAAAATTAAAATATTTGCTTTTTTTTTTCGTTTTGATAAATGTACAAACTCTTTTTTCTCATGTAATGTTTGACCAGTAATGTAAAGCTTAAGCATTGCATCTTTTGAATCTTGTAATTTGTTTTAAGCTGCTTCTCAATATTCTTTACACTCGTTTCTTAAACAATTGCAAGACCACTTGACAAGTCTTAATTTAAAAATCAAGTCTAAACAATACTGAAAAATTAAACAAAGTTTATTTTTCAATGATGCTTTCAATGGTTTCAAGTAAATCAATTAAACTAATTTTTTTTTTCAACTCTTAAAATAGAAAGTTTTGTAATTTAGATCAAGGTTTTGTTGTATTTTGCGGTAACTTGCTACTTACAATAAATAGCTTAGAGAGATTTTTGTTGTTTTTTTTTTTGAGTAAGAGTTGAAAAAAGCTTGTGTAATATATACACATAGAATTCTAAATGAGCCTCGGAAATTTTTATTTTCAATTTTTTTTTTAACGAAAAATTTAAAATACTTCTCTTTGAAAAAAAAAAAAAAATTACCTAATAATTATTTAGATTAATGTGTTGCTATGAATTTTGTTTAGATTTTCGTTTTGACTTTGAAAAAAAAAAACGTTAAAAAAAAAGTTTTGCTGAATTATGATTAAGGCAATTTTATTTGTTGAACTTTTTTCTTGAAAAATCTTAAATTTTTTTTTTTTCAAAGTTTATTTTTTGAAATTGATATCACTACACTCAAATAATGAATTTACACTCAAATATCAATTTTGTTTATGTATTTAGTGTTAGTTTGTTAAAGGTATTTTTCATTGTTTTAAAGTAATTTAACTCTTTAAAAAAAAGAACTTTATTAACAAGGTAACATGTTCCTCTTTTTGTACGTATTATCCAAAGTATCCTGATTTAACATTTAAACAAACAGTAGAGTATGAAAATTTTTTTATAATTTTTTTTTTCAATTTTAGCTTATTGTGAAAAAGTCAAGAGACCTTTTTTTTTAAATTAGCCTCCCTTTTGTATGATACCACCTGAAATTAATGAAAGGAACCCTGGGTTAGATTTTAGTAGGAATAATTTTCAGAACCAAATCTGATGTCATTTTCATAATCTAAACTAAAAAAAACTATCTCATAATTTCATCATAAATTGTTCGTAAAATTATTGAATCGTCCAAGATTTTTACAATATTATAAGACGGCTTAATAGGGTGAATGAAATTTCGGAACGATTGTAATAGGTTAGAATAAAGCTTATCGACAGAGAAAGACAGCTCAGCTTATAGACCTATTCATATTGGCTATGGTACAGACTTTGTAAAAGTGATTTTGTGGTAATGGATAAAAAGTACACCTTTACCTTTCTCCTTGTAGAGAATTTTGTCCTTTACAAGTTAATATAGATTGTTTATGTACTTATTCATATTGGATATGTCAAAGTGATTTTGGTGTAAAAGGACAAAAATGGGTTAATTATGTGAAGGACTTTTTCACCCAAAAGAGATTTTAACATGTCAAAGTTAAACATATCGGTAAGTAGCATATCCTATGCTCTTTTAAATGAACTATAAATACCGGATATGAATTAAAAGAATAAAGTGTATGAACATATTTTCCGGGTCATACTTTTTTTAGCTGGAAAAACAAAAAAAAGGTATACCATTTTAAAATCATATGTTAAACCCACTGATTATTTATTTTGCTAACTATTTATAGTTCATTTAAAAGAGCACAGGATAAGCTACTTACCGATATGTTTAACTTTGACATGTTAAAATCTCTTTTGGGTGAAAAAGTCTCTTACATAATTGTCCAATTTTTATCCATTTACTACAAAATCACTTTAACAAGGTCTGTACCATAGCCCATATAAATAAGTACATAAACACTCTACAAGGAGAAAGGTCAAGGTGTACTTAAAAAATAAATTTTACATATAAACTAGCGTTCCGAAAATTTCTTTCGCCCCATTATACCGTCTTATTATATATTTTTTTTAGTAAGGAATTGACCGAATTTCTTAGAAGGGAAATTCCCATGAATAATTGTCTAAAAATGCTACAAGACCCAAAACTTCTATCGTTTTTTTCCGGATTTGTCCCGCGGTTTACCGATTTCAGTCCGCGGAATTCCTTTTAAACATTCATTTTAAACAGCTGATAAAACTAGACTTGATTTTTTTATTCAAAAGTCTACATGAAGGCTCGGAAATCAAAAATAACTCCATGCGGTAATAATACCAATCAAAAATTCGACTCGATTCAAGGCTTATATAATGCTTTTATTGAGCTTAAAGAGCGGCCTGTAAGACCAAGATTAACAAATCCTATCAAACTGCTACCTGACTTTTTCACAATAAATACCCTGGTCTCCAATAATCAGTTCGAAAAATTATTTTAAAAATTAAGGTGTAGTGGAAGTTGTTGTTCATACTATCCAGTAAACTCAAACGATGCTTGTTGTATGGATAAATCAATTTGGTTTTTAAGCATTCCAATATTATTAATAATACTTGTAATCGTTTTTATAGCAGCACGTTTAGTATTTTTAAAATTTCAAAACAACACAATAAGTATTTAAATTTTAATTGGACATAACTTCTTATTGGGTTTTAAAATATTATTTTCCAAAGGACAAGTACCAACATCTCATACAACTATAATGGTTCGTAGTCCAACACCGTTCGAAAATAATCAAGAATATTTTTATACAAAATATAATCAAACAAATGATCTACCACCGAGGTATGAAGATATAACTTGAACACTTCTCTCTTTTTTTTAAAAAAAAAATTTTAATTCTCGTTAATAAAAATTTAGCCAAGAAATTCTTATTATCTCTAACTTTCCAGACGAAAATTAAGTACCGTAAAACCCCGCGAGGTGCCCCATCCCCAGGTCATACTTTTATAAAAAGAATGATATGATTTGTTAGACTAAAAAACGCTCAACCGTTTACAGCAAAGTTTTTTCTATCGACTAACAACAATTTAATCAATATTTAAATTTTCTAATGTCTTGTACTGGACTTTCTAAAATCTTTTACCCCATGGGGTACCTCGCGGGGTTTTACGGTAATAAATAAATTGTGTTTAAACTTTAGAAATTTGACTAACGTAGAAAATTAAACCACACCCTATCTATCCTTGAGATTTTTTTTTTTTGAGAATGTCAGAACAGCTCTTAAAATTAATTTTGAATAGCACTCCAATATAAATACCATTTACTAAACATTAAAAATCGCTGAGTTCCAAAACCTATACAGTATTCCTAATTTTACTATAAAATTGGGTAAAAAAAAAAGTAACCGAGGCCCAAAGATGGCAAATAATTGGTCTGTTGAAAGACAAGGCCAAGTCTTAAAAATAAATAGTGGAGTTAATTGGTGTTTCTGAGAAATGGGTCTTTACAACTAAGCGAAATTATGAAATCGTTTTTAGAAAGATAAGAGTGAACCCTTCAATCAACTATAGGCAATTAGCTGCTGACTTTAGTTCTACATTTGATGAGGTTAGAGTTAAAAAACACACCATTAGAAAAATTCTATTGAAAAAAAAATTCAATCGCATGTTGCTATAAGAAAGCCCCTATTGATATTTAAAGACAGACTAAAAGGATCAAATGGTGTAGAGAACGACATGATTGGAGAATTCAAGTTTGGTCTAAAGTGATTTTCAGCGAAGAGTCAAATTTCGAGGTTCTAAACCGAAAATCAAGAGTATTTGTCAAAAGATTCACAAATGAGAAGTATCATCCCAAGTTTTTTTTACCAAGGCTACAGAATTGTGGTGGTTCGGTAGGAATTTGAGATTGCATTAATTACAATGGAACTGGTCGCTGCACTATTTATACTAGCCGAATAAACCAGTTTGTCTACAAGAAAACCCTGGAAAACGAATTATTAACATCAGCCGAGCTATTTTTCATAGAAGGACAAGATTGGATTTTCCAACAAGACGGGACAAACGCTAACACCGCACACTCCATTCCAAAAGTGGTTTGAAGAGAAACAAATAACTGTACTTCCATGGTGTCCTAGATCACCAGATTTTTCCGATGTGAAACTTTATGATGAATAAAAATTTTAAAAAAAAATTTAACTTTTTTTTCTCAACCGCGAGATCTCTCAAAAACAAACCAGTCCCAAAATAAAAAATATGAATTTCTAAATTTTCTAGACATACTGTATTAGTAACAAGTTAAACTTAAATTTAATGATTAAAGAATAAACAAAAAATTTATTTAAAATAAAGTTGTTTTAGGTTAAAGAAAAAAGTTTAAAAAAAAATGAAGAGTAAATTTTACTATGTTGGTTTAGTGATTTACATATTTCTACAGGTAAATATGAAACGATTCATTTGATGGAAGAAATTTCCAAAAAATCTTTAGATAGGTTCTTGACACCTCTATCCCACACAAAACTTAACTTTAATCTGGGCTTGGAAAGAAAAACCGTCGTAAAAGTTTTAGTTGTGGCGTGACTTTCAAAATGATTTCGGTTTCCTGAATGAGCCTCAAATGAAACGAGTCTTAGAACGGAAGATAAACCCTTCTTGAAAGTTTTTTGAAGCGATTTTGTTTCTATCCACAATATTCATCTGAGTATTCTCTGGTTAATCACATTTAAAGTGGTACTTTTTCTTTATGTTAATGTTGGGCACATATACAGTATTGACAGAATTTTGTGTATTTACTAAAATTCACGTGAATTTACGTAAAATTACGATAAAAAAATTTACCGGAATTACCAAATTTTTCGTAAATTTGCTTTTGCACTTCTACCGAACTTTTCGGGTCTAGCGTAGCCGTACAGAAGCGTATCTACTCCGAAGCATACCGAATCGTACTGTTGGTACGCTTTTTCCGTGAAATCACGTAAATTCTCGTGAATTTTAGTAAAAACACAAAATCATGTTAATGCTGTATGTAAAATTATCGGCTGTTCCTGTTTCGTGATGTTTCGAATGGTTTCCCAAATCCATTGCTTTGATTTTTAATTCATTTGATTCATTACGATTCAGCTCCTTGCCCAGCTTTATTTAAATTAAAATTTTGCTTTTGGTTTACAGTTGGATAATCGTTTCTTTTTTTAGGGCATCTTGTTCTCCTCTCTAATTCTAAGCTAGAGTCTTACTCATCTTAGATATTCTTTAAGACCTAGTCGTTTACGATATTTAATAGTATAGGTATCTGATGCATTCTTGCCATTCATTTAGCAGAATATAGCAGAATAAATTATTGTTTAAGAAGTGATGGTCAGAAATTTTTTTTATCCGTCTTATTCTAAATTATTTTTAGTTAGGTGGGGCAGAACAATGTGAAAAATGTTCAGATTGTAAAAAAGATGGTACTCAAACATGTTTTCAAATTGAGTAATTTAAACTAAAAAATTCTAAAATGAAAAACATTTAGCTAAATTTTCAAGCTCAGGTGTCCTGGTAAGTGTCGACATGAAACCCTTGAATGTATCAAACAAACCACAACAACAAAACCAATCGAACTATCAAATACCACTGAGACACAAAATGTGTCTAATAAAACACAAGTTACAATTGATCAAAACACAACTACAAGACCAATCGAACTATTAAATACAACTGAGACACAAAATGTGTCTAATAAAACACAAGTTACAATTGATCAAAACACAACTACAAGACCAATCGAACTATCAAATACCACTGAGACACAAAATGTGTCTAATAAAACACAAGTTACAATTGATCAAAACACAACTACAAGACCAATCGAACTATCAAATACAACTGAGACACAAAATGTGTCTAATAAAACACAGGATCATAACACAACCACAAACATATTAAACAATTTATCTAATTATACAATCAATAAGCAAGAAACTTCTTCAAATAGTTATGGAATATTTTGGTAAAATTTATTTCATTAGTCATACCAGCTTGATATTCTTGAACATCACTTCAAGAAAAGATCAAGTTTAAACTAAACTTGTCAAAATAATTTTTTTTCAAAGGTGGTTCTTCATAGCTGGACCGATTGCAGTAGCTGTGGTTATCACTACGGTTTGTATTATAAGAAGAAAATCGATACAAGGCTTGATATCTCGCTTTTAAACAACAACAACAGCAACTTTTTTTAATTTTTAACTCAAGTTTTACTTAAAGAAAAAAATGACGCGTTTAATTTATTTTAGGTTTTTTCAAGGAAAAAAAATAAAATTTTTTTAACATTTTTGTTAATCGATTTTTCTCTTCTTTTGTCGCCAATAAGAATTTTTCTTTTTTTTTTTAGTTTAAATAACAAAAGAAAAAAAATTTCAGTGGCAATTTGCAAACGTATCCAAGAACGAAAAATCAATAAAAAAAATTTTTTCTCTCTTAAATAAATATAGTCGGTTTTTTAACTGATTTTCTTTAAAACTTTGTTTTATTTTACTTGTTCGCAATTGCTACCGCTTTCATTCGAAGAGATTTTCATTTGAGTCATGGATCGAATATATTTTGTTGTAACAATATTCAATTTTGTTTTCACAGTAAATTTTATTTTTAAAAATTGATTTTTTTAACAACAAAATTTTTTTTTCTAAAAGTTAACTCATGCGGATTCGTGTGTTTACTATCCGGGATATCCTAAAAATGAAACACCTGCTTATTTCAAGTAAGTATTCTAAATTTTTGCGAGAATTATGACAAATAAGAACAAGCATAATCAATCTTTCTCTTGAACCTTTTGGTCGATAACCTAGTTTTCCCAATGCGTTCCGAAAAAATCACCTTCTGTCTAAAGTCTATTGACAGACCTCGTTGCAACCATTTTCAGGAGTAAACATTTTATTTTTGAAAATTGGTTTTGGGCGCTAGAAAGGGCATATGTTTTCTAAGGTTCTATACAAGGATTCAGGATCTTAAGTCAAAAAGTTATTTATCCCACTTCTTTTACTTTTTTGATTTTTATGACTTTTTATGTCCTCGTGCAGAGGCTTTTAAAAAAAAATGGTCCAAAATTTCGGCTCCTCTGTAATTTTCTTACATAGGGAGGGGGTATAGCCACGAAATTTTTTTACATGGACCTTAAAATTTTTTCTTACTGATACCTCTTTCCTCGTGTATACAAAAATAAATTAAAGAGAATCGCCTTTTTTTACACAGATTCAAAAAAAATTGGGCATTGCTGCTCTCCTAGAAGTAGATCTGACTGAAGAATTCCCTTTTTTTAACCGTTTTCACCCAAAATTGCTTTAGAGATTTTTGTTTCCCCATCGATAATGGTCCCAGCGTCAATGGCAGATTTTTAGCTTTCAGAATGTATCTTAAAATCAATCATTGCTTTTTCCAATCATTAGTACTAAAATGTTTAAATTAAGCTCATTCACATTTGACTGCATAAAGCTGAGAGGTATGTATTACATTTTTGATTCTTTCAAAAATGTGTCCAGGGTTTTCGAAGTCGTAGAACACGGTAACAATATCAGAAAAAACAAATTAAGATAGCATATGAATCTTAATAAAATCATTTTCGTAAAATTTTTAGCGAGCCAGAAAGATCCATAAAATCTTTTTGTTTTAAGTTGTGAAAACGATTGCTGTGGTGGTACAACTCCAGTTACAAAAGATAACCTATGTTGCATAACATCAAAATCATGGATAGCTTATCCAGTAGTAGCCATATCAGTTACTGTAACTTTAGCAATTGTTTTAATTTTCGTATGTACAAAATACAAACGTCCAAAAAGTAAAACTCATTTCAATTAAAAATATTTTTTTTAAATAAAATTTTAATTTAAGAGAAGACTTCTGTTAGACAACAAGCATGGGCAAGTCAAGGTACAACAGACACCCAAAACACAGGTTTCGATTCAAACATGTTTACTATACCAAAAAATGAACCACCACCAAAGTATGATGAAATTCAATTTTTTCAAAAACCAATAATCGACCATCAAATACCGACACTTCCTGGCACAATAGAAGACACAAAGTATGAAGAGAATAGATTTTGAACCATTTTTTTACAAAAAAATCTAAATTGTACTGATAATGAAAAAACTTAAGAAAATTTTATTTTTAAATTGTTGATTTTATTGATGTAAAAATATTAGAACTCTTGAACATTTAAAAAAGTATGATCTCTCATTGGAGCAAATACATAACATTTATCTTTTTGATAGTATTCAACAAATGGATGAGCACGTATATTTTTTTCCTTTTAAAAAATTTTTCATCAAATTTCCAGACTGGAAGTTCAGTTTTTGTTCAAAAAATTACCTTCAAGTATTTTGACATTTTTGAATAGACCTTAAAGACCATTATAAAAATTGACATTGGGGTTATCAATGGAAATACAACAGTTACACATTGATCAACTTTATTGAACAAACAATAATTGAACCCGTTTGTTTCAATGACTTTTTTCAATTTTAATAATTTATCTTCGGCTTTTTTAGGGATTATAATTCCAACAGCGTATCTTTGTTTTCCTTTTGGAACCTTTACAACAAAAAAATTAAAGAAAGATTGACGTAAGGTAAACAAACCAATACGTACATGTTCTGGGTTATCATAATAAACTGCTAATTTTTCAAAATTTTTAAATTCTTCAACTGATTCAACGTTTTTAAATGCCTTTCCACAATCAGAGTATGAATCAGTGTAAAATTTGTACACTTAAATATTCGATTAATTTAGTTAAACGATTGATTTATTTGATTAGACTTACCAAAATAACCGTCATCCAATGGTGGTATTTCGATTTTAGGATCGATTGGAACAAATAAACCCGAAAGAGTCAAGTAAATAAATACTAATACAATTACAATTGCTATTAATATAAATACGAGTATTGATAAATCCATTTTTGGTTTATTTTTTTCAATTTTTGATTGAATTTTTTTGCGAGATTTATTTCAATTTAAAAAATTTGCAAGTCTTCAATTTATCAAAAGTTAACACTTAGATACCAATTGATAGAATAAAAATAAATTATGTTTAAATAATTTTGAAACATTATGGAGTACTACCGTTTTTGAAAAATTTATTTGATAGAGAGTTTTCATATTGTCTTATCAGATATAAATAGAGCCCAACCACGTCATAAAAGCCTAAAAGGGATCACAAATACTGAAGTCCTCTCGGACTCTGTCCGTAATCTATTGTCTTTTCTTGACTATAAATGCCTCTTATCTCTGATTTAAAACACCATGTCAAAATTAAATTAAGTCAAAAATTATTTGAGAAAATAAGGAATACAGAGAAATTTTTTTATCTCCGTAAGCCGTACCCGGATTGTGTAAACCAAAATTTTTAAATTCGAAATTTATTTTGCAAAGTTTTGCAAGGCATTACAGCACGGCTAGTGAAAAAAAGGCGTACCATCCAGCCTACCGTACCGTACCGCACCGCAACCGTACCGCACCGTACTTGCGTACCCTGCCTCCTAGCGTACCGTACCTTCCTAGCGTACCGAACCGTAACCTCAACGCGTATCGTAACGTAAATTCTGAAATTTGGATTTAAATCTTTATGAGAAAAAATTTTACCATTGAAGGATTCCTATACAAAGAAAAATATTTTGAAATATCATTTAACATGGTAAAAAATAATTTAATAATTTATTTGAATAAATGTTACAAAACTTTTTCTCATAAAAATTTAAACCCAAAAAATATTTCAGAATGTACATTACGATACACTAGGAAAGTACGGTACGGTACGCTAGGAAGGTACGGTACGATACGCTAGGAGGCAGGGTACGGTACGGTACGCTAGGAAGGTACGGTAGGTACGGTACGGTAAAGTACGCTGCCCAAAAATGGAACGGTACGGTACGCTGGACGGTACGCCTTTTTTTCACTAGCCGTGCTGTATCTAAAAATGGCTTTTAAAAGTTTATCATTGTAAAACACCTGGGCAAAGTTTTACTTCAAATTAAAATACTAACAAGGGGTTTTAGCTTTACTTTACTTTATTGACTAAGGATAAATGTCTGAAATAAGGAGAAAATAAATTTAAATGAATGTTCGTGATCCTGTAAATCTTTGGGTATTGAATTTTTGAATATTCTTTTAACAAAAGATGAAACAAAGCTTACATGCAATCATTATTTTGTTCGACATTTTGGGTATAAATTTGAGATAGAAAATAATTAAGTTAAAAACTCGGTCTGGACTTAAGCTGATGATAATTTGGATCGGACGTTTGATGATGCTGTCAGTTCGCAGACGATTTAGTTTGGAATAAATTTAATTCTAGCTGAAACTGTGGAATTTTGTGACCATTAAAAAATCTGTTAAATATTAAAAAAACAGCGGCTAGTTCCTCTGTCGTCATTTTTATCAAGTTTGTTTAGTCCAAGTCATTACAGTAAATTTTCAAGATTTATTTGAGGAAGTACCTGAGTATCTGAGTACCTGAGTACCTGAGGAAGTACCTGAGTATCTGAGTACCTGAGTATCTCTAAAAGCGGAATGCGAAGCGGAAAGTGACAATCTAAAGTGCGGAATCGGGTATGAGAATATAAATTTAATGAGCGTAGAGGACAAACGTCGTAGGCGCGACTTGATGCAAATCTACAAGTTGGTAAATGGTCATGAAGATATAAATTTGCTCAACGGTATCAATTTCGCCAAACCTACCACAATCAATCTTAGAAGGCAGCACAAAAGCCGATTAGTACGTGAAATCAATAAAAAGGGCTCATATCGATATAATTTTATCACAAACCGAGTTACTTCAAGTTGGAATGATCTACCTGAAAGTGCAGTATGAGCAACATCAACCCACATTTTCAAGAATATCATTGATGAGAACGCTTTTGGAATGAAACAAAGCAAATGCTGACATAGCCAATCAAGGACTAAACGCCTTAGTGTGTTGGTATAGAATTTTCTATACCGCAGCTCACATTAACTAACTAAAAATTAGAGTGTATAAAATTGATTTTTTTCATTCTCAAAGTTTTTGTACACTCATTCGTTAGAAATGTGTCTAAAGTAGTTATAGCGTTAAGTAAATAACGATTCTTAAATCCGTTCTATTGGTATCCCAAAGATCTGTTTTATACGTCTTCTCTATACATGCTCTGCACGACTCGGGTCGATTATAAACTTGTGCAGTTACATCTGCAGGGTGATGATGCGTTTCGAGTATAGTGACACGATAGCACTTGGCTTTTGACTTAGGCGAGAATTAATCATCTCGAACAATCAAATTAAACAGATTGAAAAAAATAAGGGAACATTAAACAAAAGTGTCTAATATTCAAAATAAAATCTCTAAAAAATCTGACATCATGATGCCAAACTTTCGCTTTCATGTCGTGTTCGCAAGCTTCTGTCACTTAAATGGCAACCGTTCTCAAGAAATATAAAGTTTTTTCAATTTATTTTTTAAGATCATCATCATTTGGGTATTTTTAAGCTAATCACTCAACACTCGTAGTACACGCGATCACTAGTCTTCTCCACTCTTTCCGATTTTGTGCTGTCTTCTCGATCTCCTCAACAGAAGGGGGAATGCTTTCCCATTTGCTGACTCGGTTCGTACAGACTGTAAGTTCTTATTGGCTCATCTATTTTTCGACGAAGCATGTGTCCAACCCAAGTCAATTGTCTCTTAAAAAGTTTCAATTAAATCGGAATTTGTTTGATCATTTTGTACACTTCTTCGTTCGGTATCTTGTCCAAGCGTTCTATTCCCAGCATGTGTCTATAGCAAATGGTTGCAAAACTGTCAGGTTCATTGAGGTGTTTTTGATCAAGAACCCAAGTTTCACTTCCATAAAGTAGAACAGATAAGCAAGAGGCTTGAAAAATTCTTACCTTCAGCTCAATTGATGTTGGTTTTGAAGTCCAGATTTTCTAACGTTTACCAAACGTCCGTCAAAACTTTCTTCTAGGAGTGCTATGTCATCAGCGTATGCCAAGTCGTTTTATTTCTTTTGTGGGTATCTATGAGACTTTCTTAAATAATAAAGAGTGATGGTGCAAAAACGTCTACTTGAAGAAATAAAATTTACAAGATATTTCAAATTTTTGTTTTCCTATATTGAAGGGACAATAAATTCTAAGAGACTTCCAAGAAAAAATTTTTTCAAGCATTGCTTGGGTCATTAAAGTGAATTTTACAACGTAATGAATTTTACCTGGACATTTTCATTGAACAAACATTAACACCTAGTTTAAAGTTCCAGATATACTTTTGAATTTTAAATTATTTTGCCTTCTCATTTAACAAAATAATAGCGTTTGTTTTATTTAAATTTTTAAAACCTATTTTTATTTTAAATATTGAATCATTTTTTATGTTGCTGTTTCGAAGGTAACTGTTTCATTATTTAATCAAAAAAAAAAAGTAAAAAATTCAAACGAGCCCATTAATTTTTATTTTCCAAAATTGCGTAATTGACTATTTTACATGTGAAAAATAACTTGTAAAAAATGCTAAAAATTTTTTTATTTGTATCATTTATTGTTACAAGTTGTAAAACTCAGTCGCAATGCACAAAATGTATCAATTTTAGTGTAATTTTAAATCTAAACCTTTAACGATTTTTACAATTTTTACACTTGGTTTATCTAGTCATGTGTAGAAGATTTAGATTATGGGTACAAATGTAAATGTCCGTCAGGATTTCCTGTAGCTAACTGTGAAAATAATTCAATTTTTTGTCCAACTTCGCAGTGTAACAACTGCACTTTATATTACAAATTGGTCTATTTTATTTATGAATGTTATTGTCCAAAGAAGACTAATTTTATTTGTGATGTAAGTAGCAGAAATTCAAACTAGATTGCTTTTAATCAGTTTTAAACCAAAGGGTGTTGGTCTCGGAGCTGGTATACCTATATACCTTGTTGTTTTTACAATTAACTGTGCATTTTGGTTCTTTATTGGATGTAAAAAAATTGACCAGTTATCAACTCCGCTTTGTCCCCAATGGATCTAAAATTTATTCATGAATTGAATGTCTAATTCCATTTTCTTAAACACTTACCGCAGGTTTTTATCACCTCTGCGAAACGATCTTTCTGATAAAATGGTAGAGTTTAGTTATTTAAATGTAAGAAAAGGCTCTCATAGGGGAAAAAAAGCGGAGTTAAATGATCTCTGAAAAACATACTTCCGAGTGTAATTTTTACCCGAAGTGAAGGTATGGAATCAATTATTTTCATATTAGATAGAGTAAATGAAGGACTAAATTATGATACCGTATATAAACTCATAGGGAAGAAATTGAAAAAGAAAATTGACTTTTTCATTTTTCAATCATAAAGGGTCATCATACACTCACTATAGCTTTTATCCCCCTCCCCATTTTTTATATACCAATCGAAAGCTCTCGACGAGATCTGTATTAATTAATGGTTCTTTTTTAGCTTAGATTCTTGGTTGTAAGGGTATATATAAAAAATTAGAGGTCAAAAATTATGGTGTGTATATGATGACCCTTTTAGATTGAAAATTGGAAAATTAAATTTTCTTACCCAATTTCTTCCAGTTTTTGGTATAAAATCTTTTTTTTTCCAACTAATTGGGTAGTCAAAAGTGTATTCGGCTATTCGAATGGGTTGCCGAAAGAATTTCATGATTTTTTTTATCTTAAAAAGTTGACCAATGGGGGCCTTGTGACCTGGAGGCTTCGGAATTACAGGTGGCAAGCTGTATCAAGCTTAGAAAAAAGCCAACTCCTAACTGAAATATCAGGGTAGTTAAATCCGACGTCGACGGACAATACAAATATCGGCCGTCGCTTTCGAGATTGATTGTTTCATCAGATTTAAACCGATTCTCGGTCAAAAATAATTTTTGATTCGGTCTAAACCGTTTACTTTTTTTATGTCTTAGCATAAGATTTTTGGGGAGTTAAGGGTTTAGATAAATTTAATTGGACAATTATTTGGACCAGACTAGAAAGAAAAGACGATTTTAAGTAGAATGTCAAGATTTAAAGTCCGTTTTTTTACGGGTTTTTTGATTCTGCTCGAAGGAATGACCCTCATTATTTTATTAATCTTCTGAAACTAGACAAAATTTGGAATAACACTGTGGTTTTACTTTTTTCAATTTATTTTTTACTTTTTGAACAATCGAGGCAATGAATCAATTTTCCAAAAAAATTACCTTTTTTGAACCTTTTTCAGCAACCAAAATCGAATATTTTAAAAAATATGTTCTTTATGAAGAATTTTATGTTTTCTAGGGTTTTCCTACATGAGGATTTCGAATTTATGGAAAAAGCTTAAAAACTGGAACAACGTTTTTAAAGGAACCCTATATTCAAGACCCCCCAGTCCAAAATTCTTTTTTGACCCCCCCTAATGAAAGCAGTTTTCTTAGGTTTTCATATACGTAGATTACGAATATGATATCGGAAATGGTCGATTTAGATAGTGCTGTCATTTTTCATGACGCGAACCTTACCTTTACTTCATGTATAACTTACACCCACGTTTTTCAGGGATCTGAGATAGTATTTTTTTATTAAAATTTTTTTTTAAGATTACCTAATGAAATTAAAAGACAAGCTGATGGCAAAAATTCGAAATTATCGTCAAAGTAGAATAAGTGTACAAAATTATCCACGAAATTCAAATAACAGAAGTCAAATAGCTAGTCCACCTCTGTATAGTGAAACAATAAAGAACAAAAATTATAACGATAATGAAAACTTACCCTCGTATGCTCAAGCTGTGACCAGGGTTGATAACTTTGTTGGTGAATAAAATTTTTTTAGGGTTGGAATAAAAAAAAAAGTTTTTAATTATTATTTTTTTCCAAAAATTCACCTTTGTCCCCCAGCGTGAATGTAAGAAGGTAGAACTAAAATTTTGTTAAGTAAATTTTGCACTTTTAAATTTAACTGTCCTTTATTTTGCATTCAACTGACCTCTCGAATAATTAAAATATTTCAATTTTATGTTTCAAAGGTGAGGTCAAATTTTTTATTAAATGTAAAAATATAAAAAAAAAATCGTTTTATTTTCGAACTTAAACAATGACGACTCGTCTTGTAAATCTAACATGTTTAGCCATTTCATTCGTTGCATTTGTCCTCAATCTAACAGCAAATTCATCCGATCACTGGTGGGTTGCAATTAAAAAACAAGAATTCGAAAATGTAGGTCTATGGCAAATTTGTTTCAATCATTATCGTCATCGTTTTGATTTTTACGGTAAAATATACCAAGGATGTTGGTGGGTATTTTCACCTGAAATTCGAATGTTATACTCATGGATATCACAACCTTGGTTTCAAGCAGTTCAAGCATTCTCAACTTTTTCAATGGTCACAATGTTATTTGCATTGATAATGACACTTGTTCTAGCGTGTTCACGTGAACTCGGAAAAGTCTCGTCACGATATATCATGACAACTGCGATACTCACATTGACATCAGCGTTGTTTATGGCCATTGCTGTGATTACTTTTGCAGTTAGAGGTAAAGACAGAGATTGGATGCCAAGATGGCAACAAAATTGGTACGGATGGTCTTATTCAGTAGCTGTAGCTGGTTGTTTTTTACAATTCATTGTCGGATTTATTCTACTCTTCGAAGGTACTAACATGAAATTGGTTAAATATTACATGGAAAAAATGTATATACAACGTAAACGTTTGTTCCCACCAGCTCCAAGATAAAATCTTTAAATTTTGTAAATGTTTCACTACATTCCAAACGAATCAAAATTTTGATCTGATTTTTTTTTGATTTTTAGGTCTCTTTTAAATAAAATGATTTTTTAGAACAAACAAAATTTTTTTTAAAAAAGTGATCGCACCAAGGATCGAACTTGGGACCTCCTGTGTGTTAGACAGATGTGATAACCACTACACCATGCGATCTCTAACTAAGTTTAGATTCTAATTTTAAATAAACTCTTGCATAAGCGATTCTCTTGACCAAATTATATAACTGATTAGTGTTTTATGAGGCACCTTGTCAAAGGCTTTGTTACTAACTGAATTAATTAAATCAGATACCTTTGTTTTCTATTATTTTACACTAGACTGAAGTATGAGAAACCGGTTGAAAATTTGAAGCTTCTGAGGTATTGCCAATGAGGGACTGATTTCTCAACTGAGACTCAAAAAGATCCGCTAGACTATTCAACAGCGGACTTGCTATGATGCATAACCAATTTGTTTAAAAACAAAGCTACTATATTCATCTTGGACTTTAAGTGTCTTTTTGATAAAAATTGCTCTCTTAAAGTTTCCTATTTTATCAGACTCTGTCTCAAAGTGATATGTATAAGCATATTTAGAGAATATATTGTAAGACGGCTAAATAGGGTGATTAAAGCTTATCGACAAATAAAGAACCCTAAGATTATAGATAATTCATTCTTCTACAAGTTATTTAATTTTGTCAATTGACAACATTGTTTGATCCTTTTCTTAATCAAATTTTGAATTATAAATAAGAGCTTGATATAGGAGGATATGCTTATACAATAACCTTCGATCGACTTTATTAACTTTTAAACAAACACAATTGAAAGAGACCTGGTGGCATTTTTTAAAAAATGTCATCAATAATATTAGTATTATAATAAAAGCATAATAAAAGTGGAGACATTAGGGTAAAATTAAGTAGAATAGATCATGTTATCGATTCAGATGATCTAAACCCATTTTTTGATGTTATAGGCTGTCCGTATATAAATAATTGTCCAAAGACTTCTATTCGTAAAAAATAATTTTCGGGATTGAGGGTTCGAAAATTCAATTTTTTTCCGGTAAACGGCCTTGTATTTTTACTTTCGTTACGAAAATTTTATTCACCAAATTACACACTCGTATTATATTAATTTGTAGAGGAAAAAGTCTATATAAGTTGAGAGTTCAATATTCAAGGTTTAATTTAAAGCCGCATTTTATTGAGCACTTTGAAATAAGGCTTCAAAAATTAAGGATTAGGGGTAAAATTTTTGTATTTTGACGATTTTAAATGCTCCTAATGGATTATATGATTTTCGAAATAATTTTTTTTATAACCAGTTTCGTTGAAACTGCACAGAAAGAAGGCGTACCCCGTACCGTACTGGAGAATAAAATTTAAAAAAAACTTCATTTCGTCCTTCATTTTTATTTAAAATTTCAAAATTAGTACGGTCCAGTTGGATGGTATGGTACGGTACGGGGTACGCTTTTTTTTCAGTGGCCGTGTAGTATTAATTAGGTTTTCTTGGAAGTTCTAGCTATAAATGAATCACCTTGGTAGTAATTCATTTTTTGTTTGAAAATTAATATTTTCTAAGAACAATAATTGAAAAATTACTCGCATCTAAAGAGTCAAATTTTAAACAAAATTTTGCCGATTTTTTCAGTCGCATAGTTACCCAGGTATTATTTTAACTTAATATTTGAAAAAAAAACTCTTTTTACCTTGTTTATTCAACACGCATAGCCACAAAATAAAAATGAGAAAAAAATTTTTTCGAAATCTTTTTTGTATAATAATTATTTTAGTTTTTGTAAACATCTTTTATTCGAACAAACGCCAACACGAGTATTCAATTCAATCAAAATTGTTAAATTCATCTGCTCAATGTGAACCTTTTGTAGACGTTGAAAATTATTTTATTAAAATAGACGGTGTCACGTATCCTCAATCATTGCCTTTAAACTTGAACAAATCAATCAATTTTAAATGCTTAAACTCACAGTTTAAAATTAAAAAAATTCTTTTTTGGACAAATTTTTTTAGTGATCCTTTATTTGCGTTTGGTATAGGGGTAAAAAAACCGTTTGTCGATAATCTATGTCCCGTGCATAATTGTGAGACTTTTAATGATCGATCTCGTTTAAACGAAGCCGATGTAGTAATTGTTCACATGCGTGACAATATACCTGATATTCCAGAACAAAGACCTCAAAATCAACGATGGGTATTTGCCGTTTTTGAATCGCCAATGCACTGTCCTAATTTTAAAACCTATAGAGACGTATTCAATTTTACGTCAACTTATCGTTTAGAATCCGAATTTCCACGTTTAACAGGGTCTTATAAACTTTTCCAATGGACAAATGATTCTCAATTTGATGAGTCAAGAGACTTTACACAGAATAAAACTCACATGGTTGCGGGTGTCATTGGAAATTGTGGTGGAAGCAGCGCTCGATTACCATATGTCAAAGAGTTACAAAATTATGTTAATGTAACACTTTTGGGTCCATGTGGAATTAAATGTACAGATTATTTTCAAGGTTCAGATGATAAAGATTGTAAAAAACTTGTTGCACAAAGTCACAAATTTTATCTTTCATTTGAAAATAGTATTTGTAATGGTTACATATCGGAAAAGTTTTTTCAAATATTACGGTATGATATTGTACCAGTGGTTTTAGGTGGAGGAAACTACACTCACTTTGTAAGTACATGTCTTTTTTAGACCAGTTTTAGACATTTGTTTTAAAGGTTCCAAAGTCAGGTTTTATTAATGCAATGGATTACAAAAGTCCTAAAGAGCTCGCTGATTATTTGAAATACCTCGATACAAACAAAACAGCCTATAATTCTTATTTTAAATGGAAAAAGTATGTCAAGTTTAATGAACGACTTGTTTTTAGTAATTTTTGTGATATTTGTATTCAATTAAATTTGGAAAATTATATACCATTTTGGGAGAATCGAGTTAAAGATATCGAACGTTTTTGGGGTAAAAAAGAAAATTGTAAAATTGGTAAGATAGATGATGAAAAAAATTTTGTTCTTAAAGATGTTGAAGATTAATTTTTATTAAACTTAAATAAAATTCGAGGTTTTAACTTTTCCAGAAGATTTTATTTTCACTTATTTAAGCTTTCGAGTTGTCGAAATCATCATCATTTGGGAATTTATTTCACTAATGGAAATTTAGTATTTAAAAGATAGATCTTGATGTTTGCTTTAACTCACTTTAAACGATTATTATCGAGTTAAGCCGATTTATTTTCAATGATCCCATAAATAAGTTAATTGAAAAACTTTTTGATTCGTCGATTAAAACAAATTGTAATCATAAGAGACAACAAAGCAAATTTTAAAGTTCGCGCAATGCAAAATTACCACACTATCTTAATTTTGGATATTCGACTCGATTTTCTTATTCTCCATACACGAAAACCTAGGGTTAGCCAAAATTTTGGGAGGGGTCCAAAAATTTTTTTTTTGACCAGGGGTCCGAAGTTAAGCGGCTCTTAAAGAAGTATGTCATTTTAAAACGTTTCGCTTCAATCGACAATAAATTCTATATTCAAAGAAATCATATTTTCTGATAGAGAATCGAATTTCCTGCACTTTAAGAGAAAAAAAAGGCGAAAAAAATATAAAATTCCGCGGAATATTTCGGAAAAACAGCAAATTTTTAGGTATTTTTTCAGTTTTTTGGATCTCCTTTTTTGTTTATCAATAAACGATAAATTTTCTATACAGATTCTGAAACTAGACAAAATTCTGAACAAAATATAGGTATTATTTTTAAAAATTATATAACTGATTAGTGTTTTATGAGGCACCTTGTCAAAGGCTTTGCTACTAACTGAATTAATTAAATCAGATACCTTTGTTTTCTATTATTTTACACTAGACTGAAGTATGAGAAACCGGTTGAAAATTTGAAGCTTCTGAGGTATTGCCAATGAGGGACTGATTTCTCAACTGAGACTCAAAAAGATCCGCTAGACTATTCAACAACGGACTTGCTATGATGCATAACCAATTTGTTTAAAAACAAAGCTACTATATTCATCTTGGACTTTAAGTGTCTTTTTGATAAAAATTGCCCTCTTAAAGTTTCCTATTTTATCAACATTTACTGCAAAATCACTTTAACAAACTCTGTCCCAAAGTGATATGTATAAGCATATTTAGAGAATATATTGTAAGACGGCCAAATAGGGTGATTAAAGCTTATCGACAAATAAAGAACCCTAAGATTATAGATAACCCTAAGATTATAAATTATTTTTTTAATAAATAAAAATAATCTAATAAACTCATGTTTTCTAATAAATTTATTCTTTGATCTTTATCATAACTCTTCAATAACACTTGTAACCTCTCCTCGTCCTCACAGTAGTTGTTAGTACGTGGAAGACACATGTTAATTCTTGAGTTTACACTCCAAAGTTTGATATCAAAATACGGTTCAACGCGATAATATTCTAGTTTACGATAACGACCTCGTTTTTCTCTTGATTTCAATTTACCAATGTAATATTTTTCAAAGTCTCTACTACTTGATCTGGTTGTAAATATACCAACATTTGAGGTAACTTGAGACATGATCTTTGTTCAGAGTCATCACGCATGTCGACCAAAAGACCAAGGTAAGACAGAAATATGACTTCTCATAGACTTTCTGAAATGAAAAAAACAACCATATATTGTACTTGATGGAAAAACAGTCTCGACGGCATTAATAAAAGCTTTAATGGCCGAAAAAGAGTTAAAAAAATTATTATCCATGTCTAAAGAAACTTAAGTTAATTGTAAGGAAAAAAAATTAAGCTGTTTTGATTTAGCCAATTTATAAATGCTATTATGAATCTGCGATTTTGATTAAATCTATTTTGACACTTTTATTTTGCTATGTCTATTTTAACCTTGCTATTTTTTACCGGCTCTATACCTTTTAAGAGAATTTTTTTTCAGAGAAAAAAGAAAAATTTTGCGTTGAACCATTTAAGAGAAAACTTTTTTAGAGAAAAAGATTAGAGAATTTTTTAACAGTGAAATTTTTGAATTGAAAAAACTCAAATGGACATTGATTGAGAATTTTTTTTTATATTCCAAAATCGTTAATTCGATCTAATCTAATTTTGAATCTACTCTTTGGCAAGATGTTTAATTTTTCTATTGTTTTTTTGAGACATTTTTGTGAGAATGTTCATGTACCGTAAATCCTTGCAAACTATCCCGGGGTAATGGGCTATAAATAGCTTTAACCCCCCTACCTAGGACTCGGTTATAACCTCAGTTTTTTAATTTCGAATTTTCTTTTTAACCCCGGGACAAAATTAAAAAAATAATATTTATTCCTATAAATTTAGAGAATAAAATTCAATACAACCCCAGTGTGCTTCCTAAGTATTTATTTTATAGTCGCATGGGATTTTATTGGTGTAAAAATTACACACCCATGAGCTTAAAATTTGTTTTGTTCGTGTACCTTTAAGATATGCAAACAATGTTTATTCTATTCTTATTTAAACAATAGTATCGTAAATTCTCGTTCAATGTTACATGTAACAACATCTGTATACACAAGTTTTAGCGGAATTTATGATTGGTTGAAAAAAATAATAGCGAGTCAAAAAGTCCGCTAAAACTCAGGTATTCAGGATTAGTTACATGTAACATTGAACGAAAACGTACGGTAGTTGGTTTCAATTTTTAGTTAAGAGTGGTGAAGAGTCTGATACGGATATGGAAATAAATTGAATTTTAAAGTTATTTTATTCTCTTTTTTTTTTAATTTTTTTTTATTTTTGTGAATTTTAATCGAACAAAAACCATTATAACCCCGGTCAAAAATCAATTTATTTTTTTTATAAGCTCATTTAGAAAAATAATTTTTTTCTTTTTAACCCCGGGTTTCTGGTATAATTTAAAAAAAAATATTATTGGAATAAATGAAATTTTAAAATTAGTACCCCAGTGGTTTTTTATTTGAAGCCCGTGGGGTAGTTTGCAAGGATTTACGGTAAAACATTTTTCAGTTGTTTTTTAACTGAATAATTCGAAACTTTAACAAGCGAAAATAAACTTTATTTAGTAGGCTGAACCATGATTGCCGCCCAAAGACTGGTAATGAATTTCTATTGTCAGAAAAAATTTTCGGAAAATTCATAAATATAAATCAATAAATAAGACATAACTGGGCTAAGTTTATTTGAATTTCTTCCAATTAGGGCTGCTTCATTTACTTTACTTTCCGTTACTTTACCGAGTAAATTAAAGTTTTTCCTTTACTTTCCTTTACTTTCTCAAAATCAACTCTAAATCGATTTTTTCGATACTGGAATGATTATTTCGCCGAAATAAAGCGTTTTAGAGAAAGTAAAGGAAGTAAAGGATTCCTTTACCCTTTACAAGTAAAGGAGTAAAGTATCAAAAATTTCCTTTACCTCAATAAAATCACTTTTTTAAAAATATTGGGTCATTTGCATCTCAAAAAGCGATCATTTACTTCCCTTTACCTTAACTTTACCTGAGTAAAGGGCTTTTTTTGTTATTTTTTAAAAATATATGATTTAAGAAAGATTATGATGGCAATCTAGTAATTAAATTTTTTGGTAAAAACGATGAAATTAAAAAGATAATAAACGGTCATTTTTTTTATTATTTTAACAGATTTTACAAACATTAAAAAAATAAAGGCAGATTTATCTTAACAGAATTAAAATTTTAATCTTTTCAATTTTTTCTTTATTTTTTACCGTAAATTATCAAAATCGAGTACCGTAAGTTTTTTGCAGAAAAAGAGCTTTTTTCGCGTATACATATATGTATTACGAATACAGTCAAACCTCGGTTATATCACTATGCACTTATATCAAGCCTCATTTATATCATCCAATAAAAAAAGACAAACGGCAGTCAATACTTTTACATTGAAATTTTGCCCAGTTATATCATGTTCACTTATATAATGTTTCATTTATATCATGCTAACAAAAAAGTCAATAAACATTGTTCCTCATTGTAAATTAACCCGTTTATATCATTTATGCGTCTAGCCATTTTTTTGTCATAAGACAAAAAGCTAATAATTGATTGCAAGTTTATTAGAAAACAAAACATATTTATGTATACTCGTATACATTCGTTTACAAAAATTTTGCTTTTTTTCTGGTAATACATGGCATGTAAATGCGAATACATCGGGTATGTATGCGAGTATACATAAGATATGTATTCGCGAATACATGTTCATTCATATCTTCATTTTTTAAAGCAAAGAGTTCGATGATCAGAGAATACTGCTGCACGACTCCTGAAAAAAAGGCGTACTCTGTACAGTACCTTTTTCGTATACATATTATGTATTCGTAATACATATATGTATACGCGTAAACATGTCGAAAAATAGGTTAACATGACTTATCTAGTCCGAAAAATATATATCCGTATGACACAAGTTCGTATATCGGGTACAGTCTAAAACAGCTACAACAACTTTGTTATATCGGATATATTATTTAGTCCGAAAAGTGTCACCTATTATTTGAAGCTTCAATCGGTAGATTCGTAAATATATTATAACCGTACTAATTGTTTTATGAGTCAGATTTAAAGCTTACCTTTTTATCCGACTTGGATTTTTCCCTGTTGTGAATTATCCGGGAGGGATCGTGGTGGACTTATAATCAAAACTTCTGAAGGGATATTTGGAACATTTTTTAAGTAGCTAATGTCGTTACTGCCGAAATAATCATTACTCTTACCCGTACGTAATAATTAGTACCGTATTTAATTACTAGATTGCCATCATAATCTTTCTTAAATCATATATTTTTAAAAAATAACAAAAAAAGCCCTTTACTCAGGTAAAGTTAAGGTAAAGGGAAGTAAATGATCGCTTTTTGAGATGCAAATGACCCAATATCTTTAAAAAAGTGATTTTATTGAGGTAAAGGAAATTTTTGATACTTTACTCCTTTACTTGTAAAGGGTAAAGGAATCCTTTACTTCCGTTACTTTCTCTAAAACGCTTTATTTCGGCGAAATAATCATTCCAGTATCGAAAAAATCGATTTAGAGTTGATTTTGAGAAAGTAAAGGAAAGTAAAGGGTACCTTTACCATTTACTAGTAAAGTAAAGTAAATGAAGCAGCCCTACTTCCAATTAAATCACCATTTATTAATAAAATGGCTGTCGTGAGAAGCTTTTTTGATTCAATTCTGTGCAACTTTCCTAAATAATTTTTCTCTAAAATTGTTCACTAAAATGTCTTTCACTGAATTTTTTTATAAAATTTCTCTAAATGTTTTCTCTGAAAAGTTTTTCTCTAAAATGAGTGTTTCCCTTTTTACCTTTGCTATTTTGATAAGTTTTTTTTTACACTTCTATTTTAATCAATGCTATTTTGACATAGAGTCATAATTCATTCTTCTACAAGTTATTTAATCTTGTTAATTGACAACATTGTTTGATCCTTTTCTTTATCAAATTTTGAATTATAAATAAGAGCTTGATATACGAGGATATGCTTATACAATAACCTTCAATCGACTTTATTAACTTTTAAACAAACACAATTGAAAGAGACCTGGTGGCATTTTTTAAAAAATGTCATCAATAATATTAGTATTATAATAAAAGCATAATAAAAGTGGATACATTAGGGTAAAATTAAGTAGAATAGATCATGTTATCGATTCAGATGATCTAAACCCATTTTCTGATGTTATAGGCTGTCCGTATATAAATAATTGTCCAAAGACTTCTATTCGTAAAAAATAATTTTCGGGATTGAGGATTCGAAAATTCACTTTTCTTCCGGTAAACGGCCTTGTATTTTTACTTTCGTTACGAAAATTTTATTCACCAAATTACACACTCGTATTATATTAATTTGTAGAGGAAAAAGTCTATATAAGTTGAGAGTTCAATATTCAAGGTTTAATTTAAAGCCGCATTTTATTGAGCACTTTGAAATAAGGCTTCAAAAATTAAGGATTAGGGGTAAAATTTTTGTATTTTGACGATTTTAAATGCTCCTAATGGATTATATGATTTTCGAAATAATTTTTTTTATAACCAGTTTCGTTGAAACTGCACAGAAAGAAGGCGTACCCCGTACCGTACTGGAGAATAAAATTTAAAAAAAACTTCATTTCGTCCTTCATTTTTATTTAAAATTTCAAAATTAGTACGGTCCAGTTGGATGGTATGGTACGGTACGGGGTACGCTTTTTTTTCAGTGGCCGTGTAGTATTAATTAGGTTTTCTTGGAAGTTCTAGCTATAAATGAATCACCTTGGTAGTAATTCATTTTTTGTTTGAAAATTAATATTTTCTAAGAACAATAATTGAAAAATTACTCGCATCTAAAGAGTCAAATTTTAAACAAAATTTTGCCGATTTTTTCAGTCGCATAGTTACCCAGGTATTATTTTAACTTAATATTTGAAAAAAAAACTCTTTTTACCTTGTTTATTCAACACGCATAGCCACAAAATAAAAATGAGAAAAAAATTTTTTCGAAATCTTTTTTGTATAATAATTATTTTAGTTTTTGTAAACATCTTTTATTCGAACAAACGCCAACACGAGTATTCAATTCAATCAAAATTGTTAAATTCATCTGCTCAATGTGAACCTTTCGTAGACGTTGAAAATTATTTTATTAAAATAGACGGTGTCACGTATCCTCAATCATTGCCTTTAAACTTGAACAAATCAATCAATTTTAAATGCTTAAACTCACAGTTTAAAATTAAAAAAATTCTTTTTTGGACAAATTTTTTTAGTGATCCTTTATTTGCGTTTGGTATAGGGGTAAAAAAACCGTTTGTCGATAATCTATGTCCCGTGCATAATTGTGAGACTTTTAATGATCGATCTCGTTTAAACGAAGCCGATGTAGTAATTGTTCACATGCGTGACAATATACCTGATATTCCAGAACAAAGACCTCAAAATCAACGATGGGTATTTGCCGTTTTTGAATCGCCAATGCACTGTCCTAATTTTAAAACCTATAGAGACGTATTCAATTTTACGTCAACTTATCGTTTAGAATCCGAATTTCCACGTTTAACAGGGTCTTATAAACTTTTCCAATGGACAAATGATTCTCAATTTGATGAGTCAAGAGACTTTACACAGAATAAAACTCACATGGTTGCGGGTGTCATTGGAAATTGTGGTGGAAGCAGCGCTCGATTACCATATGTCAAAGAGTTACAAAATTATGTTAATGTAACACTTTTGGGTCCATGTGGAATTAAATGTACAGATTATTTTCAAGGTTCAGATGATAAAGATTGTAAAAAACTTGTTGCACAAAGTCACAAATTTTATCTTTCATTTGAAAATAGTATTTGTAATGGTTACATATCGGAAAAGTTTTTTCAAATATTACGGTATGATATTGTACCAGTGGTTTTAGGTGGAGGAAACTACACTCACTTTGTAAGTACATGTCTTTTTTAGACCAGTTTTAGACATTTGTTTTAAAGGTTCCAAAGTCAGGTTTTATTAATGCAATGGATTACAAAAGTCCTAAAGAGCTCGCTGATTATTTGAAATACCTCGATACAAACAAAACAGCCTATAATTCTTATTTTAAATGGAAAAAGTATGTCAAGTTTGATGAACGACTTGTTTTTAGTAATTTTTGTGACATTTGTATTCAATTAAATTTGGAAAATTATATACCATTATGGGAGAATCGAGTTAAAGATATCGAACGTTTTTGGGGTAAAAAAGAAAATTGCAAAATTGGTAAGATAGATGATGAAAAAAATTTTGTTCTTAATGATGTTGAAGATTAATTTTTATTAAACTTAAATAAAATTCGAGGTTTTAACTTTTCTAGAAGATTTTATTTTCACTTATTTAAGCTTTCGAGTTGTCGAAATCATCATCATTTGGGAATTTATTTCACTAATGGAAATTTAGTATTTAAAAGATAGATCTTGATGTTTGCTTTAACTCACTTTAAACGATTATTATCGAGTTAAGCCGATTTATTTTCAATGATCCCATAAATAAGTTAATTGAAAAACTTTTTGATTCGTCGATTAAAACAAATTGTAATCATAAGAGACAACAAAGCAAATTTTAAAGTTCGCGCAATGCAAAATTACCACACTATCTTAATTTTGGATATTCGACTCGATTTTCTTATTCTCCATACACGAAAACCTAGGGTTAGCCAAAATTTAAGGAGGGGTTCAAAATTTTTTTTTTTTTGACCAGGGGGTCCGAATTAAGCGGCTCTTAAAGAAGTATGTCATTTTAAAACGTTTCGCTTCAATCGACAATAAATTCTATATTCAAAGAAATCATATTTTCTGATAGAGAATCAAATTTCCTGCACTTCTGCTGCCTGCCAGAGAAAAAAAAGCCGAATAAAATATAAAATTCCGCGGAATATTCCGGAAAAACAGCAAATTTTTAGGCATTTTTTCAGTTTTTTTGGATCTCCTTTTTTGTTTACCTTAGGTAACATAAAAATCTTCATAAAGAACAAGTTTTTTAAAAAATTCGATTTTGGGTGCTGAAAATTGTCCAAAAAGATAATTTTTTGAAAAATTGAAAGAATTTTTTTGTTCAAACCTATGTTATGTATTCTAGGGTTTTCCTGCATGAGGATTACGAATTTAAGGTCAAAAATATGAAAATCCATCATCTTCGTGATTTTTGATTTTTATGACTATTTTTCAGCCTCGATTAAACCAAAAGTTAAAATAAATTGAAAAAAATAATACCTATATAAAATAATACCAATGCAAAATTACCACACTATCTTAATTTTGGATATTCGACTCGATTTTCTTATTCTCCATACACGAAAACCTAGGGTTAGCCAAAATTTTAGGAGGGGTCCAAAATTTTTTTTTTTTTTGACCAGGGGTCCGAAGTTAAGCGGCTCTTAAAGAAGTATGTCATTTTAAAACGTTTCGCTTCAATCGACAATAAATTCTATATTCAAAGAAATCATATTTTCTGATAGAGAATCGAATTTCCTGCACTTTAAGAGAAAAAAAAGGCGAAAAAAATATAAAATTCCGCGGAATATTCCGGAAAAACAGCAAATTTTTAGGCATTTTTTCAGTTTTTTGGATCTCCTTTTTTGTTTATCAATAAACGATAAATTTTCTATACAGATTCTGAAACTAGACAAAATTCTGAACAAAATATAGGTATTATTTTTAAAAATTATATAACTGATTAGTGTTTTATGAGGCACCTTGTCAACCGTCCTCACAGTAGTTGTTATTACGTGGAAGACACATGTTAATTCTTGAGTGTACACTCCAAAGTTTGATATCAAAATACGGTTCAACGCGATAATATTCTAGTTTACGATAACGACCTCGTTTTTCTCTTGATTTCAATTTACCAATGTAATATTTTTCAAAGTCTCTACTACTTGATCTGGTGGTTAATATACCAACATTTGAGGTAACTTGAGACATGATCTTTGTTCAGAGTCATCACGCATGTCGACCAAAAGACCAAGGTAAGACAGAAATATGACTTCTCATAGACTTTCTGAAATGAAAAAAACAACCATATATTGTACTTGATGGAAAAACAGTCTCGACGGCATTAATAAAAGCTTTAATGGCCGAAAAAGAGTTAAAAAAATTATTATCCATGTCTAAAGAAACTTAAGTTAATTGTAAGGAAAAAAAATTAAGCTGTTTTGATTTAGCCAATTTATAAATGCTATTATGAATCTGCGATTTTGATTAAATCTATTTTGACACTTTTATTTTGCTATGTCTATTTTAACCTTGCTATTTTTTACCTTTGCTATTTTGATAAGTTTTTTTTTACACTTCTATTTTAATCAATGCTATTTTGACATAGAGTCATAATTCATTCTTCTACAAGTTATTTAATCTTGTTAATTGACAACATTGTTTGACCCTTTTCTTAATCAAATTTTGAATTATAAATAAGAGCTTGATATACGAGGATATGCTTATACAATAACCTTCGATCGACTTTATTAACTTTTAAACAAACACAATTGAAAGAGACCTGGTGGCATTTTTTAAAAAATGTCATCAATAATACTAAGTTGAAGAGTATGTCGAAAATAATAAATTTTCATAACTTTAGTATAATTGAAAGGGAATGCAGTCATAAAAAGAGTGAGATTATTTGGCAGCAGGAAATTAAGATTCTCTAAGCGCTACTGAACCATCAAAATTCCGGAGTTAACTTACAATTTGTTTCTTTCTTAAGACCTCTCTCATTTTTTTTCTAAAATGTCCGAATTATGTTTCATTTTATTAATTTGGTTGTTAAAGTTCAAGACTTTTTTGTGTATTTCAGTCTATTTTGTGTTATGTAGAACTTTGTTTGAGCTGAAAAGTTTTATGTTTGTGGATAACAAAATAACTCTTAAATTAATTGATAGAAAACGTGCAGCGAAGCAAAGGGTGACTACTAGTATTGTTTAAAGATCGTCCACATCATACGTAAAGGACTTTTTCACTCTAAAAAGATTTTAACATGTCGAAGATAATAAAAGTATAATAAAAGTGGATACATTAGGGTAAAATTAAGTAGAATAGATCATGTTATCGATTCAGATGATCTAAACCCATTTTCTGATGTTATAGGCTGTCCGTATATAAATAATTGTCCAAAGACTTCTATTCGTAAAAAATAATTTTCGGGATTGAGGATTCGAAAATTCACTTTTCTTCCGGTAAACGGCCTTGTATTTTTACTTTCGTTACGAAAATTTTATTCACCAAATTACACACTCGTATTATATTAATTTGTAGAGGAAAAAGTCTATATAAGTTGAGAGTTCAATATTCAAGGTTTAATTTAAAGCCGCATTTTATTGAGCACTTTGAAATAAGGCTTCAAAAATTAAGGATTAGGGGTAAAATTTTTGTATTTTGACGATTTTAAATGCTCCTAATGGATTATATGATTTTCGAAATAATTTTTTTTATTACCAGTTTCGTTGAAACAACACAAAAAGAAGGCGTACCCCGTACCGTACTGGAGAATAAAATTTAAAAAAAACTTCATTTCGTCCTTCATTTTTATTTAAAATTTCAAAATTAGTACGGTCCAGTTGGATGGTATGGTACGGTACGGGGTACGCTTTTTTTTCAGTGGCCGTGTAGTATTAATTAGGTTTTCTTGGAAGTTCTAGCTATAAATGAATCACCTTGGTAGTAATTCATTTTTTGTTTGAAAATTAATATTTTCTAAGAACAATAATTGAAAAATTACTCGCATCTAAAGAGTCAAATTTTAAACAAAATTTTGCCGATTTTTTCAGTCGCATAGTTACCCAGGTATTATTTTAACTTAATATTTGAAAAAAAAACTCTTTTTACCTTGTTTATTCAACACGCATAGCCACAAAATAAAAATGAGAAAAAAATTTTTTCGAAATCTTTTTTGTATAATAATTATTTTAGTTTTTGTAAACATCTTTTATTCGAACAAACGCCAACACGAGTATTCAATTCAATCAAAATTGTTAAATTCATCTGCTCAATGTGAACCTTTCGTAGACGTTGAAAATTATTTTATTAAAATAGACGGTGTCACGTATCCTCAATCATTGCCTTTAAACTTGAACAAATCAATCAATTTTAAATGCTTAAACTCACAGTTTAAAATTAAAAAAATTCTTTTTTGGACAAATTTTTTTAGTGATCCTTTATTTGCGTTTGGTATAGGGGTAAAAAAACCGTTTGTCGATAATCTATGTCCCGTGCATAATTGTGAGACTTTTAATGATCGATCTCGTTTAAACGAAGCCGATGTAGTAATTGTTCATATGCGTGACAATATACCTGATATTCCAGAACAAAGACCTCAAAATCAACGATGGGTATTTGCCGTTTTTGAATCGCCAATGCATTGTCCTAATTTTAAAACCTATAGAGACGTTTTCAATTTTACGTCAACTTATCGTTTAGAATCCGAATTTCCACGTTTAACAGGGTCTTATAAACTTTTCCAATGGACAAATGATTCTCAATTTGATGAGTCAAGAGACTTTACACAGAATAAAACTCACATGGTTGCGGGTGTCATTGGAAATTGTGGTGGAAGCAGCGCTCGATTACCATATGTCAAAGAGTTACAAAATTATGTTAATGTAACACTTTTGGGTCCATGTGGAATTAAATGTACAGATTATTTTCAAGGTTCAGATGATAAAGATTGTAAAAAACTTGTTGCACAAAGTCACAAATTTTATCTTTCATTTGAAAATAGTATTTGTAATGGTTACATATCGGAAAAGTTTTTTCAAATATTACGGTATGATATTGTACCAGTGGTTTTAGGTGGAGGAAACTACACTCACTTTGTAAGTACATGTCTTTTTTAGACATTTGTTTTAAAGGTTCCAAAGTCAGGTTTTATTAATGCAATGGATTACAAAAGTCCTAAAGAGCTCGCTGATTATTTGAAATACCTCGATACAAACAAAACAGCCTATAATTCTTATTTTAAATGGAAAAAGTATGTCAAGTTTAATGAACGACTTGTTTTTAGTAATTTTTGTGATATTTGTATTCAATTAAATTTGGAAAATTATATACCATTTTGGGAGAATCGAGTTAAAGATATCGAACGTTTTTGGGGTAAAAAAGAAAATTGTAAAATTGGTAAGATAGATGATGAAAAAAATTTTGTTCTTAATGATGTTGAAGATTAATTTTTATTAAACTTAAATAAAATTCGAGGTTTTAACTTTTCCAGAAGATTTTATTTTCACTTATTTAAGCTTTCGAGTTGTCGAAATCATCATCATTTGGGAATTTATTTCACTAATGGAAATTTAGTATTTAAAAGATAGATCTTGATGTTTGCTTTAACTCACTTTAAACGATTATTATCGAGTTAAGCCGATTTATTTTCAATGATCCCATGAATAAGTTAATTGAAAAACTTTTTGATTCGTCGATTAAAACAAATTGTAATCATAAGAGACAACAAAGCAAATTTTAAAGTTCGCGCAATGCAAAATTACCACACTATCTTGATTTTGGATATTCGACTCGATTTTCTTATTCTCCATACACGAAAACCTAGGGTTAGCCAAAATTTTAGGAGGGGTCCAAAATTTTTTTTTTTTTGACCAGGGGTCCGAAGTTAAGCGGCTCTTAAAGAAGTATGTCATTTTAAAACGTTTCGCTTCAATCGACAATAAATTCTATATTCAAAGAAATCATATTTTCTGATAGAGAATCAAATTTCCTGCACTTCTGCTGCCTGCCAGAGAAAAAAAAGCCGAATAAAATATAAAATTCCGCGGAATATTCCGGAAAAACAGCAAATTTTTAGGCATTTTTTCAGTTTTTTTGGATCTCCTTTTTTGTTTACCTTAGGTAACATAAAAATCTTCATAAAGAACAAGTTTTTTAAAAAATTCGATTTTGGGTGCTGAAAATTGTCCAAAAAGATAATTTTTTGAAAAATTGAAAGAATTTTTTTGTTCAAACCTATGTTATGTATTCTAGGGTTTTCCTGCATGAGGATTACGAATTTAAGGTCAAAAATATGAAAATCCATCATCTTCGTGATTTTTGATTTTTATGACTATTTTTCAGCCTCGATTAAACCAAAAGTTAAAATAAATTGAAAAAAATAATACCTATATTTTGTTCAGAATTTTGTCTAGTTTCAGAATTTGTATAGAAAGTCTATGGTTTATTGGTAAACAAAAAAGGAGATCCAAAAACTGAAAAAAATGCCTAAAAAAGTGCTGTTTTTCCGGAATATTCCGCGGAATTTTATATTTTTTTCGCCTTTAAATGACATACTTTATTAAGGGTCGCTTAAGTAGCGTTTTTTTGAAGTTTTTTAAAATTAAAAAATGGTAAACAGAGGATTTTTGATTGGTTTTCTACATATTACGACTTTGAATATCAAAAGGTGTCAAATCGTGTGGAACACCTTGGCAGTGTCTATTAACTTCATGGATCAACTTTAGTTGACCAAATATGGTCGACTGTGAAGTGCTAAGGTCACTTGATAATTCGCGAGGACTAATCCGGGGATTGCTCTCTATCGAAGGACGCTGGGCGTCCTGATCGAAATCACTGGTCTTCCAGACCCCTATTTCCTTCGAAGGTTAGTATCACCACTGTTAAACTTATTGAACCAAGCTTGTGTCTTTCTTACTTCAAGGACATTCTCACCTTCTACTTAACATATTTCGTCGGTTTCTACTGTTGCTGTGAGCCCTTTTTTCCAATAATGACGAACGAAAATTTTTCTGTTCTCAGTTGTTCTAAAATATTTGTAGATGATGAATATTTAAGATAGAAAATGGAGAACGCAGACCAGCAAAGATGATCCTTGAATTGGCAGACTTTGAGTATTCACAGCGCTTATCAAGCTTGGGATTAACTGATCTAAGAACGAGAAGAAAACGTGGTGACCTGATTCAAATTTTCAAGGTAAAAAACAGATACGAACATATTAATTTTAGTAGCGGCATCAATTACAGTCTAAACACAAAGCCTTCGGTTAGAAGATACGAGTTAGGAAGAAACTGTCATTGTTTAACACGTGAAAAAGTAAAAAATTGTCTTTCTAGATATAATTTTTTTAAAAATAGAGTTGTGAATGATAGTAATTAACTCCCAGAGGACATGGTGAGTGCAAAGAACATAAATAGTTTTATTCGATAACATTTTAAAACTACTTTTCTTCTAATCAAATTTTCCTTAGAGTTTTAGATGTCTTCATTAAAAATTTTTACAAAAACTTTTTGTATTTTTGAATGTCAATAAAAATAATTCTTAATTAAATTTAAAAATAAAATCGCGCTATCAAAATAAAAACTAAACAAATTAATTTTCAATTCACTTTCGAATTATGCAATAATAAGTTTATTTGTTTGATTCTACTAGAGTTTTTTTCTTAGGCAACACGCTATTCACCACATTATACTTCCACTTGTTTCTGCTGTTTTTTTTTGTCAGCTGGGAAAAAACACAAATCTGTTTTATTTTAAATTTCAATTCAATTTTGTTCAAACTATCATCAGGTTTAGTTCATTTTTAATTTGGAGAAGAAATTTTCATTTATTTGACATAATTATGAAATAACAGAAATGGTTCAAGGCACCAAAAATAAAAGCTTTATGTTTTCAACATTTAATTACATAATCAAGATTGATTAATTTATTTTACCTATTAGTATTTTACTCCATTTTGATAGAAAAACGTCCTTTTTTTGGTCGTTTTCTCCCGATTATGGCTATAGGAAAAACCTTTTCCATTCAAAAAGGGTACCAGTGTCAATTGGAGCTTTTTAGCTTTCAGATAATGTCTTCAAATCAAATATAGCTTTTACCAAAAACGAGTCCTTTAATGTTTAAATAGAGCACCTTGGCGAAAGGCTGCGCGGTCAATTTTTAGTTTTTTTATCGCGATTGAAAAAAATGATTATCTGAGGTTTTCGGGGGCGTATATTACAATTTTCATTTTAAAAATGACAAAATCAGAATGTTTTTTCTTCAATAAAAATTTATCGTAAAAGTCTTGAAACATAATTATGTAAAGATAAAAAAAAAGTATTGAATTGATTTTTGCAAACACATTTACCATGACTAATGCAATTTAATCAATTTAAACTTTTTGAAACCTAATACTTGAGTTCCTTATGTACAATTTCATAATTTCAAGTATTATTTAAATCGATTTTTCAATCATTATGAATGGTTTTTTATTAAAATAAAAAAAACAAAAACAAATTTTGTTTACAATCATTTTGTTTAAATTGCTCTTATTTATGACAACTTGTAAAAGAAAAGCAGACTCTTTTCCTACAAGATATATTAATAACGCTTCATAAAAAAATTTACAAAATCAATAAAATTGAGTATATCATGTTTATTAATCCTCAAAATAAAGCGATTGACAAAATGAAATAAGTTTTGTTAATTCTTTAATAAGAAAAACACCCCGATCAAGATTCATGGGATTTTTATTTTTATAAAAAAAGGAAACTTTTTCTATCTTACAATAAAATATACGTGCTCAAAGTTAAAATTTTGCAAATTCTTTTTTATCGATTTACCTATTTTTACTTTTAATATTTCTTTTAATAAAGCTAATAAAACAAGTATCACTAAGGTAACGAGAGAATTTTTTTTTCATTGTAGAAAAAGATCAAAATGGATATTACATAAATCTCAATTGGGTCCTTTCTATGAGATACTTGAGGAATTAATTTTTTCTCAGAAAAATGGGAGTTTTGGGACCCTTGAAAAACATACACTCGGGTGTATTTTTGAAAACATACACCCAGGTGTAACTTTTACACGAAGTGAGGTATGCACAAAAATATTTTCATTTAAGGTAGAGTAAATGAAGGGCTACTAAATTATACCATATTTAGACCCGCTGTCAAGTTATTTGGTGAGTTTTCACTTTTCAGGCTTAAAGAACCCTTATAAACCCCCCATAGTTGTTGTATACACCCACCATTTTTTATATATCAATCGAAAGCTCTCAACGAGATCTACATAGATAATTAATCCATTTTTATCTGGTATGCTCGGTTATAGAGATACAAATCGCCAAAGGAAAATGGCGTTTTTGACGAGAAAACCATTTAAGACTCGAATAAATTATTGGATCAGAAATAAAACTATCTAAACATAATAAATCTGAAAGCTAAAAAGCTACCATTGTTGCTGGGACCATTGCCGATGGGAAAAAAAAATCCTTAAAGCAATACACGGCTGAAAACGGTAAAATAATGGAGTTTTTCGGTCAAATCGCATCTCCTCCTAGGGGAGCCACAATCCCCAAACTTCAGTTTTCTTCCCCAAATAACTTGACAGTGGGTCTAAATATGGTATAATTTAGTAGCCCTTCATTTACTATACCTTATATGAAAATAATTTTGTGCATACCTCACTTCGTGTAAAAGTTACACGTGGGTGTATGTTTTTCAAGGGTCCGATTTTTGGAGCAGTATGCGGACTAATTTTTAAAAAAACTCGGAAAAACCGAGACGGAAAAAATCGATCGAGGTCATTAAGCTTGGTCACAGAAGTCAGCTCAAGTTATATAAATTTCAGCGTTTTCATTATTCATTCCAAAAAAATAAGGATTTATGAACAAATAAAGGTCAAATTTGAGCATCTTAAAGAGGGTTTATCTTTTAAAATTTTAAACATGACATTTTCGGAATAGAATCTATAAACGCTGATGAAATTTTATTATGATATTTATAATGCAAAAAAATGATTTGGTTAAGAAGAAAATGTCAATTAAAGATGCATATTCAAATTTGTTTTTCAAGACAAACAGCGAAAAAATATTCTTGATTAAAAATCTCAATGCTATTTTTTGGCTTCAATTTTCGAGCATTAGATTTATTTTGTGTGTAAACTAAATTTTTACTACATACGTATTTAAGAATAATTCGACATCATGATATAACATATTCGTCATTTTTGACATCAGAACCGTAATCTACGGCCTCGAAAACCTCTAAAAAATCAATTTGCAAAAATAGACAATTTTATAAAGATCGTTAAAATGCCTTTTTTTGCCGTTTTCGTCAGAGGGTTACTTCCTGGAATTGTTTACTTAGGCCAATTTGAATACCGGCGTCAATGGGAGCTTTTCAGCTTTCAGGTGGTACCTTCAAACCAAAAGTATCTTTATCCAATCATGAGTTCTTAAATGTTTAAGTTAAGTATCTTATCATTAGGCTGCAAAAAGCGTAAAATTGAGTAGGTGTGTCCGAGGTCGTATATTACGGTTCTGATGTCAAAAATGACAAATTCAGATAGCAATTTGAATTTTCTGAACTTAGCGATATAATTATTTTCCAATTGGTACAAAACCATTTCTGGAAATTATTTCAGCTGATACATAGGATGTATCACCAATTTACCAGCTCTGCAAAATCTCTGAAATAATTCTTAAAAATTACATTAAAAGATATCGAAATTAAATGCGCACTTAATTGTACACACCCACCTCTGTACCAGCTGATATTTTCTGCAATGGTCCTAGAACCTCAGAATTCCATTATTCTTAGTCTTTTTTAAACGTATTTGTTTTTTTGATCTTGTCTGTTAAGGGTGTTAATATGATACTTGTATTGTCCGATGCTCTCTTTAGACGTCTTAGAGCATGCTTTTATGCTCAAACTAACTCAGCTTTCTGTAACCAGTGATTTCAGCGAGATGTCGCTACACAATACTAGCTTGCTACGACAAGGATTGGATCATAATTTTGTGCCGGATAAGGCCGTCCTTAGAGTCTTATTTTCCAATCGATTAGTAGCCAAATTTTGTCATTTGATCGGAGGGAGAGATTTTTTAAGATTTACTTAAGCTTTTTAACCCTATGAATATACACTGTTTTTATTTAAATTTTTACCTTTGGAGTTAGAGAACGCTTGAAGTAAAAAAAAAAAACACATCTCATCTAACATATCTAAGGCTAGGTTAAACGCTCTTTCTAGCAATTCTAATAAATCGCTAACAAGTTGTAATTTTTATTTAGCACTTCTAACATGCTTCTAAAAGCTTTTTTGGAAAAAATAACTTTTAAAATCAAAACACTGTAGGTTAAATAACTTGCCTGAAACCTCGCCTTGATCGATTCGAAGTCTTTCGATCTCATTTTCTAAACTGTGTAACAACCGATTATCCGATTCAAAAGAAAAAATATGATTTAACTTTTGTAATTTATTTTTATTTAGAAAAAAGACGTCTAAAATCAAAATTACCATCGTTCCAACATAATTCAAAAGATCATGTAAAAATGGATGATCTTAAAATCTCACTACCATGTGGTTTTCGAACAGATTATAAAAATTTAAAAGATAAACCGGACGTAACAGATTGTGTTGTATGCAAAACCCATACAATCGATGTTAAACAATGTCTAACACTACCTCGTAATCGACTTGTTCTTAAACAAAAACAATTCGAACTTGAAATTGAATCGTTCGATCAATTGGACAAGAGTCTTAGTTCAAAAAAATTTGAATTTTACAATTTAATTGATAAAAGTTACGCTAATCGTTTAGGGTATCTTGAAGTACGTCGTGATGAGCTTAAACAAGAATTAATTCAAAAATGTGATGATTTATTTTTTGATTTAACCAAAAAAATAAAACAAGAAAAAATCGCCATTTTGAATCGATTCGAAAAAAAATTAATAAAAATTGATTCGATTAAAATTGAAAGTTTGAACGATGAAAATCATGACATCAATCTAAAATTAAAGTCTATTGAAGACAATTTGACTCGATTAAAAGAAAAATCAAGACTTGTAAACAAAATTATAAAACACCCGTTTAATCTAGACCCATCATTTGGTGACTCAGTTACACTTGACATTAGCAGTCTAGTCGAAAGTATTCATTTGGAACAAAAATTAAACTATATTTTCATAAAACATGAGTGTTTTCACACATTTGTAAATCACAGTGATTCAATAACAGATGTAAAGCTACTTGAAAACGATGTTATTCTAAGTGCATCGAATGATGAGTCAATTAAACTATGGCACAAGAATACAGGTCAGTTGTTGAACACATTTTTAGGTCATTGTCACTTTGTGAGCTGTCTATGTGTTTATAATAACGAACTTTTTTTGAGTGGTTCAAGTGATCGTAAAATTAAACTTTGGAATTTGAGTACAGGTGAATGTGTACGTACATACGATGGTCATGAACATACAATTTTGTCAATTAAAATCAAAAATGAAAACGGATTTGTAAGTCTATCCCAAGATGGTGTCATTAAATATTGGAATTTTGAAACAACTGAGTGTTTAGACACAATCGAAATGCAAAGTACATGTTTATGTTTTGATAGTATGAGCGATCAAAATTTGGTATGCGGTCTAAATGACTCGAAAATTATAAAATTGGATCCTAGAACCCGGAATATTTTAAAATATTACATAGGTCATGAAAAGTCAGTATGGTCGATAAGGTTACTTAGTGACAATTTAATGGCCAGTGGGTCTCTTGATGAGAGTATTAGAATATGGAATTTGGATAGTTCAGAATGTTTAAAAATATTTTACGGACACACAAAAGTGGTCACAAAGCTTGTTATAATGAGTAATAATGATTTAATAAGTAGTTCTTGGGATGGTACGATTAGAGTTTGGAATATAGAGACGGGTATGTGTGTTGGTCTTATTAAAGCCCATGATGATAGAGTTTATGCATTAGATGTGAACGAATTGGATGAAATATTGAGTGGATCCAAAGATAAAACAGTTAAAATTTGGAAAAAAAAGTAGATTAAATTAATGTTTGTAGAAATAGTGATTAGACGTTAATTGTAATAAATTGTAATAAATTTTTATTTCGAAAAATTTACTTTGGTCTTTTATTATCATCCTTGAACAATTTTTACCGTAAAGACGCGACATTTAAGCAAATATTTTAAATGCAGCGGTTTTGATGGCGAATTTTGAGAACGAAAAATCTATCATTGATTTTAAGATATTGCCTGAAAGAGCTGCAATACACGTTTGGACCTAAATCGATCGAAGAAAGAAACACAATAAATTCATTCTCGGCTGAAAACAGTAAACAATTTTCAGTGAAATAAAATAAAAGACCTATTTGAATTTTATGCTCTTTATGTATCCGTATGCAACCTTTATGGGTCTTTATGTAAAAATGGCGCCTATCCTGATTTTATGCACTTTATTTACTTGACAGAAAGGTATCAATAAAATCAAAGGAACCCTTATGCAACCTTTATTGGAAACCAGAAACCATATCAAAGAAACCTAACCATAAAATTAGTCATAATCATTTTTTTGAAGAGGCGACAGACTCGTCCTAAGAATTTCACTTAAAAATTATATAAAGTTTCTATGCTGGTTTTAAAATACATTGAAAGGGATAGGATAAAGTGCAAAAAGCCCAAAAGGCCTCAGAGTTTCACTTAAAAATTATATAAAGTTTCTATGCTGGATTTCCCACTTGGTGTTACATAAAGTATGGTCTTTATGCCCGAGCCAAATTTAAGTTTTTTTTGAAAATTACATTAAAAACGATGAGAAGTTTTTAAAACTTTTTTCGCATACTGGTTTTTAAGCTAGTCATTGGCAATAGGTCGTAACTTGTGAGTCAAATCGGCTAAATAATAAAATAATTAGTTATAATTAGTGGATTTTAAGTGATTAAAGACAATTCTTTTTAACTTTGACTTCTGTAGTCATCTTTGAAATCATTATTGAATTCACCTCACCGTAAGGATTTTAAACATTAGAAAAAAACACAATAAGTATATGTTTGAATACTTCGAAAAGTGTTTATAAAAAAGCAAAAAAAAACATCAGCTTTTTTAATTCAATTCGCTTGTTGAAAGCAACCAAAATCATGATAAATGTTTTTTAGGTATTCATAATTTTAAAAAAAAATCTACTTTTAAGTGAAAAGAATTTTGAGAATTTCAAAATTTTTGGATTTTTATTTAAATCTTTACCGTATACCACCGATATATGCCCCAGGTACAAATGCTAACACTTGCTTTCCATACATAAAAATTTGACACATGGCCCAAAAGCGAAATTTTCAAATTTTGACCCGTAAATCTATCGGGCGGTTTACGGTAAAAGAATCTTTAAAAAGTCTAGGAACAATCAACAAATTAAATTGTTCGTGGTCTTAGCTAGACTTGCTTATTTTCACATTTATTAGGGTGATTCAAAAAATTTCGCCTTTTTTAGATGGTAAGTTATTATTGATTCTAGCTCTTATGTAATCTCATAACTTTAAGTCATATTATATATTAGAATAAACAAAATTGAAGCCTCTACAAGACTATAACTTTAAGTTTTAAAATTTCTGATTCTAAGTATTTTTAAAATTGCGCAAACTTTTTATGAAGATTTTAAAAAATTTGGTGCTGTTACGTCACTATTGGAACAAAGGCCTCACAGCAACAGCAGCAAGCCACGAAATATGTCGAGTAGAAGGTGAGAATGTCCTATAGTAAGAGAGAAAGAAAAAAAATGCACAAGCTTGGTTCAATAAGTTTAACAGTGGTGATACTAGCCTTCGAAGGAAAAAGGGGTCTCGAAGACCAGTGAGTTTCTCTCGGGTTAGTACTCGCGAATTATCAGATGACCTTATCACTACACAGTCGATCATATTTCGTCACCTTAAGTTGATCCATAAAGTTGTTCCAAACGATTTGACACCTTTAGATATTCAACGTTGTATCGAAATCTGTAGAAAACTAATCAAAAATCCTCTTGATGAAGGATTTTTCAGAAGAGTAAATACTTTCGATGAGAAATCGATCTATTTTCGAAATACTGATGACAGAGACCAGCGGTTGGACCCATCTCACCCAGCCCTACCAGTCATTAAAAGAGAACGATTCAAAAAGAAGGTAATGTTTTGTGTTTGGTGGAATTATCAAGTGGTTTTACACTTTGAACTGGTTCCTGATGGTCGTAAGATAAATTAAGACCTTTATTGTGTACAGTTAGAACGAATGTACCGTAAACCCCCGCAGGGTACCCCAGGGATAAGACATGATTTTAATATTTTGACCCATGGGAATATGGTTCATTGATATCCCAGGGGCAAATCATGATTATTTTAGTTATATGGGCATTGGTTTCAATTGAATTCACTTAAAAATAAAAATCTGATGTTTAGGAAATGAATTTGTTTAAACCGGACTATCAACAATCAATCAACTAGTTGATTATTTTTCAACCGGTGGTAAATATAAAAATCCCTAAAAAGACCTCTTCAATACTCCCAGAGGTAGAAATGATATTCATTCAATTTTTAGTCATGAGGCAAAAAAACTGCTTAAAATTAATTTCTGCATTCTTTGTGTATTCTTTGTGTATTCTTTCTGTAACCCTCTACATCATATCCAGATGTCACAATATCAACAAAATCTTGTCCCAAATTTATTGTCATACAAAAACCAACTTAATTTACTATTGACTTACCAAATTTACAACTAAATTTACATTCAAAATTAAGGCTAGTTTATGTTTTGCTTACTGAGCTCACTGGCAGTATTTTTGCCTCATGACTAAAAATTGAATGAATATCATTTTTACCCCTGGGACTATTGAAGTCTTTTTAGGGATTTTTATATTTTACCCCCGGTATTAAAAGAAAAGTTCGACTTAGACCACAGTGGGCTACCCTGCGGGGGTTTACGGTATGCTTCACGAAGAGCTGGAAGGGATAGAACTTCTCCCTCATCAAGCATATAGTCTAGACCTTTCCTTTTCTGATTATCATCTTTTCAGCTATAAGGCTCATCTCCTTAGAGAGCAGAATTTTACTAACACAAGACAAAGTTGAAGCTGGGTGCTTTGAGTTTTTTAGCTCAAAAAGCCAGGAATGGAGCTAGCTGATAGATGGATAAAAACCATAATGGTGCATATTTTGAAGATTAGATGTTCACCGTTTTTTTTTATAAAAAACTTCAAAAAAACGCGAAATTTTATGAATCACCCTAATAAATCCGTTTAGAAACTATCAGAAAATGAAAGAGAAGCCAGTTCTGGGTCTTGAAACAATTGTTTGAGTTTCTACATTAAACTCCTCGTTTCCCTGTTAAGCCTATAAATAAAAATCTTAAATGGAGATTCTATTTTATTTAAATAAAAATAGTTAACACTAAAAAACTAAAGTAATAAACAACCGCATTTATTGGTATAATTACATGTTTATTTTTGCCTATAAATGAGATTAAGGAAATTCAAAAAAATTTCCTTATTTATTCGCTTGAACAAAATAAAACAAAATCGCCCTAATCAGTTTTTGTTTCGGTCAACGCTTTTTGTTCTTCTTTTTGTTTTAAAGATTGTTCGTACAAATAAATTCTTGTAAATTGAACAGTACCCGTGCAACCGACAAAAAAATTAACTGCAAATAAAGAGTAATTTTTTGGTATTATAACCATGGCGTATCTTGACCAAATAAACCCGGTACACATTAATGAAATTGTTTGATTTTTGGAGAGTTTATCAGCTGGTCTTGCCATGTCACCAATGCCTGCCAATACCAAGCCCCATTTGGCTATCGGAGCCCAAAAGTGAATTGTTTTAGGTCCTGCTGGATGATCCCATTTTATCATTTTGAGGGTTTTTGCAGACAGCTTTCGCTCGGCTGTTGCTATTAAAAACCGATAAACACTCGACAATATAATCATTTTTAAGTTTTTCTAAAGAGAAAAAAGTAATTTTGTTTTAAGAAGCGAAAAATAATATAATAGCGTCCCAAGTTAAACAAGAATAAAAAAACAAAAATCTTTGTTTCGTTATTCAAAACATTAACAAAATTTATTTTTGGTTAAACAAAATAATAAATTTACATTTAAAAGTTCAGCAAAATTATGTAATCCTAGATCTAGTTATAACAAAAATTTTATCGCTTCCAACTTTACATTCTGTGCGTTTATTTTTACAATGCTTCCAGGCATAAACAGGCAAGTTTCGCAAATCGTGGGGAGCAAGGTTGTCCATCCGACTTTGTAAGTTTCAAGGTTAATCAACAAGCTGAGACCCTTATCTCTATATCCTAATCATTTACTTATTATATATGCCACTCAAAACCGGTGATTTTGTTGATCAGGATTCAACAATTTCTTTCTATTTTGTTATGAATTATGCTTCACGGTTACGAAGGAGATCAGCAGAATAAGTTGCCAAATTGACATAATGACGAAACTGACGAGTCACTGTTCCCATCACGTCCCATGAATCCCGCTTTAAAAATATTTTTTAATTTGTAGAGGAACCTAACTTCGTCATAGTCTTTGATAAAGTTTCTCATCGTAAACTGCTGTACAAACTACGATTCTATGGATTTGGTGAAAAGCTAATCGCTTGGATCCAAGCTTTTTTAACAGGTCATACTCAGAGAGTTTTACTTGGAGAGTCTTGTTCAAATTGGCTGATGTTACAAGTGATGTACATCAAGGGTCAGTTTTAGGATCCATTCTCTTTATCATCTTTATTAATGACATGCTAGAAATGATTCAGTCCGATTGTGAAGCTTACGCTGATGACACTAAGATAATTTCAGTCTTCAGCAATTTTCAGCCAATTATGAAACTTCATGAGATTTAGATAAGGTCATCAGACTCAATGACCAAATGGTCATCAGACTGGTCTACTCAACTCAATGCTGAAAATGTAAATTAGTTCATTTTGGTTATTCAAATACAAAGTTTGATTACGATATTCAATCAGAGAGTTTATGTAGACAACCACTAACAAAGTCAACTTGTGTAAAAGACATTGGTATTTACATCAAGAGCTATTTCTAATGGGATGTTCAAATTACTTCAAAGACAAAACCCAGATACATGTTCCCACCCAGATACATGGCTTTGCACTTCGATGAATTCAGTTCAGTCTACCAAAGTTTAGCCCATTCTGTCAATACATGCAAGTCTTGTTGTAGTTGCAGAGATCCATCTGAATTACTAGTTCTTAACAATTGAAGTTCATCTACATACGACAGTGAAACGTCTACAAAAAGAATCGGTCCCAAAACAAAACCTTGTGGTACTCCACTCGTAACTTTCTCCGACTCTGAAACGGTATCACCAAGTACTACCCGTTGTTTCCTGCCAAGGAGAAATGATTTGATCATTCAAAGGCTTCACCAACAATTCCATACACCTTTAGCTTAATCAATAATTTCTCGTGGGATAACTTGTCAAACGCCTTCGAGAAGTCCGTATACAGTGGTGCTATGATCACAGTAATTTACAAAATTTTACGTAATTTCTGGTAATTTTACCATATTTTACTCTTTTCTGCGTAAAAATGGGTAATTTTACGCAAATTAACGAAGGTGAAAAAGAGTAAATTTACCCAATTTTACGGAAAACGTGGTAAATTTACGGAAATTTACGTAAAATTATGTAAAAACCAAAACGGCCAAAAAAAAATTCAACCCTCATTTGGTTTTTCAAAAATCTTCACAAAATAAAAATAAAAAAAAAAACAAATTTATGTTTAATTTAATAGTTAACAGGCTAATGAACAAGAAAAAGCATTTTTTTTTTTACCTTGACTTATGATTCGGCTTCCTATAATAAATTTATTGAAAAAAATTCAGAATTACAATTGGCCGTTTTTGTTTTTACAGTATTTTACGTAAATTTCCGTAAATTTACCACATTTTCCGTAAATTTACTCTTTTTCACCTTCGTTAATTTACGTAAAATTACCCATTCTTACGTAAAAAAGAGTAAAATATGGTAAAATTACCAGAAATTACGTAAAATTTTGTAAATTACTGTGATCATAGCACCACTGTAAATTATATGATCGAAAATAAAAACCACTGTAAGAATGTCGCAAAACCGTACTCAGTGGAGGAATCTCTTTTGAATCTATGCCCGAATGGTGATGATGATGCAACTTCAGGCTGGCTTATTAGGACACTGAATATACAAATTTAGAGAGGGAAACTCCAAGTTTTGGTGGTCGAAAGGTTATGTCAAATATTCAAGCAAAAGATTTTTTGGCAGGGGGGAGGGGGTTTAGGGTAAAAGTTTTTTTTTTTAATAAATTTTATTTATAAATATAATTATCAATAAATAACTAAATATAATATTGGTTTATCAATAAATTCAAAAGAAAAAAAAAATTTGTTAAAAAAATTTTGTTTTAAATTAACTATAAACATATTCCGGTAAAAGTAAGAAAAAAAATTTTCAAGTCGAGTATAAGTTAAATAACTCTATGATTGATAGCCTAGAGATTGCATTTAAAAAAAAAAAATATCAATCGATCATCACAAAACTGGCAATGTGAAGATTCGTATCAAAGAACATTTGTATCAAATGGATCAAAATTGAAAATAATTTTTTAAAGCTAAACGAATAGAAAAAAGCTCTGCACAGATGTTTTTTAGTGATAAACATTTAAAAAGCCACCCTTAGGATAAGCTCTGCAAAATTCTGCAAATCTGCAAAATAAATTGCGTAGTTATTTTCAATCATTTTCATGTATTTTAAAATATTTAAATACGCAATTTTTTTGCAGAGTTTTGCAGAGCTTATCCTAAGGGTGGCTTTTTAAATGTTTATCACTAAAAAACATCTGTGCAGAGCTTTTTTCTATTCGTTTAGCTTCAAAAAATTATTTTCAATTTTGATCCATTTGATACAAATGTTTTTTGATACGAATCTTCACATTGCCACAAAACTCCATTATTCCGAGACACATTATTTTTTGTTTTATTTTTTTTTTTAAAGAAGATTCGGATGAAAAATAAATTATTGAATAAATACAAAAATTGCACTTTAAAAAAAAAAATCTAAATATATACAAAAAAAAGTAGAAATTCTTATGGCTTATGAAAAAAAAAAAATGAAAATTTTTTTACAATTTCTGACTCTAATAAAAAAAAACGTGAAAATTTTTTTTTTGATTCCGTACGATTTTTGGTTCCATTTTTAGATGCTTATCTGAATTTTAGAAAAAAAAAAAAAAAATGTCTATCTATTCTTAACACGACATGTAACTGGTGTAATAGGCGCTTCACTACTTGTTTGAAGTGAGGTATTTAAATTAATATTTAGCAGTGAAGTTATAAGCTCGTTCAATTGATTAATAGTTTGTGAATTTATTGGATTAAATTGAGCAGCAAAATCAAAATCATTGTCTAATAGTGACGATCTTGACGATGAGATTAGATAGGAATTTGGCGATGGTGATTGTGACGACGATGTTGATGACGATGACGATGTAGATGATGAATTAAACATAAATTGTTGCTGAGGTACTTGTGGTGTGTAATCATAAAATTGTGTCAATACTAAATCATCAGCCTTTTTGGTTGGTGTTTCAATTTTGTCACTTACATCGTGTATAAAGTGACAACGTGGTCCATACGGACAAAAACCTTTCGAATGAAATGTCTTACAAAAGTCTGTTTTGTATTTAGGATGACGCGATACGTCTTTAAGCTCGTTTAAACCGTGCGCAAATTGACACTTATCGCCATATTTACACTCACCATTTTCGCTAAATTGTCGACACATTTCTGTTTTGTATCGGCCATAATTTATCGGTTTTTGTGCTTGGGCTTTTGGTTTATAGATCTTGTGTTTACGATTGTACTTGGTGTTGTTTTGGTGACTGTGTTCCGACTCGAATTCGAACATTTTTGCGCTTTGAAAAATTTTTATTCAAAAAAAAACATTAAAAAAATCTAAACAAAAAATTGATTTTACATAATTTTGATCGATTTAATCGAATGTCATGAAAAATTATTTTAATTTGTTTTGAAATTTCAAGGGAGTGCTCTCTTTTTTTGATGAAAATTCGAGAAAAAATTGACACCTTTCAGTTTGGAGACATCAAGATTAAGCTTTTAGACTAAAATTGGACTTGAAATGAAATGGAGGGGGGGGGTCGTAAGAAACGAGCCATGGTTTATGAAAAAAGTGACCATCTAAGTCTTAAAAATAAAACTAGAATAAATATTTTTTAAATTAAAACTTTTTCTTTCATAGTGGAATTAATTAAACAATGAAAATTTAACAAACATATGTAAATGATTGTGAATCAAAACGAGATTAATTAATTTTTTTTTTTGATTTACGTAAATTTTTTGAAACGTAAGAGAAACAAATCAAGGTTTGTTTTGAATGAATTAATCTAGCTGAATCAACAACAAACACGCTCACATACACATACTCTCTCTTAATAGATAGGAAACTTGAAATTCCAAAACAAACATTTTATACAATTAATTAAATTTATGGCCAAGTTTTTAAAATTGATTATTTCAAGTTGTAAACTTAATTAATCATTAAACAGAAAAAAATCTCAAAAAAAAAAAAAAAAAAGATTTTATCTCAAACACTTAAAAATTTTGACATTTCAAAAAAATTTTGACTTTCTCTCTTTTAAAATCGATTTAAAAAAGACTCTCTTGAAAAAAAAAACAAACCTTGATTTAAAGCCATTATCTTTGAATTAACCTGATTAAATTTGATCGATGGTAGACTTGGAACAAAAAAAAAATTAAGAAAAGCTAATAAAAAAACTAAATATTTAATGGAATCGAATAACACAAGTGCTTAATATTTTATCTCAACTCATTTAGTATTGGGGGTAAAATTAACAAACTGTTTGTCGAACTTGGTGTTTTTTCTTAAAATTTCAAACAATTGAAACAACAAAAAAAACGTAGGAGGACTGAAATGAAATTGAAACACACGCACAAGACTTTTGTAAAAGTTGTAGTTTTTTTTTTTTCATTTTTAACTTGGATTGGTTTTAAATGAAAAAACTAATTTAAGAAACCGTTCAAAAAACGTCTTGATGAATAAAGAAATTCTCATAAAAAAACAACCATCAAGGATCCAGGTAGAATATTTGTCTGTTTTTATTAGACAAATAGTTCTTAAATAGCATCTTTAACTGAAATTACATTTAAAATATCAAGAGTAGTTTTTTTTATTTCTTTTGAAAACCCTCGTTTTTTTTTTATAGTGAATTTCAAGTCCCAATTTGATGCATATTTTTTGTTTCTCTTTGTTCAAGTTCTGTTTCAAATAAAAAAACATTATTGAAGTTGTTGTTGTTGAAGAGCGATGAGTCATTTTTGTTAATAGAGAGAGATGAATTGCGTTTTTAGGTAAACAAGTAAAATGAAGACCATGTTTTTTGAGATACTAAAAAAACATTATTCTGCTACTTGAAACAACCTGGATATAACTTCAGCTGAAATAACCTTACAAAAAGTCAGAACGAGGGATACTGGGATAAACAAATTTTTGAACGTGCGTCAAAATGATAAAATTTTTTACTAAAATTTAAAGAAAGAAATAAAAACAACTTTTAAAATTTACAGCTGCGTTCTAGTTAAATAAATTTAGTTTTTTATCTTATCAAGGTATCTAAAACTAAACATAAACTTTGTCGAAAAAACACAAAAAACCTGCTTAGCCAAGCAAATTTTAAAGTTCTAGGATCTTAAAATAAACGGCGATTAGAAACAAAAATGAAAAAAAAACTAATATTAAAATATTGTAAACTAAGCTATTTACCCACTAAAAGTAATTAACACGCCCTTGTAAACGAAACAAAAAGTGATTCAATGGGTTAGTTGTTTATAAGTCTATCAAATTGTAATCTAAAATTTACATAAAATTTTTTTTTTTTGATTGATTTTGTTTCTCTGAATGAAAAACTCCATAGTAAAAGAAAAAAATTAGATAATTAAATTAAATCAAAAAAACATTTATTTCAGAGCACAGAGCAACGATCAAAACCAAACAACAAACAAAACGAAAAAAAAAAAGAGAGTTTTTTTCCTATGTTTTTAATTAAGAACGAAATTAAAAAAGAACCCTCTTTTTTTAAAAAAAAATTTCTTTTATTGCAATTTTTTTAAGTTTATAACAAAAACAAAAAAACGCAAATTACCTTTTTAATTTAAATTTTTTTCAACACTGAATGATAAACAACCCTCTCTCTTTTCTTTTTTGTTGTCTATAACAGCACTTGGCTTTTTTTTAATTGAAGTTATAAAAGAAAATTTTCTTTTTTTTTTTTTTTATTGTTCAAAATTAAAAAAATTGCTGATCCAGCAAATTGTTCTCCTTTAGGGATTTTGATTTAATATTTTTAAAATTATTGTTTCAACTTGGTCAATTTACATTATACTTTGAATACACTTGAGGATGCAAAATTTTTTTGGATTTGAATGGTTTTTTGAGTGCATCTTTTTAGAATATATGTGATAAAATTTGTTGAATTATCAAGAGGCTTATTTTAATCTTTTAAAATGATCCTTGCTTTTAAAACGACCCATTTGACTTGAGCATTGGGAGTACGTTACAGAAGGATTAATGAAAATGTAGTCTCACTTGGGTTTAAACTGTATGAACTTATCTCAGCTCTTTTTCCCATGCAAACCAAGTGAGAGACTATTCAACTTAGTGTTGTCAATCGAGTAATTTTTCATACCCAAAGCATCGATGTCAAATTGTAGATTTTTAGGCGATTTGAAGTTGCGAATCAATATAATAAAACCAAAAAACTCAATTTTATTTTTAAAATCTTTAGAAAAAGTACCTATAGTTTTCTTCTTATGCAGAGATATACCTACAAGGTCAACATTACATGTAAAACCTTAATGTAAGATCTGCAAATTTCTGCAACAAAATTGCGCATTTAAATTAAATCTATTTACATTGTCTGCATTCTGTACTCTGCAAATATATTTTGCAGATTTTACACTAAGGTTTTACATGTAATGTTGACCTTGTAGGTATATCTCTGCATAAGAAGAAAACTATAGGTACTTTTTCTAAAGATTTTAAAAATAAAATTGAGTTTTTTGGTTTTATTAAATTGATTCGCAACTTCAAATCGCCGATTTTTAAAGGTTCCGGGAATTCAAAACTTCCACACGCTATTTCGATATCAGATTCGTAATCTGCGTCCCAAAAAAACTCTAAAATTGTATTTTTTTATTTTTCGAAAAAGGAAAAATTTTTGACCCCCCTTCCCTAGTTTTATAGAACAAGAGTAAGTTGGTAATCATTTCTGGCCGATATCTCAGCTATTTGATCATAAATCATATGTAATGGGGATATATTCTGAAAGCGCATATTCTAAGCTACATGATAATGTGTTTAATTTTGCGGAAAAAAAATATGGTGTGATTTATACTAGGAAAAAAGCGGAAAAATGTGCATAATTCCAGTTAAATCGAATCCTGTCCTTCAAAATACCAAATACCACCAATTTTTATTATAGATTCTGAAAGTAGACAAAATTCTCTACAAAATGTTAGGATTATAGTGGGTTAAAATTGGGGGTATTTGGTATTTTGAAGGACGATCGATCCGAACTTTGGAGGATCCTTAAAAACAGGTTTAGGAGGGTGGTCTTATGGTACATGATGAAAGCGCTTTCATCCATTAAGCCTACAAGGAGCTTATATTGTCATAGCTTTTTAAATACTTTGAAAGACAAACTTGAAATCTGTCATTGCGGTTCTGAAAAATTAATGAGACTTGTGAAACCTTGCATACAGTCTTAACACAATATACCAAATATTACTGACCTTTAGTTGTAAGTAAAAAATAAAGCCTAAAAAGTAAAAATCAAAAATTTGAAAAAAATAAAATAAAATTTCGGTAAAAACAAACTGAAAAATTCTTTTTTTTTACATAACAGGTGAACAATTTAGGTTTATAATTTTTTTTTCTAAAGTTCAAGTGGAAAATAAAATTTTTCAAAAATTATAATTATACCCTGGTAATCTCTTTTAAGCAAAAACAACAACAACCAAACATGCAATTAATTTTTGAAACTTTTTGTTAACCTATGTAAACAATTAAACGATACTGAAATTTTTACAAACAATAGAACCACTGTTCAGAGCTCAATAGGACCGTTTTTTACTTTTTGAGAAACAATAGAGTTTTTAAATGCCTGAAACAATGTAGCTTGTATTTGTGGTACCATTTTGAGTTTATAGTGATATAAAGTTAATGGTCTAAACTTAGCCTGCTCATGAAAGAACTCTTCAACGTTGTGAGCGTATGGCAAATGTTCATCTTTGTGAGCGTATGGCAAATGTCGCGACTTTGGATAATAAAAAATTTTTTTTTTTTCATCTAAAAAAAACATTATCAATCAAAAAAAGAGGTTCTTTCCTAGATAAAAAAACGAAGACAATAAAGTCGAGGTTTAGATTATTTAATAAAATTTGCTTTATTTGTTTAAAATAAAATAATTTAACATTTTCAAATTTTTTTTACCTTTCTAATTAAACGTTTTAGATCAAAAGTAAATGATAAAAAAAAAAATTTGTTTGGCAAATATTATGTTTTAACAAGTTTTTGCCATTTTGAAATTAGACCGTAGCTCATTCTATGAAAAAAATAAAAATCTTTTTTTGCGATTTTAAAAATAAATATGCTAAATTTACAAATTTTTTTTTAAACTTCAAATCAACATTTTTTTTAATCAGTTCAACATTTACAGACAGACTGTTTAACATTGATTTTTTATTTAAATATGTAATGTAACGGGAGTTGATTAAAGTCTGTTCAATAATTGAAATGATTAGTTAATTTGTTTCAAGTCGTAAACAAATTTTTTGAGATGTATTGAGAATTTGCCTAACCAGTGTCAAGTTCAATAAGTTCCTAAATTTAACTCATTTTCTCCAAGCTTCGATATTTGAACTTGAATTTCTTGGCTTCATCTCCGTAATATACGCTGGATCTCTTCTTCAAACATTTAAAAACTCAAACTTGGGCCTAAAGACTGAAAACTAAAAGCTATCAATATTGAAGGATTATTTTTTGCGCAAAGCCACAATGAGGTGAGAAGAATGTTTCAGTTGCTTAGACTAAAGACTGCAAGGCCTAATAAGTACTACAACCCTCATACTGATGAGTCATGTAGATTCAGGAAGCTTCGGATTCTACAATCTTTCCATTTTTATATGAAGAACCCTGAAGGAACATTGAAGTAGTAAGGATAATAATTTTAGACTCCAGAAGACTCAGCTTCCTTTTGAATTCTTAATTTATTCTTAATGTATTTTCCCTCTTGAGTCTAACACTGTTTTACAGCATTTGCGAGATTCTCAAATACAGCTCTTGGTATATATACACGTTTCGGAAATTGTAGTTATGTGATGTATTTTAAGAAGAAGGTGACCTCCTTTGTTCCTAAAGAGTCCACTTTCGGGTTCATAAAACACAACAGTTTTAGCTTGTTCGCTTTCTGGTCTTCTTTGCGCGTGACCCACTCAGCTTAGCTGTCTTGTCTGTATTTTCTAATTTGGGTTCACCATCTTGTAGACTTCTGAGTTCGGTATCTTTTCAAGAGGCTTTATTCCATTCATTTTCTAGAGACAATCCACGTATCACTGCCATTTAGGAGAATTGAAATTGTTTCAGTTGCTTACAAAAAAGACTGCCAGGCCTAATTACCAAATGCTCGTATTCATTTTAAGTACTTTAAAGGCCTAAAAAGAGAAACTCTTTTGACCATGTTAACTTAATTCTGAGATGTATTGTACATAAAATCCTTGATCAACTCTTTCCCCATTTATTAGCATAAAGAAGATGAAACTAGATACTACTCTCACTTAAGATTTTTTTGAATATTTTTCTAAATTTATATAGAACTGTACACAATTTATTTAAAATAAATTTTGCTTGAGAACCCTCAAAGTGACCAGAAGCCGTTGTCTGAATTTATTTCAAAATCTAATGCCAGGTCAAAATCGTTGAATATTAAAAACTCTACAACAACAAAAAAAAAAAACTAAACCAAGACTCATTCAAAATTCACATGTCAATTATTTTTTATAATCCATAACAAAACTAGAACTAATTTAGAATGAAATTAAGTTGAAAAAATTTTACCTTAATTTTTTCTAAATGTCACAAGAAAAAAATTTTTTTTTCTTTTCAGCAAAAAAAAAACTGAACATGGAATAACAAAAAAAAAAATAAATTTTTTTTTCAAGTATTCTTAAAATTTATTAAAAAAGTTTAGTAAACAAAAAAATTGTTTATTCACACACACACACACACACAAAATGATAATTGTTATTTCTTTCTATCAATTTAATTAACTTTATTCGACTTCGTTTTAAAGAGAGAGAGAGAAAGAGAGCAAGAGATAAAAATGAGTGCTTTTTTTTCGAAAAAATTCAGCAATTCTTAATTTTAAATAAATATTTACTTATTTTTAATTTTCGAACAAAAAACTTATTTCCGATAAATAATTATTTGCTTAATTAAATCAAATGGTATAATAAGAGACCTATACTTCAAATTTTGAACTCATGTTTCCCGGGCTTTTTTATAGATACTGTTTTATTTTATTTTTTTTATCAAGCTTCTATTCCATTATCTATTAATTGTTTACTTGAGTCTTTGTTTAAATTTCGCACAAACACTTAAAGGCACTAAGATTATTTATAATTAATTTAAGATTAAACACAATTAATGAATCTACTCTGAGTAGACTAAATAAATTTCTAGGATTAGAAGCCTTGACATAAAAAATAAACTTTTTTTCTATTATTAATGTTTATTTGAAATCCCTAGAGAAGTACACTGAAACTTTTAGAGTGTAGATACTTACTTAGGTATAACTTGCCTTTGGAATCAAGATCTATATTTGAACATAAAATTTTTCGATTCAGACATATGTACCCATAAATTTTAAGGTATTGGGTGGGTATTGGTTAGCCGAAAAATTCAGGTTTTCGGTTGGGATAGGGTATGGGTTACCCATAAATTTTGGATTTCAGGTATGGGTCTGGGTTGGGTAATTCGTAAAATTGGGTATTTATACCCAAAACCAAATTTTTGACCAAAAAAAACCCTAAAAATTTATACATTACCCAAATTTTTGGGTTTCCCAACCCAGACCCATACCTGAAATCAAAATTTTATGAGTAACCCATACTCACCCAATACCTTAAAATTTATGGGCACATATGTCTGCTTACAACTAAAAATATGCGTTTAATTTTTGCAATTTCTTGGATTTTCAGTGTAATGATTTCAATATTTGGGGTTATTTCTAATTTTCTTACGAAATTTTGATTAAGAAACCTTCTAAAAAATAAAAGGGATTCTGTTTACCTAAAAGGTTTGAACAGAGTAACCAGTTTTCGAGTTAAGAAGTCTTATTGTAAAGTCAGAAAACACCTAAAAATTGGAATTGAATAAAATTTTTTAGTTGATAGAAACAACAAAAAAAATATCTGTTTAAATACTTGAACTAGGTAGAAACTAGTCTGATATAAAATAAAAAGTAAACAGTTGAAACCCTAGTCGTAATAAGTGAGAAAAAACAACGGATCTTAAACAAAATTCTACTCAAGTGTTTTTGCTCTTAAATACTTTTTTTTTTCTTACATTTTTCTTACAATCAATTTTCGAACAAAAAAAGTACAGTTGAAAATTTTTTTAAACGAAAACCAATAAATTTGTTTAAAAGAGTCTGACTTTTTTTGAATTTTAATGATTCCACACAAAATAGAGGTACCACTCTCATAAGACCCCCGCCCTATTCAAATATTTACCTACAAGCTAAATATTAAATTTTTAGTTGCACGAAAAAATTGACTTGAAAAAAAAAAATTTTAATTATTGAAAATCTTTTAATAATCGAAATACAACTAAAAAAACTAGGTAACATTTCTAATAGGTTTTATATTATTTTTTTTTTTTGAAATTGATTAAAATCACCTTGGTTACACTTTTTTTTAGCTATCAATTAACCCGTTCTTTATGGCTATATGTGTTTTTAATTACTTGATTTTTATTGTAATTTTCTTTTTTTGTTTGAATGAATGATTTTTTTTTATAGGTTGGTAGAATGTTACGGATTTGAAAGTCTGTATAAGTCGGTCAATACAAATTTTGATTAAAATTTTTGAAAAAAGACCAGACATTTGGACCTTGGGATATTCATGTCAAATGATCTTAAGTGGAACAAACAATGTTCGGTTGCTGCTGCGAAGGCGAACAGTGTTCTGGGTCAAATTAAGAATTCATTTTCATACCTTGAACGAGGTACAATTATCCCGTTGTATACGGCCCTGGTTCCCTAAATTTAAAACAGACATTAGTGTTCTCGAAAGGGTTCAACGAAGAGCGACAAAATTGGTGAATTCGATTAAAGCAAAACCATATGGAGAAAGACTCAGGATTTTAAAACTATTGAGTCTTGAAGAAAGACGTTTAAGAGGTGATCTGATCCAAATGTTCAAAATAGTTCACAATCTCGAAGAAATTAAGTTGGTGAGAGGTGGAAACTATTCTGTCTCTCAATCTTAGAAGATCAAACGATAAAAAATTGGTGAGAGAAATAAATCGTAGAGGATTGTATCGCTACAATTTTTTAACAAACAGAGTAGTTGAAGTTTGTAATAGACTATCGTCGAGTGCAGTGAATACAAAGTCACTGCAGGACTACTACTACTACTACTATATGTACCGATTAATTTTAAGGTATTGGGTGGGAATGGGTTACCTATAAAATTTGAGTATAAATACCCAAAACCCGTACCCACCCAATACCTTAAAATTAATTTGCCTAAAAGAGATTCTTTTATTCTTAAACCTCGTTATTTTCCGAGATCTATTCAGTGTTTAAACCTAGCTGTAGATACATATACTCTCTGCTCTCTATACCTTTGCTACATGTTACCCATCAAAGACACTCATACTAATGAGTCTTGTAGATTCAGGAAGCTTCGGATTCTACAATCTTTCCATTTTAATATGAAGGAGCCTGAAGGAACGTTGAAATATTAAGTATAATAAGTTTAGACTCCCGAAGGCTCAGCTTTCTTTTGAGTTCTTAATGTAAATTTCTAGCATATTTTATATATACCGTGAATACCACACCGCGTTCAAGCATCGTATACCCTTGCAATGAGGCGTTTGCCCTTAAATCTGGGTTTTATCCAATTTTCTGATTGGCTGAAAAAAAAATTGACCAATCGAAAAATTGTATACAACCCGAAACCCAGGTTTAAAGGCACGCACCTCATTTCAAGGGTATACAGTAGCTATTAAGAGAAGGTTACATTTTTTATTAATATTTTTGAAAAATATAATAACAAATTTCCTCGTATTTTTATATACCCCCCCCCCCCCCCGTTCGAATTTTTGTCGAAAACTTCCGTTTTAAAATTGAAGAACAACAAAAAAACAAAAATTTATCATATGCCATTTTAATATTATTTGATTCACATGTTCATTATCATTCAAAATTTTAAACTCTCAAGTTATATAATTTAGTAAAATGATTCATTCATATGATTTAAGTTTACAATATATATTAATTGAAATAAGACGATTGTTAATACTAAAAGGAAACAAGAACTTTAAATAGTTGTTGAATTTATATATTTATAAACCCACATACTACAAAACTTGAGATTGAAATCACAGTGCATAAAAATAAATAGAAAAACTTAATTTTCTTTCTTTTTTTTTAAAACTTAATTATTTTTATTTTAATTAGTTAAAAAATATAAAAATTATAAATTAATTGGAAAATATATGAAAGGAGTACTCAAGAACCATTACTCTATCAATAGGTTACTTTAAGGTTCATAAAACGTGTTTATTTGCTTTATTACCTTAACCAACCGATTTTTTTAAAGTATAGACCTAGACATAGCTTCATGATGTTAACAAAAGAAGTTCTTCTTCTTCAGTCAAATACTGTTTTGCAGTATTTGGCGTCACAAATTCTCAAGTACAGCTCTTGGTATCTATACACGTTTACAAATTACAAATTTTAAAAGATTGGATGGGTAAGGGTCACCAGAAATTTTTGATTTCAGGTATGGGTCTGAGTTGGGTAACCCATAAAAATTGGGTATAAATTGTCGGAATTAAAACAAAAACCTATAAAATAACCAAATTTTATGGTTATCAAACCCAAACCCTTACCTGAAATCGAAAAATTCTGGGAAACCCAAACCTACCCAATACATGTCTACAAATGACTTGACCTGTTCGTTATCTGGTATTCTCAGTTTTTGATTCACCAACTTGCCGATTTCTTCATTTAAATAAGTTATTTAAAGTAATAACAAGTTACCATGAGAGAATATATCTTGACCTTAAAGTCGATACAGCGCACAGAGAATATTTTTTTGTTTGTTAATTTATTTCTGCTTTGAACTGTAACTAAATTTGAAAGCTAAAGTGCATAAATTCTAGATTAAAATGCCTCTTGTAAACACAGTGAGGATTCAATTCTGCTAAATATTTTGTGTTTAATCAACAGTCTTGTTAACAATAGTTGCATGCCTTTTTGAAGTTATTGAGAAATAAAGTGTGTCGGATCTGAACCCTATTTTTTTTAGCAGGCTGAATTCAAACCGAATATTTAAAAATGGTTTCATTAACGAACAAAAAAAAAGGTAGCTTGTCAACTTATTTATTCAACATAAAAATTACAAAAGTAATTGCTTTTTTTAAAAAGAAGAAAAAAAATATTTTTGATTTTAATTTTAAATTTTATTTATAAAACTTAAAAAAAGAGAGAAAAATCTTGAATTGAGAAATAACATTTTTTATTTAAGAACCCCACAACAACAACAATAATAGCAAAAAAAAAAGCGGCTTGAGGATATAAAATTATATCATATAAACTTTTTTTCTTCGACAATTAAATAAACAAGTTTTTAAAAGATTTTTTTTTTCAAATTTGAATGAAACATATTAAAAAATAGAACATCGACAATTAAAAAGGTACCATTAAGCTTAACAAACAAATAAATAGTGAGTTGTTGCATGTAAATTGCCAGAAGAGTTACAACAAGTAGAACATGTACTTGGATTACTTGTCTTTCGGCTCATCTTTGCTTTAAAAACGCAAGAATAAATACTACTTAATTGAAAATTTGAAACAGCCTTAAATAATCTGTTTCAAAACTGGATTTAAAAGATGAGCCTTTATCTGCTCTGAACATCTTCTAAGGCTAATTGATAATTTTCAATAAAAATTCCGAACTTCCAAATTATCCGAATTTGTCGTTTTTGATTTCATATCTGTGATCTATGACCTCGAATAACCCGAGAAACTCATGAAAATTCAAATTTTATCACAGTTTTCGCAGCCAAACCACTAGTTGCCTAACTTGAAAGCTCAAGCAGTCATTAACGCAAAAAGCTGTTGTTGATTTTAACATATTTTCTTAAAGCTAAAAAGCTTTCATTGATGCTGAAACCTTTTGCGAATGGGAAAATTCTTATCTTTAACCCATTATCCGGTAAAAACGAGCAAAAAAATGATATCAAGTTATACGGGGTGGACCTTATCAGTATTTTATACCAATCTGATTAAACAACGGTCAATTCTGCCAATATTTTTTGTACACTAAAGGTCAAAAAATACCAGAGTAACCGAAAATCAGTTAAAGGAGTCGCTCAGTTTGACAGATAGCTCTTTCTAAATAATGACTTAGTTCGTCGAGAGATTTTTTCAAATTTAATTATCATATTTTTTGTTACAAAGACTCTCTTCTCGAGAATCATTGAAATGACATAAAAGATTTTAATTTTTAATGTCGTTTCTTATTTGTTAGAGAAAATTTTTTTTGGTTTGAATCAAAATGAATCAATATTTAAATAGCCAGATGAATGGCGCAAAAGAAAAATAAAAAAAAAATTAATTTTTTTCAATTCACAGTCTTGAAACAAGTCTAATTAAAAAACAAATTAACCCGTTTTTTTTTTTTTAATTAAATTAATATAAGAATCTTTAGGTCAAAAAACAAAAAAAAATGCGAAAATTTTTTGTTTTTAAAAAAAACTTCTGTTTTTTGAATCAATGCTTCAACTGACTTGAAATTTGTGTATTTTTTTCCTTTATTCTGTGTTCACTAAACGGATATCAATAATATTTATCAGTTTTCTAAAAGTTATGTAACAAAAAAAATTTGAATTTACGTTTTTAGATTTTAGAAAAGACCCAAAAGATAAAAGTAAATTATTTTCTTATCCGTTGAAAAGTCTTCAGTAAAAAAATCAATGAATGATTTATAAACAACAAAATTTTAATGTTTATTAATCTAGTTTTTCTGGGTTTAGTGATGAAACGTGTTGTTGTTGTTGTAGAAGACCTTAAGATAGATTGAATTTTTAAAATTTTAAGTGTTAACACTAGATAAAATTGAATAGATTAAACTCGATTTTTGAGTAGGGCTTTATTAAATTCTTATAATTGAAAAAAAAAAAATATGTAACAGGCATTCAAGCCTTTCTAGTTTACAAATTGATGAGTTGATGAAAAGTTATCTGAATGAAAGAAAGCTGAGTTGAGATTTACGTCTCAGAGATGTCAATTAATACAACCAACTCCAAGAGCTTCTTGTGAAATTCGTTAAATTTGCGGATATTCCAATCATAATTCAAATGGGACTGTCTCTTTTCAATGGAAAACCCACCCTGGTAGAACCTGATATCATTTTTTTGCTCGTTTTTACCGGATAATTGGTAAAAGATAAGGATTTTCCCATTCGCAAAAGGTTTCAGCATCAATGAGAGCTTTTTAGCTTTAAGAAAATGTGTTAAAATCAACAACAGCTTTTTGCGTTAATGACTGATTGAGCTTTCAAGTTAGGCAACTAGTGGTTTGGCTGTGAAATTTAAATTTTTTGATCTCATGAAAAAGTGATGCCGTATAAGATAGGGCTGTAATTCGAGCCGAATCTTATGAATGAAATTAAAAGAAGAGAGATAAATAAAAACTTTATTTGATTTTAAATTGTTAATAAACAAAATGGCGATTTAATGTAAATTGTTAAACGATTACGGTTTTTTTTTTATTACCTTTTCAAATGTTTTGTAAAGACCTATAAAACAATCATTACCAAAACGTTTTATTAATAAGTTTGAAATGAAATGGAAAATTTTTTTTTGAGGTTTAAATAGATGAAGAAGAAATCAATTTTTTATACTAAATAACCTCATAAAAAAAATTCTCAGAATTTTCAATCTATAAAATATTTATTAATTTTTTTCTATAAATTCTTCCACGGAGAATAGTCGGTTCGTTAAAATAGACGTCTCACGTATCAAGCCGTGGTGAGGAAGTTAATAAATGAGTTTTTTTTAAAGATTTTTACACCAAAAAAAGACCGAATAAAATTATTTTTTAAATAAAAAATATTTAATTGTAATTTCAAATTTCTTATTTTGTCGTAAAAATTAAAAAAAAAGACGCCTCTGTTTCGTAATACTGCACTTCCACTGAATTTATAAGACAAGTTACAATTCAATTAATGAAAAAGGTATAATAGACACGGGTTACTGTGTTTAAAAAAGTATGGTCCATTTGACTCAATATTTGTTGGTTTTAGAATTTTACAATTGCTTTATGTAATACCTTAAAAATTACAAGATCGCCTGTGCTAAAACATCTTTAAAAAAATCTTAACTTGCATGTTTTATCAATCGAAAAAAACATCCCAAAGTTAAACTTTTTTTTCAGTAAATTGTTAAAATTCAGTTAATCATGTAATATCGAAAAATACGCTGATGATATCCTTAGTCACATAATTGGAAAAGCCTGTAGAAACCTAAATGACACAGAACTACAAGTCTTAGAATCATATCGATACCTAGGTATCGAAATTAACAACAGACTTGACTGGGGTCAGCAGTGGGAGCATATCGAAAAGAACACGAGTCACATCCCATTTTTGATAAAACAACTCAAGCGTCTTGGATAAAGAAATTTTGGTGACTGTTTACAAAAGCCTTGTAGTAAGCCATCTCGATTACAATAGCCCTGTGCTCTCTATGGCAAGTAAAGGAATCAAAACAGAAATATGTGACTTACAGAAACGAATCCTGAGAATAATTGGTATCAATAAAAACGAGGCACTTGATAAATACAATCTAGTTGATGCTGTTGAACGAATCGAAACAATGAGCCTTAAAAAAGTATCAAAGCTCCTTCTCGACCCAAATAACGAAGTTTCCATAAAATATCGTAACACTGACAGATCTTACTCTGATTTTTGCTTTAAAACAAAACCGGCTAAAACGAACACATACAACGATAGTATAGTACAAAAGAGTATCCGTATCTTAAGAGATGACGAAAGCAAGAAAAATTTATTTAATTTTGCAAAAACAACTCACGATTCAAAAGTTCTCAAAACGTCAATTAAACCTAAATCAGAGTGCACCAGTTGTGGTAAATATTTTGAAGCTAAGATTGGTATCAAAACACATATGAGATCATGCCATGTTCCAAAAATATAACCTTTACATAATACAATTCCTTTTGTTTTATTCTATTTTATCTTTTTCAACTTCACACTTATTTTATTTTTTATTTTTAATTTAAAATTTTTTACCATTGTAAACTAATATAAAGTAATTCACAGATACAACACTTATGAGTGTGTATCAATTATTGTGCCATTTTATATGAATTAAATAAACTATAAACTACTGTAACGTAGGAATAAACTATTTCTGTATTTCGATTTTTTTTCTGTTCTTAGTTGTTCTCAGATGTTCTCACTTATTCTTAGTTGTTCTAAGATATTCTTAGAAGATGAAAATGAATGTTCTTTCTGATTTTGAAAGCTTTTGCAATCGATGAAATAGTCAATCAAAGATCATTCTGTCCAAGAATTAAAACTAAGAAAAAATGTAATTTCTCCCGCAAAAATTGACTTCTCAATGCATGACTTATGTAATGAGACTTCAACATTATTTTTTTATGTTAAATTCTTGATTCTTTTTAATTGATTATACTTTTGTCCCTTAAGAAAGGATACCAGAGAAACCAAAAAACAGATTCCCAGGACCCAAGATAAATTACATTACCCCAAATTACATTTTTTCTTTGTTTAAATCTTGGACAGAATGATCTTAGATTGACTATTTAATCGATTGCAAAAGCTTTCAAAATTAGAAAGAACATTCATTCTCAAATGTTCATCTTCTAAGAATATCTTAGAACAACTAAGAATAAGTGAGAACATCTGAGAACAACTAAGTACAGAAAAAATTTTCGTTCTCAGAAGTTTCTAAGAACCGAGAATTTCTGAGAACAGAGATTTTTCTTCACATAGGCGATATCTTATTCTTTGTATGGTTTAGTGTTAAAAAGAGTATACAGTTTTTATTAACCTAAAAATTTAAACTTGCCAAAAAAGTTTAGTCCATTAAACTATTTTAAAAGCTTTTATATTTTAGATATAAATACACAATATATATATAAGTAGATAGAGAATTGACTCTTCTATTAGAATCTAAATTTTTGACTGTATAAATAAAGATTTTAAAATAGTTTACTCCTACGTTACATAATTAACCAGATTTACACAATTTTCTGAAAAAAATTTTAAAATTTGGGATGTTTGTTTCGGTTGATACTCCACTTCCACCGAATTAATGGCGCACCCGTACTAAAAATTCTCTAAATTTTTAATGCATGATTTTGCGATAAATTTGCGATTTTTTAGTACGGGTACGGGTACGGTTATAATTTGAGTACGGTTCGGTACTGTACTGGTACGGAAAACCTTTAATTCGGTGGAAGTGCAGTAAAACATGCAAGTTAAGATCTTTTTTGACGGATCATACTTTTTTAGACTCAGTAACTCGTATTTAATAGAATACTTTTAAAGGGATGAGTCCTCGTAATATTTTCTTGTGGTCTTGATCCACATTCTATCGCCCCTTTTGTCCCAGCATAACTTCTGTGAAGCGAAAATTTCTCATTAATTCACACAAAAAAGGATCAATGTTTAAGATTTTCACGCGAAAACAACTAGAGATTGAAAGAATAGAATTTTCACCAAAAATATGGTCATGTGAACAATATTTGCTTAACACTCGGCTAAGGTCATATAGATGCAACTACTCTTCTTAAAGTCAATTATCTTAAAGTTGGCTTGCGCAGAGTAACACATTATATAATGAAAACAAATAATGAGTGTAAATTATGACAATGATCTACGCAGCTAATCAAGCTTATAATTACACTTGAATCAAGCTGTTCCTTCTTGGTCAAAAGGAGTTTTTAAACGAAAAATAAAAACAAAAAAAAAAGGAAATTATGAAATAATTTTTGACATGAAACCCAACATAGGGTAAAACGTATAAAAATAAGAGGATAAATAGTGTGTTGATAGAAACAAATGAACTAAATTTGCCTAAAAAATAATCTTTTTTCTTTTCAATACAAACGTTTTTTATCTTTAAGGCTGTTTTTTTGTTGCTGATTAATTCAGGAGGTTTTTTTAATTTTCTTTTTCAAATTTCAAAATCAACTGAATCTCATTTTTAGTCTTAAAGGATGTTGAAAATCTTGTCAAAAAAAAGGGAGTGTTCACTTAAAGACAAAAATATCATTAAAACTGTCTTAGACTTGTTAAAATACTTTGAAAGATTCAAAATGAAATATAAATACGCTAAACGTATTAAGCTCAAAGATCCGATTAGGCTTAATTTTTTTTTTGTTGTTGTTGTCTGTAGTAGATCTAATTAGGCTTATTTTAGACGTTTTAATTTCATCTAATTGAAATCAGAGACAATATTATTTCTACTTGAAGAGTTTCTCTTATTAATTTATTCATATTTTTACGTACGTTACAAACAAAAACAAAAAATAATAAATTATTTGTTTTTAAAATAATTTTTTTTGTTTTTTAATAACAAATAAAAACAAAAAAAATTAAATTCATAAAAATCATATTTTAGGAGCTGGAATAAAAAATCTATGAGTTGATGAGGGAAGTTATTAAAGTTTTTACGACTAGTAGGATATTTTTTCAATTTAAAATGGTTACTGAATTGAGAATTGACAAGACATAATTGAGTTTCTCGCCTAAAACTCTTCAAAGACGGATTGATTTCACGATTTTTTATCTTTCCAGTACATTTTCTTCAATTTTTTGTTAAAAATGACTGAACTAAAACCATTTATTTAACAAAGATTGGCTTTAAAATTACCTAAAAACGGCAGCATGAAGGCTTAATAAAATATAAAAGAATTGATGTTTATTTTACATTAAAAGTCGTCAAGTTTTAGACTCATTAATAGACTCAATATTATTCGATTCTTAAAAAAGGTAGTTAAATTTCGAAAAGCTTCAAAACATTTTTATAAGATTATCCGACAAACTAAAGTTAAGTACAGTTAACACCTTGTCTTTAGTTTTTGATTTTATGCGGCAATGAAGTACGGTCAACTTACATTTATATCACTACATACTAATCACCGGCATTCTCAAGACCAAATGGACTTATTTCATTAAAATAAAGTCAAGTTATGTTATCTACAAGTTATATCAATGTCAAGTTTAAGGACACATGGCATGATTTTAGTGTGAGCATAAGTCCTCGAAGATTAGGATTAATTTTTCTTGAGTTAAATTAGTTCAACTCGCCTAATACATTGTTAACAAATTGATTGTTAACGAATTTTGAAAATTACAATTCTTATTAGTATTAGCCAACCAACATGTCAAATGTAGATGTATTTAATCGAAAGGTCTTACAAAAGATTAAAGCTACTCAAAAACGGAAGATTTAATCTTTTTACAAATTTTTTCTTTTGGAAAAATTAATATTAGAAAAATTTGTTTTTAGTTTGTTTTTTTGAAACAAAAAATAAATTTCAAAAACAAATAATTTATTATTTTTTGTTTTTTTGTTTTTTGTTTTTGTTTGTAACGTACGTCATATTTTTTTATTTTTCCATGAAACTAGATGGTGATTTAAAAAAAAAAAATTCATGAACAAAATTAACTACCGTCTTGAACTAAACTTTGCTCGAGTTGGACTTTTAAAAAAATTGCTTAAAACCACTAGACAGAAAAATGGTACCGGTAAATTGCAAACACACTTAAGGCTACGGCTACGGTGAGGGTAAAACAGTGGTTTATGCTGAATGTGAATTAAACCCGTTGTCTTCTAAAATACTTAATCTACAAACGGCAACATGAAGATTTGTACGGTTGTACTGTCTGTACTATTCGTCAATTTTATCTATTTTAATGAAATGACCTTCATAGCTATTGTATAAAAATTTTGTACACTAAAGTAAATATTTTGTTTAAGGGGTATTTATTGAAGAAGTCTTCAACAAACGAATCTTACAATCGAACCGTCCTAATCTTCAGGTTGCCTCTACAAACATTCTTGAAACAAACCTTTCGATCTGTTATCCAACTTGAATTAAGAACCAGAAAGTTAAGCCTAGGTATTAAGTTAAGAGGGATCCAAAAATCAAATATTTTGAGTTTTACACTCCAGAGTCATTAAATATCAAATAAAACATAAAATATTCGTATAAATTATGATAGAGAACAAAATTTGCAATAAAATGAGTTGTCGCACTTATTTTTCCGAAAATCGAAAAAAAATTCCGTATTTTCCCGCGGTTTTTTCGATCCTATTTTCCGCGGAATATAACGGTTGAAATTCGCCGTAACAAAACCGAATTAAAAAAAATTTCGTTTTCATTCAAAAAGCTGCAAGAAACTTATAATGGTCATTATAATAACACCCATTATGCATGAATTTAGCCATTAAAAAAAATTTCCGCATTCCCCATTAGGACCCTTTATATTTCGAATTCGACTAAAGGAATTAATAATTGTATTTTGTTGCTTTTATTTGCCCAGTACTGTAGAACACAACAGGAGAACATGAACAATAGAATCAATTTGTGCGTTTCTTAAGAGATAATTAGGATTAATGTATTAGTTTAATAGTTTAAAATTCTTCTCATCAAGAAAATATTGAAATCTTAAACTCTTAATTATCATTTTAATGCTTTTACACTTTTAAATTTATTCCTTTCAATCGTAAATTAAAAATAAAAAAAAAACTGTACTCGTTGAGAACTTTTTTTTTTAAATTTGTCGATCCATCGAAAAACACTCATGAACAAATATCATTAAAAATTAACTAGGCCTTGATCGATTATTCTCATTTTTTAATAAATAATTTAAATCGATTTCGAAATAAATTTTATTTTAAAAACAAAAAAAATTTTCGTGAAAAAAGTTAATTTTCGTAAAATTGCTGATGCATTTCTCGATGCTTATCTGAACTAACAAAAAAATTTTAATCCCTGAGATATTAGATTTTGTTATCATTTAAGCCAATCGAATAATTTTGACATTTTTCAAAAAAAAAATATTTTTCCGATCCTAATTAAAATAAGCTTCCTTGTTTAACTGAATTTCCTTCTTGTTCAAATCAAACTACTCAAAGACCTTCTAAAATTGTTACAAAATTGACATGGTCATGTTGGTTACAGCTACCATTTAAACTTAAAAAAAAAACATTTTTTGTGTTCTTATACATGTAAGGCTTTCGGATGTTTTGGGGTCATTCCGCGGAAAAAATCGGAAATTTTTTCTTTTTACGATTTCAACGATTGATTAACTAAGTAAGAATAACAGGTCAAATTCAATTAATTAAAGGTGATTGAGGAACTGGAGAATAGTTTTTATGACTAAGTCAGGCTTTATTGGTTTTAAGGGTGCTACATACTTCCGAAAAATACCTAGGCTATTTTTTCTGAAATTTTATTACGAAGTCTCTTACACTTTTTTAATGAAAAATGCAAGGTACTTAAATATATGTTTTCCAGGGGTTTTATCTACGAGGATTCAGAATAAAAAAACAATTCCTGAGATAGAGAATCGCCTCTTCTTTAAGCAGATGCAAAAAAAAATTTGGTTATTGGGGCTCTCCAAGGAGGAGATGCAGTTTGACTCCCTTTTTTACCGTTTTCACCCGTTTATTGCTTTAGGGATTTTTCCCCACCGACGATGGTCCCAGTGTTAATGATAGCTTTTTAGTTTTCAGTATATATCTTTATAATTCATATCTTTATAACGAAAACATCAATTATAGCTTACTAAAATGTTTAAATGAAGCACATTGACATTTGACTGTAAAAAGCAGAGGGGTAGAGATAAGATTTTTGATTTTTTACCTTCATGAAAAGAATGATTTTCTTGGGTTTTCGAGGTCGTATAACACGGTCACAATGTTAGAAATAACAAATTCAGATTGCATGGATGTTTTGAATTTAACCTTATCTTCGGCTTAAAAGCAGAGACGGTCTACTAAAACAATGACGGAAAAAGCCTTTAGTCTCTTAAAGTTATGAACTGAAAGCTATCAGGCTTAGGAAAATGACAAAACATCTTTTCCAAAGGATCCTTCAAATTTTGTACAACTGTTTAAACAAGAGGTCTTTTTTTACAATTTACGAAAAAACTTTGTCCTCTTTCCTTTTAAAAAAGAATAAAATTTTCAAAATTAAATAATGAATTTTATCCCCTGGTCAGTAAGCTAAGGCCACAAGATAACGAATTAAGTGTTTGAGCCTGATATCTGACATTTCAAGCTTTACTGTCAATCCTAATCACGTTTGAATGCTTTTTTACCATATTTTACTATTTCTTACTAAGAAATACATAATTTTACGTAAAAAATGAAAGGAACTACTAAGAAATGGTAAGAATTTCAAAGTTTTTTCAAGGGAATAGATTTGGAAAAAAAAAGAAAATCTTGATTTTTTGCCCGTTAGCATTTTTGAAAGACTTAGTTAAGATTAAGTATCCTTACCATCAAGAGTTTACGTAAGTTTCTGTTATCTGGCGTAATCGTACGTAAAATTACGAGGCAATGTGTTTGATGGGAATGGTAGCTCAGTTGGTATCGTTGGTTGATCAATACTCCACGAAAGTGTCAGTTCGAATCCCGCTCGGGTCAAATTTGATTCAAAGAAGCAAAAAAACTAACAAAAGCTTTTAGCGCCATTGGTGTAAAATCGAGTAAAACACCGAAACCTGAGCTCTTAAATAATTTCAATTCACAGGTACAATACTTTGTATGTACCACTTAATGTACTAATGTAAAAAACGTAATTTTACTAATTCTCCTCTTTTTGTAAAAGCACTGTATGTAAGCCTTCTAGTCTTTTTTGAATAGTAACAAGATTAAACATTCTAAGATTGTATATCCATTATGAAGCTTCTATTTCTTTAAGAATTTACCTTTGGTACATTCGGTTACCCAGTTTAAATCAAGTTAAAGAATGGACAAGAAAATAAACAAAGCTAAAATAAATCTTCTATAAAAAAAAATTGAAAACTAGAATTTAAAAGTCAACGACTAGAAGAAGACGAAAAAAAAATCTAAAATTTAAATAAAACTAATTTCTGATACAAAATAAAAAAAAATAAATTGAATCCAAATTCCGTTTCTTACTTCCCGAAACAAAAAAAAAAAAAACACAAACAAAAAAATAAACAAAATAAATAAATATTTTATTTACTCAGTAAGATTTTTGTTTGAATCAAACAAAAATTGTTCTGGTGTTCAATCTCTCTCTCAGCATCTTATGAGTCTAATTTGATTTTAGATAAAAAAAAAGAAACATAGAGTGAATATTGAAAAACAAAACAAAACGTATTCCACTGAGAAAACAACATCAACGAACTAGTCAAAATTAAATATTTTTGATTGAAAAATCATGTATGAATGATTTCAAAAATTATTTAATATTCATGTAAGTAAGGGGAGGGGTGGGTGACATTGTCATTCATTTATTTCATTATGACCAAAATTAGAAGAAGATTCAAATGATTACTAGAGAGAAAATGATTGATTGATGTCATTGATGATTTTTTGCGTTTTCTAATCGATAACATGTTAAAAAAACAAGTTTCACTCCTTAAGGATTCAAAGTTGTAAAAACAAAAAAAAATGAAAAACGCTAAAATGCCTCGAATACGAACAACAACAACAACAACAAAAATTAAAGAAAATCCGATGCGCAAATATTAAATGGAAAATTTTATTAAATTCTCTTTTTTTGTTGTTGTTCTTGTAGATTTTTATATTCTTGAGTTGTTTTCGTTCTCTTAATTCTTTGTTTTGTATTAAATTTAAACTTGAAACCTTGAAATTTTAAAAAATAAAAAAATTCTTCGTTAATCTTCACCTTTAGGATAACAAATTTTTTTGAAATTTTGTGATTAACATTTACGTTAGCTCAACGTCAGACTTAATGTTTATGAAAAGGTCAATGTATCTTGAAAAAGAGAAAGATCGACCAAGTGTCTTTCAGAACATATTTAAACCTAGGGAAGAGAATTTTAAAGGGTTATTCCTAAAACACAAGTGGTATCAAAATTAAACATCTGATTGCTGAACTGGCTTTAGGTGGTCTAATGAAATTTTCTTTAATTCTAAAATGCATTAATTGTCGTTACTTGAAATCTTGGTTAAAGCAGCTTGAAATCGCAGCTTTAAAGTTTTAAAAAGTATATGAAAAAGTAGTATCCTTATGATACATTAGTTTCGGTCCTAAGAAGCTTTAGTGTGTAAAATCCCTAATATGAGTCCGTGTTTAAGGCACCCGAAATCCAGATCTGTCGACAGCTATTTTATAGGGGGTGGTATCCAAGATAATTTTTTCGGACCTTAGGAGTCTAAAGTGTCATGACTCGTCAAAAAACATACTAACCTGATCATTCACGTGTTCCAAAAATGAACGTTCGGATCCTTTTCATAATTTTTAGCAGATTTGGAAAAATTTTGAAGTATAATGGTCAATGAAAGGTCTCGAACATTTTTGAAATGTTTTGAAAACTTAAGAAATCTTTTAAGCATTCGGACGAATTCAGATGAACGCGAACCCCTTATTTACGCATCAACCCCATACTGGGCTGCTAGAATTTTTTGAGGACATTTTTAGATTCGTAATTTTCGTATTTGCAAATTCCTTAAGGTGCACCCTTTCCAAGCTGGTCACTAATAAAATATTTGTTTTGGGGTAATCCTGAGAGGAGATGTAAAGAAACTAGAAAAATACGTCTTTTTTTTGCTTCTTGGCCGAGCTTAATGACAAATAATCTAAGAAAAAGCATTAGCGTGTGTAAAATTTTGTGCTCTTTTAGAATCTGTATCAAAAATAATGATGAGGTTATTTGAGATAGTAACAAGCAAAAAACCAAGACAAACTCCTTCAAAAGCCATAAAAATTGGGCGAAAATTTTTTTTTAAAAAGCTTAACTAAGAAAGCCAAGTCGTTAATATTACGGTATTTTAGGGTATGAATCTTTTACCTTTTTTAGCAATTTCCTATATGGCATTTTACTCTTTTAAGAGTATTTAAGAAAAATTTGTATTTTTATTTTTTTCTGGAATCTAGTCTAGCTAGGCTGTGGGCTAAAACGATAAAAGATGAGATTTGTCTAGAAAAAAGTTCTTTAAGGGTTAAAAATATGCAATAATGGGTCAATTGGTGATAAAAGTTTTTTGAAAATTAACTTATACAACCATGGTCATTCAAAACTTCCAAAAATGGACCTTCATGAATGTTCACAAGCCTTCCTAAACCTTCAAAAGCATTCATGAATATTCATTAACGTTCAGGGTTCAGGGTCCATGAAGCTTCATATTTCTTCAGGTATTTTCATTATTTTTCTAAAATTTTCAGTGTTTTTCAATTTTGAAAATATGAAAATTTTTGAGGAACCTTCAGAAACCTCTTGAAGTTCATGAAGGTAAATTAAAAAGAGATGCTATTTCGTCTTTACAAAATGAAAAAAAAAAATTATTGCAAAATGCCTGCGCAGAATCAAACTAAAAGTTGTAAAGGCATAGGTACAAAGCAAATGGAATTTGAGTTTGTCAAAAATTATTTAAAAAAAACGAGGTCGTGTATCCATTTTTTTGTTTTCTAAACAAATTGAAACAAATTTATAATCTCGCGTTCGAAACAAAAAAAAAAGAAGAGGATTAGTAACAACTCAAGACGTAACTTCATAAATCTCATTAAAACATTCAAAAGCGTATAAGAAGAGCTTTGAAATCAACATTGAAATTTTTCGATCTTTTTTTTCTTTATTTTCAAAAACTTACAATAAATCTAAGTCGAATTCTAAAAATATTAAAATTTTTAATTAACTTTATTAAAAATAAACACATAAAAAAAAAATAGTTTCCGATTTAACGAAAAAAAAAATTTCTGATTCTTTATTAACCGACAAGTTCCTGCTTTTTTTTCTATTTTAAAACTGCTTTATTAGTAAATTGATTTTTATATAAAATGTAGATTTCCTGCTAAAGCTTGCTAGGTGGATATATTGGTATAACCGAAGACTACGGTTACACGTATATAAACTCGGCTTTGATCTTAAGGCGTCTTTTGTTCAAGCTAGATTTCTGGGAACTATTTTTTTGAATAGCTTAAAGGCTGTTTTTTTTTAAATTGAGGGGTCTGTATGTGGCCGATAGCCTTTAAAAGAATTAAAAAAATTGAAATTTAAATGCAAGAAACTTTTTTCAATTAAACTGATTTTATATTTAGATAGCTCGTAAAATGAATGGTGGGTTCGATCAGCCTTGATTAATCTGAAAAATAAACAGAATTTTAAAATTGAATTCTTTTATTTAAATAAAGTTTTATTTTATTTTTAAAAAAGTAAACCCGTGGAACACCATATTTGTAGTACCTTACACCCCATAACACCTTAAAAATTCGGATTCCATCCGGAAAATACTTTTAAACGGACCTCCTATTGGACGCCTTCTGTTGATTCTTAATGGGAAAAATGCGAATATACCCCCTAAAAATCATACACCCTCTAAAATATGAAAAATTAAAGGTGAAATTTGAAAGAAAATCTTGTTTTTAGGGTAATTTTAGCACAAAAATCTAAGTGTGCAAAATGTGCAAAATTCGAGTCTTGCGTCTAATCTTAATTTTGAATTTTAACTGTAGACTAAAGGGTTAATGCTAAAACAAGGACCACCACTTTTCCTTTAAATAAAAGGTCGACTAGCTTTCGAAGACTAATATTCTTGTTCATCTTTATGTGCTCTTTCTTTCGGTTCGGGCTACAGACTCGCTCAAATAAAGAAAACACATAAAAAAACTAATGGACCAACACTTTTCCGCAAACCTAAAGGTATAGGAAATGTAATTTCCTTTCTTAAATAAAATTTTGCAAGATTCGGCTAAGCTCTAGGACACCTGATTCGGACTACAGGCTCTTAAAAGCAACAAAATACCTGAAATTTTTAGAATACCGATGAACCATCATTTTTTGCCAGAAAAAGGTCCGTCCGGTCTAGGACACATATTTTCTGGTACAGCATTTTGTGCTCTATCTTGCTGTAACTAGAGATAAGCACTGAAACCTTTAGTTCGGGCTAAAGGCGCGCCCAAAGGATAAAATCACGAAGCCCAGTAGTTAACGGATACCGATTTTCTGGTAGCTTTTTTAGTGCTCTTTCTTGCTAACCGTGTAAAGCCTTAAAAAATTAAGTGTTGTTTTTATTTATAACCAAAATCATCAATTTATGTAATTTTTGTGGTTTAAACCCGGTGTTGTTTTTATGCATTGTCGACGGGTGTTGTTTTAAATAAATAGCTTTTAATTGAACCCAATAAAAAAAATTTCCTAAAAACTAAAAAATTATTTCAATTTTATCCAACACCCTTGAAAACATGAGCTCAAATGGAGAAATCACAAAAAATTTTCTCATCCAAACTCTTGACGGAATCGTCTCTAGTTTAGGGAAGATAGATTCAAAAATTTTCAAATTAAGGGTTCGACTTTGCAATCTCCAGAGGTAAAAATATTTAATTTTAAAATTCAATAACTAATTCACACCATTAGATTATTCAAGAGAACAGTCTCAAAAAACTTAAGAGAACAAAAAAAAATCGATTAAAAAAATATGATAAATTTTTTAAAATTTAAACAAATAATTAAAAATTCAAGTGCCAAAAATAAACGGAGATTTTATTTTTTTTTCTAAATCGATTTTTTAATGACTTTTTTTGACAAAAAAAAACTCTCAGAAAGGGAGACACCGATCATCAAAAAAGAAAAGTAGAACACACAAATGAGCATACATTATGACATAAATAGAGTAAGATTTTAAAAAGAATAACAAAAATGACAAAACGTCTTTTTATACTCATTTGCTCAACAAAAAGTTTGTACTCTGAAGATTTTGTTCATGTCAAGGTTTGAAAAAAAAAAATGAAAAAAATTAATTTTTAAGTTCACGTCTGGACGTATGTTCTAAATAACTAGCTCACTAAAAAGTTTAAAAAAATAAAATGGAAAATTTTGCTCTATATATCATCATCAGCAAGTTATAAATCATTGTTTCGTCTTTTTTATTTTTTATAATTAATTTGATTTTAATGAAAGTAAAAAAGAAGTAGACTTGGTTGTTATTAATTATTATATACGAGAATTAGGTGAAATTTGAAAATTTTGATTTTTTTAAATGTATGCCCTATCTGACTGAGGGTATGTAAATTTTTATAGTGTCGAAAATTTTGACATCGAATTTCGACGTTTCAGAAGAATTTTTCGATCTTATAAGACCCTCAGATAGTTTTCTTGGTATATAAAAACACACTTATGAATAATTAAGCGTCAGAAAAAGCGTTATCTTAGTTCTAGCTCTGATAAAATCTCATAACTTTAAGTCATATAATATATTACAAAATTGAACACTCTACAAGATGATTTTAAAGTTTAAATTTTAAAATTTTGGTGCTGTTACGTCATTATTGGAAAAAAGGACTCACAGCAACAGCAGCAACTCACGAAATACGTCAAGTAGAAGACGAGAATGTTCTTAAAGTAAGAAAGGAAAACGCCTGGTTCAATAAGTTTAACAGTGGTGATAACAGCAATCGAAGGAATAAGGGATCTGGAACACCAGTGAGTTTCGATCAGGACGCCCTGCGTACGCCCGTAGAGAGCAACCTTCGGGTTAGCACTCGCGAATTACCAAGTGACCTTAGCACTTCACAGTCGACCATATTTCGTCACCTTAAGTTGATCCATAAAACTAATAGACGCTGTCGAGTTGTTCCACACGATTCGACACCTTTTGATATTCAATGTCCTATCGAAATCTTCGGCCCGAGATAAGGCTCTAAAAGGACATCCAGGATGCTAGGGTCATCGGAACAAGTCTTGTAAATGTAAAAGGACAAAAAGGACATCCAGGAAGCTAGGGTCATCGGAACAAGTCTTGTAAATTTGAATAAGCTTTATTTGCTTTAGATATCATTTATGCATCCTTTATGCATCCTTTTTTAATCCTTTACAGGATTTAGACCTCTTTATTGTCAATAGGTCCAGAAACCAGTGATTGGAACCATCTCTACCAGCCTTACCAGTCGTTAACAAAGAACGATTCGAAAAGAAGGTAATGTTGTGTGTTTGGTGGAACTATCAAGGGGTAACCCACTTTGAACTGGTTCTTGATGGCTGTACGATAAATTCAGACCTTTATTGTGAACAATTAAAACGAATGTATGCTTCCCTTTAAGAAAAATACCCTTCTTTGATCAACCTAAAGCTTGGTTTGTTTCTTCAAGATAACTCAAAACCACATACCGCGCGAAAAAACATGAAAAAAATTGAAGAGCTGGAAGGGATTGAACTTGTCCCTCATCCAGCATATAGTCCAGACCTTTCCTCTTCTGATTATCAGCTTTTCCGATCTATGGCTCATTTCCTTAGAGGACGAAATTTTACTAACCAAGACCAAGTTGAAGCTTGGTTCCTTGAGTCTTTTAGCTCAAAAAGCCAGGAATGGTACAAGAGAGGTTTCAAATAGCTAGCTGATAGATGGCTAAAGATCATAGAGCATAATGGTGTTTATTTTGAAGATTAGACCTTTTTTTTTATTTTAATGAAATACAAAACTTAGGGTAATCCCAAATCCCAAAAAAACGCGAAATCGCATCACTAAAAGTGGATAAAATTCACATGGTTCTTAAGGACAGAAATCACATTAAGTTAAAAAAGGTTCAATACTCGAACTTAAAGTGGTTCTTGCGAAAATGTAACGTTCCGTTCGCAGTCGTTCCTAGAACTAAAACCTTGCCTGAAACTGAACCCTTATATGAAACTAAACCCTTACTTGGAACGGAACCCTTTTAAATAACCGTTTCGTCTTGGGAACGGCTACGAATGAAACGTTACATTTTCACAAGAACCACTGTAGTTCCCAGAAAGTCTTTCTTGATCAGATCAGTTCTTAATAAGAATTTTTATGAAAACATTGACTTAATAACTTGTAAGAATCTTGGATAAGATATTATCTGCTATCTTGAAAAGTTTTGTTTCCAAAAGAATTTTTGGGATCTTATGCAAAATTGTATACTGAACTTGTTCAGATTCCTAGTCTTAACAGTTCCTAAAAGATCTTAAATAAAAAGTCGGTCCTGGGTTCAATTTAACAAAAAAAGAAATTTTAAACAAAATTTTGAAGACGATTAAACAGCATAAACATAAACTTCTAGTAAACAACCGAACAAGTTAAAACTATTTACAAAAAATAAAAAGTTTTTAAAATTGTTTATTAATCGTAAACTTTTTTCTTAAAAGCGTAACAAAAAGATAAAAATCGATTTTTCTTTAAGCTTAACAAAAAAAAAAAAAATTTAATTGAATACCAACAACAGACTGGCACATATACACACACACACATACATACAAGGCTCTTCGATTAAGGATAACACACGTGCTTGTACTTTATTATAAACGTGACTTAATTATAATCAATTTTCAAACAATTGCAAATTTTTTTAGATTAATTTTTGAATGATTGATTATTAAATTTTATAACTTAAGTTTACAATTGATCAAATATTTTTTCTCTTATTTAACTTTGATTAGACTTTGATTTAACTTTCTAAAGCGAACGATTTAACTTTAATCGCTTCTAAAGCTAAAAATTTTAGTACCAAAAGAGTGCATTTATATCTTTGAATTTAACCTTAAATCGATATCTATCTTGTTAATGAGCTTTCTGAAAATGAAAATTACATGAGTAGATTATGAAAATTATTTCAAATCAGAGTGCTTGGTTGTTTTTTATTGTTTTCGATAAGACTAAATGTAGCTTCTTAAACACTAACTCAAATGACAGGGGTATAACGACGAGTTGACGATTTTAACAAAGTTGGTAAAAACCTGAAGCGGATATTGATAAAAGATTGCTTCTGGGAGAAAATTTGGAACACAAAACACCTACCAACCAGTTTAAAGCCAAAATATTCAGTCACAGTAGTGTCCGTTCTCTAACGGTCAAGAAGCATGGAAAGTTTATGAAGATCTAGAAAAAGAGGTTCAACAGCATGCTATAGAATGTGGCTTTGAATGTGGCCCCCTCTTGATCGTGTTAAAAGATCGAGTCCCAAGATTTTTTTCGTGAGTGTACTTTTTCAAGAGCTTTTGAGACATGCTTGTTTTAGACGATGAAACTTGACCAGACCCTTACACATTACGATACAATCCAAAAAGCACTAATCAAGGAATTTTTAAGGTGTTTCAAGGAAAATTCACAGTACTATAATAGCTTTTTATTTTCCTCCCATTTGTACACCTTTAAAATTAGTAACGTAGTTTTTTCTATTTTCTTTACGAAAAGTTCAGAAAAGTACGATTTATTACGGTACTAATATTTAATAAGCTCTAAATAAATTCAAAAGAAAGATTCACATAATTGTTATATAATTAGGCCGGAACTTATTAATTTTGCGGAATTGAACTTCCAAGGGCTAAAGTTATCACTAGTGGTAACGACAAGTTTTCTTCATTACGTCCAAAAAAATTTGTTTTTTGTTTGCATTTTTTTTGGTAAATGTTCTTAAAGGGTTTTAATGTTAATTTATAAAAAAACGTTTGTGTCTTATTTAATATATCGTTTGACCAAATTCAACGATCAAATCTTAATAAAAAAAATAAAATTTTAGTGTCTGTTAGCTCTCAGCGAAACTACGAAGTCATTTCAACAGCCAGCAAATAGCACCTTTGATTTGTACAAAATGCTGAACGATTAACAAAAGTCTAGGAAAGTTTTTTTATGGTTCGCCAAGCTCTGAATAACAGCACGAGTTATGAATGAATCCAAAAATATGTAATAATTTGAAAACCCCTGCCTAATTTGAAAAATATAACAAGGTTGACTCTTTTAAAATAAAAGTTCGTACTTTGGGTTTGCAGATATATCATCCAGTTTGTCCGGAGTGATAAACGGGATATATCTAAATTGTGATAAAACTAAAAAATGTCTAATTTATTTTCAAACTGTTTGAATCGTTATCTATGTGTATCTTGAAATCAAAAGGGTTAAAGGTCTTAGCTAAAAATCTTTTATCAAAGGTAGTAATTTTCCGACATTAATTAAATTATTTTTCTTTTGAAAAAAATGACTAAATCAAACATTTTACTTACTTCTACTGTTCACCATTTATTATTAACTCTCAGATAAAATATTTAAATCATCCATTACAAGTATTGTCTTTGTACTATTCAAAAAAACTTATTCTCTTTTTTTTAATTCAATTTTTTGTACTATGTTGTGATAAAGATGAGACTATTTTATACTATAGTGTATGTAATTTGGTGCGGAAAAATCAGGATATATTTAAAATATGTGATATCGAAAGGGGAAATGACTCAACACTTTTTTAATGTAAAAGTATCTGAGGAAATCGGTTCTTAAGAAAATCGTGGATATATCTGAATTGTGATATAAGTTATGGCTGATATAATTGCGAACTCACTGTATATCATAACTGAGGAATGATTTAAAATTTATCATAGCATTATATAAAATGAACAAAAACCATACTTTTTTTTTATAAAACCTAAAGGATTTTACCTCATACATTTCGTACTATACAAAATAGTACTATTTTTCAAAAAAATTTTTTGGAATTTATTTTCTAAATCTGAAAATGACAAAATGTGTACAAATTAAATCTTTCTTTATTCATCGAATAGTTCTATCTATTTTTTCTATGATTGAGCTTAAATGAGCAAAAAACACAATTTTTTCTTCGACCGATAGTACTATAAAATTATTTAACATGAATATAAGCAAAAAGCCCTGTACATTTCTGATAAGAGTCAGCACAATATATTAATCTGTCTAAATGATAAAAATTTTTAATTTAAATAGAATAGTACGAAAATAGTACGGTACGAAAATACTGAACTTCAAATTGCCGGTTTTTCGTATTTGTAGACTACGAATTTGTGGTCAAAAATCACTTTTAAAATGTGTCGCAGTTTTGCATTGCCGGAACGGAAAGTACAATTTCAAAGTCTTTCTTTACTGTCAGACCTTGTTTTGCAAGACCTTCCCCCATTGACTTGATAAGAACGGAAATGTCCAATCTCACGTCAAGAATTATTCATACATTTTCATTATTTTTCTAAAATTTTCATTTTTTTTGGTTGTCCCTAAAACACCTAAAAGACACATGCGAATCGACGGATCCGGACACATAAAAGCTCCTTAGGCCGGAATCTGAGGTATCCGACAGTCCGGATCCGTCGATCCACATTCGTGTTTTAAGGATAACCTTTTTTTTTTCAAATTTCAAAATATGAAAATTTTAGAAAAAATTTCATGAACCCCTTGAAGGTTCATTTTTAGAAATTTTGAATGACCAGGGTTGTATACCGAAACCTTACGTAATAAAATTTTAATAAAACTTAAAGCTTTGGAAAATCCAAGCAAAAAAATTTTAACAAAGAATATTAAATAATTTATTAGATTTTCTAAAAATAGCACGCGCACACACACACACAGAGTTGAAATTTTAATTTTTAATCTCATTTGCCAACCATGGATGTTTTTTTAATCGATCAAATATTGGTTTCTTAGGTATTTTAACTAGACATCCATTTATTAAATCGGTGAACATTTTTGACGGTTGACCTGCTGGACATCCAAAAAAAGTCATAAATGGGTACGAATCAGACGACCAATATTTAAATTTACTCTGAAAATTTTGACCAAATATTTCCATACCACGTGTACACATCAAACTATAAATCGAAAAACAAAATGTCCAACTAATAATTCTATCATGTGGATGTTTTACATGCTTTCCACCAAAAAACTCGTGCAATGCTTTAGAGCTCAAACCATCTGAGTCAATAAACTTACTGTCAAGTGTATACAATGGAGGTGTATACGCAACTGTACGTAAACACACAAACTTTGATTTTGAACTAACCACTGATTCTAAATCAATTAAATAAGATTTATCTTGAACTGTATCAATTAAAACATTCTCAGGTTTAAAGTCAGTGTAGATGAAACCCTCTTTTTGTAACATACTCAAAGCCTGGTGTATACTCGAAAAATGTTTACGATAAAATTTTTCCAATTGAAAACTTTTTGTGTCATTTGACCTCATTGCTTCGGTCCATTGAAGTAAATTTTGTGACTTTGGCAACCGATCGTACACGTACATGTTAACTTTTTTTTGATTCGAAAATTGACGACTTAGGGATGAAAAAAATTTGATAAAGCTCGAACTGTTCGACATTAGGGCAGCAATGTATTTTTCAGTTGGTTCCGAATTAATCGTATTTTGACTACAACTTATCAATTGAGTTTGACGATCATATTTAGCTCGGACTTGTTGATCAAATTCAAGTTTAATAGCAGCTGTTTTGTATCGTCCTTTTTTAAAATTAGCTCCTAGAACACATCGTTTCATTTGACGTAAACGATCAACACTCTTCGGGTAGATGAGTTCAAGTGAGTTCATATCGAATACAGACTCGAGAAAACTTACATCTTTAGAGCTTAGTTGAAAAATGTCGATTATTTGACTTAGTAAGTTTGTGTTTTGACGATTGGGTTTTTTGTAGTCTAATTTATAAGCGTGGGAGACTAAGAATAGATTTAGGTAGATTAAAATGAACATTTTTATGAGGACTTTTTTAGTTTGTTTTCAGTGAGTGTTGTTTTTAAAAATGAGATTAAAAAAACTTCAATTGAATTAACTAAAAAAATAAAATTGGTTTTAATTTGATTAAAATGTTCAAGTATCACTCTTGGTAACTTTAAGTTCAAGGTCTTTGGTTTTCCCATTTGATTAAAGTGTCAAGGACCACACAACCTTCAAGGATTACAGACATATAAAATTTTATAAATTTAACTTGAGCCAAGTATTGTTTTTAGGGGTAATCTTATGCGTAGATTACGAATTTGAGGTTATAGTACCGCAGATCATAAAGTCTAGTCCAAAGAAAAAGCAAAATTTAAACAAAAAAAATTCTTATCTATAGGTAATCAGATATGCTGATTTCAAATCTGATGGAATTTTTCATACTCAGTTACCGTTTATTATTTTAGAGACTATATTTCTGTTAGAAAATTATTAAAATATCAGGCCTTGGAAATTTCGCAAAACTGATATTATATTCGTAATCAGCGTATATGAAAACCTCAGAATTGTCCAATTTTGAAAAGTAAATGAAAGAAGGAATTATGACCAGTGAAGGGTCATTTTAAAGTAACCTTTAGAAGGGTTAGTTTTGGAAAATGTCTCTTTTATTGGCATTTTATTTTACTGAAGATCTTTTCCATATATCACCTGAAAGCTAACAAATTATTATTATTGAAAAAAGTATGATGGTTAAAAGGATCATGAAGAAAAGATGGGAAAATGGTGTATTTTTACAGTTTTTATGTAACAACTCTTGAAGAAATATTTCTAAATCCCAAAAATATTTTAGAAGTTTTAGATTTCAATGTCCTCTACAAAAGTTGGTTAGGCTCTTGGCGAGGGCCCCCTATTTATGCCTTTTGTGCGACCCCACCTAAGAACAAATACTCTAGGCTCATGTCATGTTTTAAGCTTTTTGGTCGGTTTTTATAGAATTTAAACATTTTTATCGAAATTTATGGGTCAGAAGACCTAGAAATTTATGTAACCATGAAGAATCACGTTTGGCTTTTTGGAATTTCAGTGCAAAATGAAAGGCAACAAAAAAATAAATTTATCCAAAGAAAAGATTTCAGACTCTCAAGATATCACTAGGGTTTTCTGACTCGAAGAATTCGAAAAAAATGCTCAAATTTTACAGAAACTTTCCAAAAACCATATCATAGCATCAAAAGTATATGTTCTTTAGTACGATCTCACGATAGGTAAATATAGAACATTCGCCAAGAGTCTACCAAATTTTATAGAGGAAAGGCCGAGGAACGTTTTAAAAATAAAATTGGCTTTGTTGGACGCTACCTTTTTCTGAAAAATACATGGTTTTCTGAAAAAAAAATTTAAAGAGCTGTATAATCTTATGTTGGAAAGTTTTTTTTTTATCGAATACAAGTCTCCTTATGAAACGTTGTTGGCCTATTTATCAGGGGTTAGACCTCATAATTGTTAAAAATCGATGAGGGTCTGGTACTCGACTTTGACTTGGATTATAGTTTTTTTATTGAAAATTTCTTTTTTTTCGCTTCTAAAACCCCTAAAATTGTAATTTTGGGCGTTTATTTTGATCCCTCACCGACTAAACTTTATGATCTGGGGCACTATAGAGAAACACCTCTTGTTTAAACAGATGCAAAAAAAATTGGGTATTGTGACTCCCCTAGAAAGGAGGTGTGATTTTACTGAAGATTCACTTTTTTTTACCGCTTTCACCCGAGTATGGCCATATTGGAAATTTTTTTCACAGTCGATAATGGTCCCAGCGTCAGTGGCAGCTTAATCAATTATTCCTTATTCCAATCATGTGTATTAAAATGTTTAAATAAAAAGCTGAGGGGTAGGGGTAAAATTTTTGACTTTTTAATCCCCATGAAAAAATTGTTTTTCTGGGGTTTTCAAGGTCGTAGAACACGGTAACAATATCAGAAATAACAAATTCAGATAGCATGGAAGTTTTGAATTTAATGAACCTTACATTCAGCTTAAAACCATAGGTGCTCTTCTTAAACATCCCAAGAGCTAATAGCCGATAAAGAAAATAATTTAAAAATCTTTCTTATCGGTTAGAAACGTTGACAAAACGTTGTCTAGAGCTACCCATCAGCACCACATGGACGTATTTTAATTGAAGCGACTTATGTTTGATGAATATTTTCGAAAATTTAGACGGAGAGCCCCATCTTCAGTAACAAGAAGCTTAAAAAAACTGTAAAATCATAAAGTTAAGTTAAGTTTATGAAGTTAAAATTACTAAAAAAATCTTAATACTTTGATTTGAAACAATGAAAGAAATAAATTTAAATTTTTTTTTAAAAATTTCTATTTTTTACCATCCATAATGACAGACCTGAAAACTTATGAAACTTACAATAATGATAAAATAACTTTTTTACAATCAAACAAAAATTTTCATCAAATTTTTGAAATCAATAAAATCGATTTTAATTTAACAAAATCAGTACTCACAAAAATTATATTTGTTCTAACCATCTTTACATTATGCCAAATCTTAATCGTAAGTCTAATTCACTAATTGAACACTTTGACTAAACCCCTTTTTTCCATTTAAGGGTCTTACCTACTCAATTCCGATCAGTGTTTTACTTACAGTCTATTCATGGATGAGACTTAGTTCAACCATAATTAAAGAGGAACTTTTATTCATACCTGATGAAGGTGTCCAAGAAATAACTGTCTACGCTCTTGGTCGACGTGATTTGAAATTTTATCCACATGATAAAATCAAAGATATAATCATCAACGAATCAGTGACGACCTTACGATGTATTTTTTACCTTTCTCTAATTTACAAAGACCATGACCTAGAGACCTTAAAACCGCTATTGATCGGAACCAAACCTAAATTAGAAGTTCTGAGACAAATTTATAAACAAACTATTCATTTATTTTAGTAATAAAAAGTTTTAGTAAAATTATCTCTTTTTAAAATTATTGAAGGGTTGACCCCCTTGACCACTTTTGAACTCGAATTGTTAACTTAATTTGTTAAGGAATGCACAAGTTTATAATCGATAACGGAGCGTACTTAGCCAAGTCTGGGTTTTCAACAGACGATGCTCCAAAGTAATTTATTCCACTTAATTTTATAAGAGTTTAAATTTTTTTGTTTAAAGACTTACACCTAATTATGTGGTCAAGTCAAAAAATGCACGTGAAAGTTACATTGGTAGTGAACTTGATGATTGCAAAGACTTTTCTGGTCTTTTTTATCAATTACCATTTCACAAGGTAATCATCGAACTTAGTTTTTTTTTATCAGTTTTAAATAATTTTGTCTGACTAGGGGATTTTGGTAAATTGGGACTTGGAACGACAAATTTGGAATCAAATGTTCAAGAGAATCGACTTTGCTCAAACACAACTGATAGTCACTGAGCCTATTTTTAATTTTACGTTCACACAAGAATGTCTAGAAGAACTTGTATTCGAAGAGTTCGGGTTCGATGGACTGATTAGAATAAATGGTAACGTTTTAAATTGGGTTTTCCCCTTATTATTGTTTTAGGGTCCCCTTCGAGACAGATCAAAGCATCAACTAGACCTCTTTAGCTTTAAAATAATGTATCCAAGTCAATTTTAACTTGTTCCAATCATGAGCTCTTAGATGTTTAAAAAGAGCAACTCTTAGCTCAGCCGAGAAGGGATATTTTGCCCCGATGAGTGTTTTCGAGGTCGCAAATTTCAGAAATAATGTCAAAAATTACTAATTCCTATTTTTTTAGCTCCTAATTTAGCCTCGTTTAAATATTTGAAAAACAAATCAAAAGATTTTTGTCTAGTCGTTGACTCGGGTTATTCATTTACACACATAGCCCCGTTCTATCGGGGCAACATAATCCTAGAAGGGATCCGAAGGTAATTTTCGACCCCCCCTCTCCCTTCCGTGACAGTTCAACTTTATGTTCTTTTTTTCAAAAAGGATCAATGTCGGTGGTAAACACTTGACAAATTATTTAAAAGAAGTGATCTCGTATCGTCAATTGATGGTCATGGACGAGACTTATGTGATCAATCAAGTTAAAGAAGACCTTTGTTATGTTTCAACTGATTTTGATCTTGACATGAAAATGGCCAAGTAGGATGCAACGATTATAACAAAATCCAAGACTAATTTTTTTTGTCAAAGACTAAGGGGTCAAGAGAACAAAATAGCAAGGGATTATGTTCTACCTGACTATGCGAGTTTATGTAAAGGTTATGCTAAGTCACAAGAAGAGTCCACTGGAGTTCCAGTTGACTCGGAACAAGTAAATTTTATCACCTTAACGCTCAACTCTAAGCTTAAAGTAAAGTTATGAAAAGATCATAAGACTTAACAACGAACGGTTCACGATACCTGAACTCTTGTTTCATCCATCGGACATTGGTATTAGCGAAATGGGGATATGTGAAGCTATTGTTGACTCTGTTGAGTCTTGCCCTAAAAGTAAACTAAAAAAAAAATTTTTAAAACTTTTTAAAATTGTTCGTGGTTTAGACATACGAGCAAGTTTGTATGAGAATATACTTCTGTGCGGTGGTAATGTTAAATTTGAAGGATTAAAAGACCGAGTTTATAAAGATGTGCGTAGTATGATCTCAAATGATTATCTTTTGAATGTAAATAGTGATGAGGATTGTTTGAATTGCGCTTGGTATGGTGGCAAAATGTTGGCTGAGAGTAAAGAATTTAATGATTTAGTTGTAACTAAAAAAGTTTATGATGAGTATGGACATTCGGTTTGCAAAAAAAAATTTGATCTTAATTCTGTTTGTTAGTCTTCAAAAAATTTTGGACATTGTTTGTAATTTAATAAATTGTATGATTTTGTAGAATTTCTTTTCGTTGTTCCTTAAAAACGGAAAAAGGAATTTCCGTGACTGATTTTCCGCAGAATTTTTTTTTAAAATTTCGAAAAATAACATACTAAAATGTGGAATTTCAGTCTCTTAGTGAAGTTTGAAATTTTTACCGGAATCAAATATGAAATTACGGTAAAAGGGAGGATATCTGATGATTTTTTTCCGCTAGTTACGCCCTTGGACTAATGGTAGAAAAATTTAAAATCAAATCATTACCCAAGACTAAAATTACAGGCTATGGTTAATGAGTTAGGCCTCGCTTTGGATGTTTAAGAAATTATATTTCCGAACTTTTCTAAAATTAAGGATTAGATAATTCAAATTTGAATTTCACATGGAATTCTACACTCAGTGTCGGCTTAACTAAAGAGATAAAACAAAGTCTAAATTATGAAATTGATTAATTGTACCAAGTTTATAACAATCGAAGACCGAAAAAAGATCAAACGAAACAAACTTGGTCACATTTTAATTAACTTTTATTTTATGCCGTAATGAGATTATTGCAAATTTTGTTTCAGTATGTCACACAACCAGTTAGCCTATCTGTTTTTTCTCCTAACTCTTTACATTCTCTGTGTTTCGATCTTTTGAAAAACAAAAAAATTGGAACTCGAAAAGTAAGTAGGATTAAGATTGATACCAAATAAAGGAAAGAAAAAACCCAAACTGTCTAAACGAACAAGTAAAACAAAATTGAGTACTTGATTTAGAAACATTAAATCGACTTAATGAAGATAACAGCTTAATTCAATAAATCTGTGAAAAATAATAAATTGATTAACAAAAACCAAAACAATCAATCAATATTTTTTGAGTTTTAACTTGACTGTTACTTTTCCTCTTGTTGTTGTTGGTCTCAAAAATTAAAAACATTCAGACTTCTTTAGGAAGGGTTCTTGGACTAAGAGGAAAAGGCCCCTAAAATATTTGAAATAACTGTGTGGACTCACCAAAAGAGAGAGATAAAACACACGACGGTCGGTTAATTGAAAAACTATTTTTGTTTTTGATCCAATAAAGATCAGATCTCATACAGTGATAATCATTAACATTTTTTCTTTTTCTTCTTCTTTACCTGTAAACAAGATATTTTGTTTTCTAATCTCTAAAACTACAGTTAGTTAATTAATTAATTGATTTCGTAAAAACATCCCCCCTCTCTCTCAATCTCGCTTAATAGAAAACTGTTTGTCAATTCTTAGTGGTTGATTTCTTTAATTGATTAATTGACAATTTGTACATTTTTTGATTCGACAGACACACACACATTCGAATTATATGTCTTGGCCTCGGATTCTATAAATATTCGACAACATTTGCAAAATCAATATCAAAAACAATCAAGTTTCAAATACATAAAAATCAACTGGTTCAATCACTACCAGCATAACAAAAGCCAACAGTAAAACGACAAAAAAAACAACCGCAACTTCTTATTTTATTTTAATTTTGATTATTTTCTCTAAACTTTTATCAATTTTCAAAAAGGTAAAAAATGGATTTTCCAAGACCAGCTTCCCCAGTCTCACCATTGACAGTCCAAGTCAACACATCTGAATGTTCTACTCCACTGAAACAATCACCAAGTGGTCTCTTGATGGCCTACTCGACTCCAATCTTTTATCCTCAAACAAACTACTATCCTCGATCGACTCCTCTCTTGTCTTGTATCAAACAAAAACCACGAGTCAATTTTCATTCAATCCTCGACTTGGTTGGTGACAAGTCAAGTGATGATTCAGGTTTTCAATCGATCAATGAATCGTGCAACAAGACTCCAATTGTATCCGAAACACAATTCAAATACCAAGAAGATGAAGAAGAAGATAAAGAAAACAACTCGAGACAAGTTCAAAAGACAAACAACAATGATAATGGCAAAAAATATCGAACAACTTTTAGTGAAGAACAAAAACAAGCATTGGACGTTTACTTTCAAAAGAATCCATATCCAGACCCAAAAGAAACAGAAGAGATGAGTCAACAATTGAGCTTGCCTGAAAATGTAATCAAAGTTTGGTTTCAAAATAAACGATCACGTGATAAACAAAGAAAATTCAGCACAAAATCAAAAAAACAACAAAATTTACAACAAATGGAACAATCAATGACATGTTCACCACTTGTTTCGAATCTTCAAATGTTACAATCAAGATTGAATCAACTTGCAGCAATTAAAGCTGCTGTTCAAACATCTCAATACTATTCTCAATTTTATTAAGCTCGATTTTTCCATTGTACAAACTTTGTAGATAATCATTTTTTGATCGTTTATTTTTTTTACGAAAATTTTTAAAAATTTTGTTTTATTTAAAACCATTTTTATATTTTTTTACAAAATAAATTATTCAAAACTAAAACATACCATTTATTCTATTTCTATAAAGATAATCCATGTCTACTAATTCAGGATGATAAGTAGATTTCCAGAGTAGCTCTGTTGACAATAATCCTTTTAAAAATAAACGTTTTAGTTAAACGAGAAAAGTGTGTTTAAAGAAAGGAACCGACACTAATACATATGAAAATCACATCAACGCACTTAAAGGATTAACGAAGGAACAGGTCAGGGACGTGATAAATGATAAATTAAAAAAAAAGAAAATAAAGCAACTGCTTCCTTTCAACATTCGTTAATTATTTTAAACTAAAACTTGTCCATTGTTCCTTGATTACTTCAAAGATAGTTGGGCATCTGTAAATATTTTTCTAGGCACCCATCTCATCATTTTTATATTAGTTTTGCCAGGGCACCAAAAAGACTCTATCCCATTAGTATGTGTACCATCCTCACTATTTAAGAAATACAAACTGTGAATGACGGTCTTGTGAATTTGCCTTCCAATAATCGGAATATATAATTGTATTGGATGGATTTTATTGTAATGTTAATAAATTGTATTTAATTGTGTGGAGATAAAATTATAAATATAAAGGTTCGCTTGATACATTCAAACTCACGATAGCTGGTATAATTTGTTGTTCTGTTTGACCTACGAAAAAGCTTGGTACCTAGCCGGGAAACATAAATGGTGGTTTTATTCAAATATAAATTATTTGAACTTATTTAAAATTGACTTAAGATCTAATTTTCGTCCACATCTAATACAGTTATATTTGAGCTCAATTCGTAATCTACACTAACGAAAACCTACGAAAAGTATTTTTTTAGGATCTCCAAAAAAATTTTTTTCATATAATAGGAATCTAAAGTGTCAAATATTCGTCTTGGTCAAATTCGCAAATAAGCATGCGTAGTGTTTATTGTGTCCGCATTATTATTCTTAATCAGTCCTGATGAACACGTCAAATTTACATGAAAGTACTCCGCATTTAACTACTTTAACTACTTCACATCAAATCAGTGGCATTGCCAGGGGGGGGGGGGCTAGGGTGGCTTGCGCCCCTCTATTTTAAAAGTTAGAGGGGCTCAGCCTTACCAAATGTAAAAATTTATCTTGTTTATATAAAAAATCTCTATCAAAGTTGCATCTCAAGTTAAGGTTTATTAACTTTAAAATAAGACATCACTTAAATTGATATTTTAATCATTAAAATATCGATTTTGAGTAAATTTTTAAGAATTTTTTTCTAAAAAGTAACACGATTCCTTATGGGCTTCTACAACATGAAAGTCAAAGTTTAACATCACTTCTTAAATCCTCCAAAATACTGATTTAGAGTCTTAGAACGTATAAAACAGATCACTGGGATACCGATATAACGGATTTAAGAACCGTTAATTACTTAACGCTCAAGCTATTTTAGGATGAGTGCACCAAAACTTTGAGAATGAAAAAAATCAATTTTATACACTCTAAATTTTTGCGACCCTTTTTGAATTTTTAATAAACCCTTATTGTTATCTTATTTGAACCCCTTTGAGTTGGGTACCTATAACTGCCTTAAGAGATAATTAGTCTACAGCTAAAAATTAAAAACAAAAATTAAAAACTAAATTTGGGAAATGATAATTGTGAATAAAAAAAGATTTTTTTTTAATTACAAAATTTTATTTTTGAAAAAAAGGAAAATCTACTAAAAAACAACTAAAAAAAAACTTTTATGACCTAATTTTTAATTGAACCTTGGTTACTGAACTCTATGGGAACTGTTTTAAGTGAACCTTTAAAATTCATGTCCAAATCAGCTTTCAAACTGAGTCTTTGATTGTCAAAAACACATTTGAGTGAATTGAAATCAGTATTCTCTGGTAATGTTGTTCGTCTGTAATAACTCATTTGTGACACACCATCTTCTCTTTCTTGTTTATCTTCAGCTTGTACAATCACATCTCTGTCTTTGCATGTTACTTTTATTTTAGATGGATCGATGTTTTTGGGTACTGAAAAATTCATTTCAACTTGTTTTCCACCATTTTGAGTATCAACTATTCTCGGAAAGTGATCTTCTTTATTTTGTTCAACTCTTTGTTCATCTACTTTGAGTGGTACTTCGATGACAAGTTGACCATTTGATGCCAAAAAACTGACCATTTTATCGACTTCAGCTTTTGGTGGTAGTTTGTAAGTCTTTTTGAATTCTCTCAACGAATAGTCTTCTTCATTCTTGTTGTCACCTTCACGACCTGTAACAACCAACTTTTGTTTGTCATCTGAAACGTTTATTTTCAGCGAATCGGGAGAGTATCCATTACAGTCAACTCTTATTCGATACTTTTCAGGTACTCTTGGAATCGATTGAATATCCAAGAAATCTGGTTTATTTAACCATTTAAAGTTTCTTGCAATCATTCGATCCAAATCATCGAAAGGATCAAATAGATCCAACGTGGATGGTCCAATACCTAAATGATGTGGTCTTGACCACAAGTCAGTGTCAAACATTGATCTTGGTAAGAACATGTGTGGAATAAGAGACATTTTTGTTTGATTCAAGTTTTAAGCTTTGAGTTGATTTTTTAAAATTTCTAAAAAATTGTTGAGTTTTTAATGTTAAAATAAAACGAAATTTATATGCAATACGAAAGAAATTTCGAGTAAAATCCAGAGTAGGGTAGATATTCGAGAATTATTTCAAAATTCAATTTTTAATAAAATATCTCGTTAATTCTAGATAATGAATACTTAACATCAAAATAGATAACAACAAATATTCTTAGCTTTTAAATACTTTAAAAAATACCGTAAGGTGTAAGTTCAGTCATTCATTTGATAAATAGAATTTCGACCATTTAATACCTATACCTAAAATCTAGTAATTGTTAAACCATAATAAAAGCGCTTGAAATCCCGATAAATGTATGTATTTGAATGTAAAAAGGTTGATTTGCTACATTAGAATAGAAATTCTTTTTTGCATATTTAACATGCTTAAATTTGCTAGTTCACATGCAAAGTGTCTAATACGATCTCGTATTGAAAAATTTGTCCCCCTCCCTTTTTCTCATCCGGGCTTGGCATCAGTCATGGCATGGTTACTACTATGCTACTGTCACCACTACTGTCATCGACTGTGGAACGTTCATCAACTTTCAACAACTTTCTGAGCCAGGATGATCCCAGAAAGTTTGAGTTGATTCCTGTAAAAAATGAAAGCCGGTGTCTCAAAACATAAGATAAAAACAGTTTTATTTTATAAATTTAAAAATTTGAATAGTCTGTTTTTATGATGCGGTTTACCTTACTCAGAAATACAAATAATAAAGACAAACTTGATTACATTAGAAAAATTTTTTTTCTGTGTTGAAAATTTGCCTTAAGTGTGTATTTTTAGGCTCGATTCACGCAGTTGTACTCTTAGTTTTCAACTTTTTAAAGTATAATTTTTGATTAGTATAAATTCAAATTATATTTATTTAGATGAGATACCAGATTACAAATTTATTCTTGTGTTCCAGCAAAACACTCACATGCATCAAATTATTTATTCAAAGCTAAGCTCCCAAATTGGAAACATTTTAAGGGCTCAAAGGGATCATTGTCCCAAAAATAAAAAGTTTTGTGAGCGTTTTTAGTTTAAATGGATTAAAACAGCACAAATATAAAAAATGAGAAAAAAAAAATTTTGGTATTTTTTTTAATTGGTCTGTTTAAATGCAAAAATTAATGATTGAACACAAAATGTTATAAAAAGTTAAAAAATAAAATCAAGGTCTATTTTAAGTATTTAAAAAAATTTAAAAAATTTAAGATTATCCAAAGTATGGAACCAGCTACAGTGATGATAATCTTTATAATCTCGAATGCTTTATTAGGCATCTTGGTAGTTTCAGCCAATTTGTCAAACCATGTCTCTTCGTCGACAACGTAAATTGGATTTTGATACCAATCCATTCCGAAATATCCAATCGGGCCCATATTAATGGGTATATAGTAATTAGTGTTATAAAAAAAACTCATTTTTTTATTTTTCTAAAAAGAAAAAATCGAAAGAAATAAAAACATTTTTGTACCAATATTTATAGTGTGCTAACAAAACTTTTAAGACTAAGCTAAGCGATAAATTGGGTAATTTCAATGTCGATTTGAAGATAGCTTGTTTGTTTGTTTTATGAGAGAGAGTTTCTTTTTGCTAGAAGATTTGAAAAAAAAACACTTGTTTTATTTTTCATTGAAACTATTCATTCTAAAATTTCTGTCTTAACTTGAACGGTTTTTTACAATGAAGAAATGATGATGCTTTTTTTTTAAATCTTAGTTGTAAAATCTTGTTGCAGAAAAGGACGTCACTTAAAAATGTTTGATCTAACAAATTCTATTAGAGCTGTTCCAAATATTTACTATTTCCTTTTAAAAAAATAAAAAAAATGAATTTTTAATAACGTTAATCCTAATTGCATACTAATTTATACCTATTAACATAAGACCTATTGGTTATTTTGGGATGGATTGGTATCAAAATCAAATTTACGTTGTCGACGAAAAAACGTGATTTGATAAATTTGCTGAAACTACCAAGATGTTTCGGTCTTATACCTGAATGGAGTTTACTTTGCAAATACTTAAAATTGAACATCTGTTCTTAAATTAATCATTTTAAAATCAGTTGATAAATAAAATTTTATCTTGAATTAAATAAAATAAAACATTTCCGAACCTTGATCTGGAATAATTTGAGGACTAAAATATAATCAAAAGTTTGAATTGCTTTATAAAATGCTTTTAGTTTAGAGCACTTGACTGATAAATAAACGAATTTTTTTAATATTCTAAGTTTATAAATAAAATTTCAGTATTCAGTATTACTGATACTGTTACTGATACTGATTGTAAAAATACTGATACTGAATAGAGTGCAAAATCAGTATTTCAGTAATACTGTTTAATACTGAAATTGTTAAGGGTTTCATTTAACATTGAGCCAGTTGAATCTAAAATTATAAAAACGAAGCTCAGCTTTGCAAAGAGAGTCTTTACTGTTACTCTTAAATATAATAGGAGCTTTTGTGTCGTTAACTTTCCAAAATTGGTTATTTTTTTAAATTTGAATGATCATTGTGAATAAAAAAAAAAGTTTTTTTGTTAATTACAAAATTTTATTTTTGGGAAAAAAGGAAAATCTACTAAAAAACAACTAAAAAAAAACTTTTATGACCTAATTTTTAATTGAACCTTGGTTACTGAACTCTATGGGAACTGTTTTAAGTGAACCTTTAAAATTCATGTCCAAATCAGCTTTCAAACTGAGTCTTTGATTGTCAAAAACACATTTGAGTGAATTGAAATCAGTATTCTCTGGTAATGTTGTTCGTCTGTAATAACTCATTTGTGACACACCATCTTCTCTTTCTTGTTTATCTTCAGCTTGTACAATCACATCTCTGTCTTTGCATGTTACTTTTATTTTAGATGGATCGATGTTTTTGGGTACTGAAAAATTCATTTCAACTTGTTTTCCACCATTTTGAGTATCAACTATTCTCGGAAAGTGATCTTCTTTATTTTGTTCAACTCTTTGTTCATCTACTTTGAGTGGTACTTCGATGACAAGTTGACCATTTGATGCCAAAAAACTGACCATTTTATCGACTTCAGCTTTTGGTGGTAGTTTGTAAGTCTTTTTGAATTCTCTCAACGAATAGTCTTCTTCATTCTTGTTGTCACCTTCACGACCTGTAACAACCAACTTTTGTTTGTCATCTGAAACGTTTATTTTCAGCGAATCGGGAGAGTATCCATTACAGTCAACTCTTATTCGATACTTTTCAGGTACTCTTGGAATCGATTGAATATCCAAGAAATCTGGTTTATTTAACCATTTAAAGTTTCTTGCAATCATTCGATCCAAATCATCGAAAGGATCAAATAGATCCAACGTGGATGGTCCAATACCTAAATGATGTGGTCTTGACCACAAGTCAGTGTCAAACATTGATCTTGGTAAGAACATGTGTGGAATAAGAGACATTTTTGTTTGATTCAAGTTTTAAGCTTTGAGTTGATTTTTTAAAATTTCTAAAAAATTGTTGAGTTTTTAATGTTAAAATAAAACGAAATTTATATGCAATACGAAAGAAATTTCGAGTAAAATCCAGAGTAGGGTAGAAATTCGAGAATTATTTCAAAATTACATTTTTAATAAAATATCTCGTTAATTCTAGATAATGAATACTTAACATCAAAATAGATAACAACAAATATTCTTAGCTTTTAAATACTTTAAAAAATACCGTAAGGTGTAAGTTCAGTCATTCATTTGATAAATAGAATTTCGACCATTTAATACCTATACCTAAAATCTAGTAATTGTTAAACCATAATAAAAGCGCTTGAAATCCCGATAAATGTATGTATTTGAATGTAAAAAGGTTGATTTGCTACATTAGAATAGAAATTCTTTTTTGCATATTTAACATGCTTAAATTTGCTAGTTCACATGCAAAGTGTCTAATACGATCTCGTATTGAAAAATTTGTCCCCCTCCCTTTTTCTCATCCGGGCTTGGCATCAGTCATGGCATGGTTACTACTATGCTACTGTCACCACTACTGTCATCGACTGTGGAACGTTCATCAACTTTCAACAACTTTCTGAGCCAGGATGATCCCAGAAAGTTTGAGTTGATTCCTGTAAAAAATGAAAGCCGGTGTCTCAAAACATAAGATAAAAACAGTTTTATTTTATAAATTTAAAAATTTGAATAGTCTGTTTTTATGATGCGGTTTACCTTACTCAGAAATACAAATAATAAAGACAAACTTGATTACATTAGAAAAATTTTTTTTCTGTGTTGAAAATTTGCCTTAAGTGTGTATTTTTAGGCTCGATTCACGCAGTTGTACTCTTAGTTTTCAACTTTTTAAAGTATAATTTTTGATTAGTATAAATTCAAATTATATTTATTTAGATGAGATACCAGATTACAAATTTATTCTTGTGTTCCAGCAAAACACTCACATGCATCAAATTATTTATTCAAAGCTAAGCTCCCAAATTGGAAACATTTTAAGGGCTCAAAGGGATCATTGTCCCAAAAATAAAAAGTTTTGTGAGCGTTTTTAGTTTAAATGGATTAAAACAGCACAAATATAAAAAATGAGAAAAAAAAAATTTTGGTATTTTTTTTAATTGGTCTGTTTAAATGCAAAAATTAATGATTGAACACAAAATGTTATAAAAAGTTAAAAAATAAAATCAAGGTCTATTTTAAGTATTTAAAAAAATTTAAAAAATTTAAGATTATCCAAAGTATGGAACCAGCTACAGTGATGATAATCTTTATAATCTCGAATGCTTTATTAGGCATCTTGGTAGTTTCAGCCAATTTGTCAAACCATGTCTCTTCGTCGACAACGTAAATTGGATTTTGATACCAATCCATTCCGAAATATCCAATCGGGCCCATATTAATGGGTATATAGTAATTAGTGTTATAAAAAAAACTCATTTTTTTATTTTTCTAAAAAGAAAAAATCGAAAGAAATAAAAACATTTTTGTACCAATATTTATAGTGTGCTAACAAAACTTTTAAGACTAAGCTAAGCGATAAATTGGGTAATTTCAATGTCGATTTGAAGATAGCTTGTTTGTTTGTTTTATGAGAGAGAGTTTCTTTTTGCTAGAAGATTTGAAAAAAAAACACTTGTTTTATTTTTCATTGAAACTATTCATTCTAAAATTTCTGTCTTAACTTGAACGGTTTTTTACAATGAAGAAATGATGATGCTTTTTTTTTAAATCTTAGTTGTAAAATCTTGTTGCAGAAAAGGACGTCACTTAAAAATGTTTGATCTAACAAATTCTATTAGAGCTGTTCCAAATATTTACTATTTCCTTTTAAAAAAATAAAAAAAATGAATTTTTAATAACGTTAATCCTAATTGCATACTAATTTATACCTATTAACATAAGACCTATTGGTTATTTTGGGATGGATTGGTATCAAAATCAAATTTACGTTGTCGACGAAAAAACGTGATTTGATAAATTTGCTGAAACTACCAAGATGTTTCGGTCTTATACCTGAATGGAGTTTACTTTGCAAATACTTAAAATTGAACATCTGTTCTTCAAATAAACAATAAAAAGAAAAACAACTTTTTACGATCGTTTAATTTTTATTGTAATTAAAATACGAAATTAAATATTAAAATTAAAATTGACGCGTTTCGCCTTTAAAGGCTTCTTCAAGAATCTAAACCAATAAATCAAAAAATTTTTTTACAAGATCAAAAAAATTAATAAATTTTAAAAAAAAAAAAAATTTTTTAAAAAATTTTGCTTAGTCACACAGAATTCAAAAAATAAAAAATCATTTGATAAATTTTTTTTCTTTTTTAAAATAATAAAAACTTAAAATTTGAAACATAATTTTTTAATTGAATGCAAACTATTTATCTTTGCATTCAAAATTTCTAAATTGAATACATATTTGAAAACATATATTAAATCTAACTCTACTGATCTTCTATATTCGGTGTCTACCAATTTGTCCCTGAAAATACATACTTTAAGATCTCTTTCTAAGACATGACCGCTTCTATTAAAATGATCAGCGACCTCGTTTTCTTTCTTGAAAAATGGGATGAATCTTTTTATTGCATTTAAATGCTGACTTATTCTAACCTTAAGGGACTTTGATGTCTCACCAATATAAAAGACCTTACATTTATTACAAATAATTACATACACAACATTATCGGTTTGACAATTACCATTACAGAACAAAGGCAATAACATATTTTTATACTGTAGAAAATGCTGATCGAAAATAAACTCGCAAATTTTACAACCTTCTAAACATCTTTTTGTACCACCCGAACGCAACATACCATTATTCTTAAATGAGTGCACTACTAAACTATTCAAATTGGGTTGTACTTTGTAAATAAAAAATGGTCTAAAGTCTTTCATCCAGTCATACATTTGTGACACTACATTAAACTCTTTACAGAATATTCTCTTTAGAAATTCCGAATTTCTGTCATATGTCATGAACGTTTTTATTCCATTTTCACATTTCTTGTCATCACTGTTCTTATAAGGTAAGAGATTCTTTCTCTCTAACCGCCCTACTTCCATGCAAATAGCACATACCTGGTTAAAATTATAACCTCTCTGACACAAGTTTACCGTCATTTTTAACGAGAATTTCAAATAATCGACAAACGATGTACATATCTTCCGAATCCTTAAAAACAATGACTTTACAATGTTTTTAAAAATATGAGTCGGGTGATTCGATATTGGCATTAAATAGGACCCACTATACGTAGGTTTTACAAATAATTTTATTTTCATTTTACACAAAAACTTATCATAGGATAAGTTTAAGTCTAAAAAATCTACTGAGTCTGCTTTTACAACGTTTAGATTTAAATAACCAAATTTTGACTTAAACTCGTTTAAATCGATTTCGAACATTGAAATAATTAGTACATCATCAATAAATCTATCATAACTCAATGGCCTACGTAAAGTCAACCAACTTATTTCTAAAATGTGTAAAAATAAATTCGCAACTGCAGGACCACATTTACAACCCATTGCAATTCCGATTATTTGCTTGAAGAACTTTTTGTCAAACACAAACACATTGTTTAAGAATATAAGGTTCAAAATACAGAATAAGCCTTCTATATCCAAATGACATGAATCCAATTCTGTTTTCATATAATCACAAATAATACTAACCGCATGGCTCGGGATAATACTCGTATACAAGGACTCAAAATCCATCGAGTATATAAAAGGTTTTTTCATTATATAAAGATCTTCAAACTTTTGAAGGAGTTGTTGTGAATCTTTCAAAATGTAATTAAACTTTTTTAGAATTGGCTTGAACAATATATCTATGAGTATACATAAACTTTCAGTCGGTTGTCCAGCACAATTTACAATTGGTCTTATTCCAAATTTATCTTTGTGGAGTTTAGCAAATAAATAAAAACTTGCCTAATTTACAACCATTTTTTATAAAGATTTTTTCCATCAATTGTTTTGAAATATGTCTTCCATTAAACAGCATAATCAAAGCATGATTGACATCTTCAACCACATCATTCAACGGGTTTTTATTCAATTCGATGTACGAGTTATTTTTCGATAAATGTTCTAGCGCTAATTTATTGTACATGTTATTATCAATAAACGCTACTCCTAAATTCTTATCACAATCGACGACTTTAAAAGGTTTGTGTTTCGTATAAAATGTTAATAAATTTAATTGCTTAACCGACAAATTTGAGAAATAACGTAAGTTTTTATCATTTAATTCGTTTAACATTCTATACCTTATCGTTAAAGTTTCTTCTAATAGTGGAATGTTATCGTGGGTGAATGAACGAATAATACTGTCGTTTAAACCATTTATCACATAATCTTTTTTGTTTGAATTATTTTTATCTTTACCAATTTTTTCAATTGAATTTTTTTGAAACATACATTTTTTATAAAAAAGAAAACGATTGAAGTCTATTAACGATTCATCAATCGTACAGTAGAGATTTTTAAATAAACAATATTTGTTATAAATAGTACACGGGATAAATTTATTACCAAGCCCCATTATCTGGGCGAGGCCATTAATAAAATCTTTATTACAAGCAATATTCCCCAATTTAAAAACAGAATCGTTTATTTTAAAAATCTCAAAATCTGTGAATATTTTTAATCTTTGAAATTCGAATTCCTTGGGATCCGAAAATTTACCGATTTATTCACTTTACCACTTTTATTGTTGGCTTGAAATTTAGAATTATTGAACGTTCTACCTCTTCTATTGTATATTTCTCTTTTATCATTATTCATGGTTGACGGTGTGTCTACAGAAGATGAACTGTTCAATTTACATTTCTCATTTACGACTACACCAAAAAACTGACCATTTTATCGACTTCAGCTTTTGGTGGTAGTTTGTAAGTCTTTTTGAATTCTCTCAACGAATAGTCTTCTTCATTCTTGTTGTCACCTTCACGACCTGTAACAACCAACTTTTGTTTGTCATCTGAAACGTTTATTTTCAGCGAATCGGGAGAGTATCCATTACAGTCAACTCTTATTCGATACTTTTCAGGTACTCTTGGAATCGATTGAATATCCAAGAAATCTGGTTTATTTAACCATTTAAAGTTTCTTGCAATCATTCGATCCAAATCATCGAAAGGATCAAATAGATCCAACGTGGATGGTCCAATACCTAAATGATGTGGTCTTGACCACAAGTCAGTGTCAAACATTGATCTTGGTAAGAACATGTGTGGAATAAGAGACATTTTTGTTTGATTCAAGTTTTAAGCTTTGAGTTGATTTTTTAAAATTTCTAAAAAATTGTTGAGTTTTTAATGTTAAAATAAAACGAAATTTATATGCAATACGAAAGAAATTTCGAGTAAAATCCAGAGTAGGGTAGAAATTCGAGAATTATTTCAAAATTACATTTTTAATAAAATATCTCGTTAATTCTAGATAATGAATACTTAACATCAAAATAGATAACAACAAATATTCTTAGCTTTTAAATACTTTAAAAAATACCGTAAGGTGTAAGTTCAGTCATTCATTTGATAAATAGAATTTCGACCATTTAATACCTATACCTAAAATCTAGTAATTGTTAAACCATAATAAAAGCGCTTGAAATCCCGATAAATGTATGTATTTGAATGTAAAAAGGTTGATTTGCTACATTAGAATAGAAATTCTTTTTTGCATATTTAACATGCTTAAATTTGCTAGTTCACATGCAAAGTGTCTAATACGATCTCGTATTGAAAAATTTGTCCCCCTCCCTTTTTCTCATCCGGGCTTGGCATCAGTCATGGCATGGTTACTACTATGCTACTGTCACCACTACTGTCATCGACTGTGGAACGTTCATCAACTTTCAACAACTTTCTGAGCCAGGATGATCCCAGAAAGTTTGAGTTGATTCCTGTAAAAAATGAAAGCCGGTGTCTCAAAACATAAGATAAAAACAGTTTTATTTTATAAATTTAAAAATTTGAATAGTCTGTTTTTATGATGCGGTTTACCTTACTCAGAAATACAAATAATAAAGACAAACTTGATTACATTAGAAAAATTTTTTTTCTGTGTTGAAAATTTGCCTTAAGTGTGTATTTTTAGGCTCGATTCACGCAGTTGTACTCTTAGTTTTCAACTTTTTAAAGTATAATTTTTGATTAGTATAAATTCAAATTATATTTATTTAGATGAGATACCAGATTACAAATTTATTCTTGTGTTCCAGCAAAACACTCACATGCATCAAATTATTTATTCAAAGCTAAGCTCCCAAATTGGAAACATTTTAAGGGCTCAAAGGGATCATTGTCCCAAAAATAAAAAGTTTTGTGAGCGTTTTTAGTTTAAATGGATTAAAACAGCACAAATATAAAAAATGAGAAAAAAAAAATTTTGGTATTTTTTTTAATTGGTCTGTTTAAATGCAAAAATTAATGATTGAACACAAAATGTTATAAAAAGTTAAAAAATAAAATCAAGGTCTATTTTAAGTATTTAAAAAAATTTAAAAAATTTAAGATTATCCAAAGTATGGAACCAGCTACAGTGATGATAATCTTTATAATCTCGAATGCTTTATTAGGCATCTTGGTAGTTTCAGCCAATTTGTCAAACCATGTCTCTTCGTCGACAACGTAAATTGGATTTTGATACCAATCCATTCCGAAATATCCAATCGGGCCCATATTAATGGGTATATAGTAATTAGTGTTATAAAAAAAACTCATTTTTTTATTTTTCTAAAAAGAAAAAATCGAAAGAAATAAAAACATTTTTGTACCAATATTTATAGTGTGCTAACAAAACTTTTAAGACTAAGCTAAGCGATAAATTGGGTAATTTCAATGTCGATTTGAAGATAGCTTGTTTGTTTGTTTTATGAGAGAGAGTTTCTTTTTGCTAGAAGATTTGAAAAAAAAACACTTGTTTTATTTTTCATTGAAACTATTCATTCTAAAATTTCTGTCTTAACTTGAACGGTTTTTTACAATGAAGAAATGATGATGCTTTTTTTTTAAATCTTAGTTGTAAAATCTTGTTGCAGAAAAGGACGTCACTTAAAAATGTTTGATCTAACAAATTCTATTAGAGCTGTTCCAAATATTTACTATTTCCTTTTAAAAAAATAAAAAAAATGAATTTTTAATAACGTTAATCCTAATTGCATACTAATTTATACCTATTAACATAAGACCTATTGGTTATTTTGGGATGGATTGGTATCAAAATCAAATTTACGTTGTCGACGAAAAAACGTGATTTGATAAATTTGCTGAAACTACCAAGATGTTTCGGTCTTATACCTGAATGGAGTTTACTTTGCAAATACTTAAAATTGAACATCTGTTCTTAAATTAATCATTTTAAAATCAGTTGATAAATAAAATTTTATCTTGAATTAAATAAAATAAAACATTTCCGAACCTTGATCTGGAATAATTTGAGGACTAAAATATAATCAAAAGTTTGAATTGCTTTATAAAATGCTTTTAGTTTAGAGCACTTGACTGATAAATAAACGAATTTTTTTAATATTCTAAGTTTATAAATAAAATTTCAGTATTCAGTATTACTGATACTGTTACTGATACTGATTGTAAAAATACTGATACTGAATAGAGTGCAAAATCAGTATTTCAGTAATACTGTTTAATACTGAAATTGTTAAGGGTTTCATTTAACATTGAGCCAGTTGAATCTAAAATTATAAAAACGAAGCTCAGCTTTGCAAAGAGAGTCTTTACTGTTACTCTTAAATATAATAGGAGCTTTTGTGTCGTTAACTTTCCAAAATTGGTTATTTTTTTAAATTTGAATGATCATTGTGAATAAAAAAAAAAGTTTTTTTGTTAATTACAAAATTTTATTTTTGAAAAAAAGGAAAATCTACTAAAAAACAACTAAAAAAAAACTTTTATGACCTAATTTTTAATTGAACCTTGGTTACTGAACTCTATGGGAACTGTTTTAAGTGAACCTTTAAAATTCATGTCCAAATCAGCTTTCAAACTGAGTCTTTGATTGTCAAAAACACATTTGAGTGAATTGAAATCAGTATTCTCTGGTAATGTTGTTCGTCTGTAATAACTCATTTGTGACACACCATCTTCTCTTTCTTGTTTATCTTCAGCTTGTACAATCACATCTCTGTCTTTGCATGTTACTTTTATTTTAGATGGATCGATGTTTTTGGGTACTGAAAAATTCATTTCAACTTGTTTTCCACCATTTTGAGTATCAACTATTCTCGGAAAGTGATCTTCTTTATTTTGTTCAACTCTTTGTTCATCTACTTTGAGTGGTACTTCGATGACAAGTTGACCATTTGATGCCAAAAAACTGACCATTTTATCGACTTCAGCTTTTGGTGGTAGTTTGTAAGTCTTTTTGAATTCTCTCAACGAATAGTCTTCTTCATTCTTGTTGTCACCTTCACGACCTGTAACAACCAACTTTTGTTTGTCATCTGAAACGTTTATTTTCAGCGAATCGGGAGAGTATCCATTACAGTCAACTCTTATTCGATACTTTTCAGGTACTCTTGGAATCGATTGAATATCCAAGAAATCTGGTTTATTTAACCATTTAAAGTTTCTTGCAATCATTCGATCCAAATCATCGAAAGGATCAAATAGATCCAACGTGGATGGTCCAATACCTAAATGATGTGGTCTTGACCACAAGTCAGTGTCAAACATTGATCTTGGTAAGAACATGTGTGGAATAAGAGACATTTTTGTTTGATTCAAGTTTTAAGCTTTGAGTTGATTTTTTAAAATTTCTAAAAAATTGTTGAGTTTTTAATGTTAAAATAAAACGAAATTTATATGCAATACGAAAGAAATTTCGAGTAAAATCCAGAGTAGGGTAGAAATTCGAGAATTATTTCAAAATTACATTTTCTTAAAATTTCCGAACAAAAAGTTTTAAGAGATAATTCAATAAAATTTTCTCGTAAATTCTTTTGTTTTTCGCATTTATGATCCCTCATAACAGATACCTTTAAACTAAACTACTTTAGTAAAAAACAAATCATAGGGGCGCACGAATGTGCGCCACCCTATAATATGTTCTCAAAATTCAAAATGCATAATTTTAATTATTTAATTCAATTTTGAAAATAGACTGAAAGGCCAATTATATAAAGTTATATATTGGGTTAAAGCTCATTCAATATTTTGGTATATAAAGCTTTCTTATCTTTTTCAAATTCAAATCAAGGTTTAGTTTTCCTGTTAGCTTTTAGCATGTATTTCTTAATGCATGGACATGAAATTTTAACAGAATTCAAATCCTGTTTATTTGTTTTACAAAAAAGACACTTTCTAAATTTAAAATAAAATATTCTATTAACTTTTTTATGATTAATATAATTATTATTTTTTAATTCATGAGAGGTATTTTTCTGAGAATTTATTTGACTGTTAAATGTTTTCTAAAATACAAAGAGGAAAAATTATGATAAAGATGCCTTAACCCTTAAAGACAGGTAGCCCTATAATATGTCAACCATACAAAGGGAAAAAACAAGGAACAAATTATAGGCCGACACAATATCCGACACAATGGACGTTTGTTTAATTCATAATTAATAACTTTTACAATTAATCTTTAACAATTATTTAACAATAAAGGATAACTATATAATATATCAAATTCAAACAAAAAGTATTAGAATTTTACAGGCTTTATTAAATGCGGCGGCCTATAATTTGTTCCTCTTTGTATGGTTGACATATTATAGGGCCACCTGTCTTTAAGGGTTAAGGCATCTTTGTCATAATTTAATAATGTTCTCAAATATAATAAAGAGAGTTTCACGCTTAAGCGATCATACATTTATTTTATTAAACTTAAAAAATTGAATTTCAGTGATCTCTTTTCATAACACTCTTACCCGTATCGATCGATGTACGACCTTTAATGAGGGTGAATTCGGAAAATTGGACATTTTAGGGCTAAAGAACGATATACAGTCGAACCTTTGTAAAGTTCACATATCCTTTATTTATAATGAATATCTACCAAGTTTGTAAATTGAAAAAATCGAGCTTAATAAAATTGAGAATAGTATTGAGGAGAGGATAGGGAATTTGCAGGGGGTTTCGTATTGTGTGGACGTTATTTAAGTATTTTTTAAATTTTTCTTTAGGAAACTCATATTCAATGCTCATGATATGGGTACCAAATGAAAGCTCTTGACGAGAGGAACTGTTTAAATATTGACCTCGAAATAAAGGTTTAAACCCTTATGTGATTTTTCCAGGTATCCTTCATCGAAAGCATCCAAATTTTCATTTTTTTACCTATTTTACGTTGCATATTGTTAGTTTTGGTTATTAAAATTAAAGTTGTAGGTGCATCTAGGTGCGGCAAGGTGCACAAAAAATTTTACCAGCTATCGTGAGTTTGAGTGTATCAAGCGAACCTTTATATTTATAATTGTATCTCCATCCAATACAATTATATATTCCGATTATTGGAAGGCAAATTCACAAGACCGTCAATCACGTAAATAGTGAGGATGGTACACTTACTAACGGGATAGAGTCTTTTTGGTGCCCTGGCAAAACTAATATAAAAATGATGAGATGGATGCCTAGAAAAATATTTACAGATGCCCAACTATCTTTGAAGTAATCAAGGAACAATGGACAAGTTTTAGTTTAAAATAATTAACGAATGTTGAAAGGAAGCAGTTGCTTTATTTTTTTTTTAATTTATCATGTTACCTCAGTTTCCCGTGAAAAAATCGTTTGACGCATAAAAAAAAACTTTTATAGAATAAAGGAAATTTTTTTAAAAAACTCAAAAATTTTACAATATATCTTCTTCTTTATTCGAATGTTGTTTTACAACAAACGGCGACTCCATAGATCACGTGAGCTTGTAAGACTCACTAAATCTGACTGTACCACTTCGCTCTTTGATGGAAATATTAGATCACAAATGTACTTAAAATAACTGGTGGTTTTCCGTCCTCGTTTAAAGGTGCCGAGCCCTGATCCCGGTTCGTAAAGGGTAAATACTTTAGCTGGTTCATGTTCGCTTCTGCGTAGGGCATGACCAACCCACGATAATTGCCTTCATCTCATTAACTCCACTAGCGGTCTTTGGTTCACACTGTTGTAGAATATTTCGAGTCTTACTTTATCCATGATACCCAGCCACATTCTGAAACATGTTGTACCAAAGCTATTCATTTTACCCTCTACGGATGCATTAAAGATTTTTCCTTTTAATGTGGAAGGGATGTGCTTCACTCTCCAGATCTTATCCAGCTTCCAATAAGCCACCCAAGGCTTTGCGGTTCTAAAAGTCAGCTTCGGTAGATGATAATTTAGACCCTAAATATTTAAAGTCCTCGACCATAGATATAAATCCTCAGTCATGCAAAAGCTTACCCTGATCTCCTGGGATATTAAAGGTCATGCTCCATTATATCAATTGGGAATTTAATTAGAAAATTAAAATATGACCTCTTCTAGGTATACACTCGTTTTTATAACCTACTCATTGGGCTATTTCACATTCGCCTATCTTGCTTTCCAAAAAAGATAAAATGTAAATTTTCTTTTTTTATTTGGATGAATATTGGAAAACTTTTGGGTTCAATCGACAAGTAAAATCTCCCTTTACATCTTTACCGAAGAAAAAACGTTGATGTGGCTTTCATGTGTGTTAGTGTCAGTTCCTTTCTTTAAACGCACTTTTCTCATTTAACGAAGAAGTTTATTTTTAAAAGAATTGTTGTCAACATTGGATGTTGGATTCAATCAACAAGTAAAATCTTCCTTTACAGCTTCCCGAAGAAAAATAGGTCAACATTGAAAACTTGTAATTTTCTTGAAAAAGTCTTTGTTATTCTATACTCGATTTTGTAATTTTTGTGCGTCAAAAGATGCCCTACAGTTTCTTCACCCGTTCTTTTGTCAATGATTTGAGTAAGTTGATGTGATTTTCAAGTGTGATAGTGTCAGTTCCTTTCTTAAACCCACTTTTCTCATTTAACTAAAATGTTTATTTTTAAAAGAATTGTTGTCAACAGAGCTCCTCTGGAAATCTACTAATCATCCTGAATTAGTAGACATGGATTATCTTTATAGAAATAGAATAAATGGTATGATTTAATTTCGAATAATTTATTTTGTAAAAAAAAATATAAAAATGGTTTTAAATAAAACAAAATTTTTAAAAATTTTCGTAAAAAAAAAATAAATGATCAAAAAATGATTATCTACAAAGTTTGTACATTGGAAAAATCGAGCTTAATAAAATTGAGAATAGTATTGAGATGTTTGAACAGCAGCTTTAATTGCTGCAAGTTGATTCAATCTTGATTGTAACATTTGAAGATTCGAAACAAGTGGTGAACATGTCATTGATTGTTCCATTTGTTGTAAATTTTGTTGCTTTTTTGATTTTGTGCTGAATTTTCTTTGTTTATCACGTGATCGTTTATTTTGAAACCAAACTTTGATTACATTTTCAGGCAAGCTCAATTGTTGACTCAACTCTTCTGTTTCTTTTGGGTCTGGATATGGATTCTTTTGAAAGTAAACGTCCAATGCTTGTTTTTGTTCTTCACTAAAAGTCGTTCGATATTTTTTGCCATTATCATTGTTGTTTGTCTTTTGAACTTGTCTCGAGTTGTTTTCTTTATTTTCTTCTTCATCTTCTTGGTATAACCTTTGATTGAATTGTGTTTCGGATACAATTGGAGTCTTGCTGCAAGATTCATTGATCGATTGAAAACCTGAATCATCACTTGACTTGTCACCAACCAAGTCGAGGATTGAATGAAAATTGACTCGTGGTTTTTGTTTGATACAAGACAAGAGAGGAGTCGATCGAGGATAGTAGTTTGTTTGAGGATAAAAGATTGGAGTCGAGTAGGCCATCAAGAGACCACTTGGTGATTGTTTGAGTGGAGTAGAACATTCAGATGTGTTGACTTGGACTGTCAATGGTGAGACTGGGGAAGCTGGTCTTGGAAAATCCATTTTTTACCTTTTTGAAAATTGATAAAAGTTTAGAGAAAATAATCAAAATTAAAATAAAATAAGAAGTTGCGGTTGTTTTTTTTGTCGTTTTACTGTTGGCTTTTGTTATGCTGGTAGTGATTGAACCAGTTGATTTTTATGTATTTGAAACTTGATTGTTTTTGATATTGATTTTGCAAATGTTGTCGAATATTTATAGAATCCGAGGCCAAGACATATAATTCGAATGTGTGTGTGTCTGTCGAATCAAAAAATGTACAAATTGTCAATTAATCAATTAAAGAAATCAACCACTAAGAATTGACAAACAGTTTTCTATTAAGCGAGATTGAGAGAGAGGGGGGATGTTTTTACGAAATCAATTAATTAATTAACTAACTGTAGTTTTAGAGATTAGAAAACAAAATATCTTGTTTACAGGTAAAGAAGAAGAAGAAAAAATGTTAATGATTATCACTGTATGAGATCTGATCTTTATTGGATCAAAAACAAAAATAGTTTTTCAATTAACCGACCGTCGTGTGTCTTATCTCTCTCTTATGGTGAGTCCACACAGTTATTTCAAATATTTTAGGAGCCTTTTCCTCTTAGTCCAAGAACCCTTCCTAAAGAAGTATGAATGTTTTTAATTTTTGAGACCAACAACAACAAGAGGAAAAGTAACAGTCAAGTTAAAACTCAAAAAATATTGATTGATTGTTTTGGTTTTTGTTAATCAATTTATTATTTTTCACAGATTTATTGAATTAAGCTGTTATCTTCATTAAGTCGATTTAATGTTTCTAAATCAAGTACTCAATTTTGTTTTACTTGTTCGTTTAGACAGTTTGGGGTTTTTCCATCAATTGTTTGGTACCACTCTTAATCCTACTTACTTTTCGAGTTCCAAATTTTTTGTTTTTCAAAAGATCGAAACACAGAGAATGTAAAGAGTTAGGAGAAAAAACAGATAGGCTAACTGGTTGTGTGACATACTGAAAGAAAATTTGCAATAATCTCATTACGGCATAAAATGAAAGTTAATTAAAATGTGACCAAGTTTGTTTCGTTTGATCTTTTTCGGTCTTCGATTGTTATAAACTTGGTACAATTAATCAATTTCATAATTTAGACTTTGTGTTATCTCTTTAGTTAAGCCGACACTGAGTGTAGAATTTCATGTGAAATTCAAATTTGAATTATCTAACCCTTAAATTTAGAAAAGTTCGAAAAAATAATTTCTTAAACATCCAAAACGAGACCTAACTCATTAACCCAAGCCTCTAATTTTAGTCTTGGGTAACATACGGCCACCTATAACCAGATTTCTTTTATTATTTTTAAAATTTTGAAATTATGCTGTTGTTACGTCATTATTGGCAAATAGGCCTCAAAGTAACAGCAATAACCTACGAAATATGTCAAGTAGAATGTCCTTAAAGTAAGAAACGCACAAGCTCGGTACGAACAGTGATGATACAAGTCTTCAACGAAAATAGGGTCTGGAAGACCAGTAAGTACTCGCGAACTACCAAGTGACCTAAGCACTTCAAAGTCGACCATATTCTATCACCTTAAGTTAATCCATAAAGTTAATAGACGCTGCCGAGTTGTTCCACGCGATTTGACACCTTTTGATTTTTAACGTCGTATTAAAACCTGTACAAAAATCCTTTTGATGAACGATTTTTTAGAAGGGTAATTACGTGCGATGAGAAATTGATCTATTTTCGAAATATTGATGACAGAGACCAGTTGTTGGACCCATCTCAACCAGCCCTACCAGTCGTTAGAAGAGGACGATTCAAAAAGAAGGTAATTTTGTGCGTTTGGTGGAATTACGAATGGGTAATACACTTTGAACTGGTTCTTGATGGTCGTACGAAAAATTTTGACTTTTATTGTGAATAATTAGCATGCTATACTTCAAGCAAAATACCCTTCTTTGATCAACCGAAAACTTGGTTTGTTTCTTTAAGATAACCCTAAACCGCATACCACACGAAGAACGTTGGAAAAAATTGAAGAGCTGGGTGGGATTGAACTTCTCCCTCCAGCATATAGTCCAGACAGACTCAAAAAAAACGCAAAATCGTATGAGTCACCCTAATATTTTATTTTTCATGTAAAAATTATAAATTAATCAGCTAGACAAGAGAAGATTCTGTACAAATTACAGGAACTTTAAAATTTTTATTTTTTGCACCCTGATGGTCGAAAAAGTTACCGTATTCCTTCGTTCGATATTGCAGCCTCACAACCCGAAATACAACTTTGGCGCAGGCAATAAATACCATCTCGCCCATGTTAAAACATTTTTAACCTAAAACGCATGCTCCTTAGCAAAAAAAAATCAATTACACGGTCGACAGTAATAAGCCATAGCCATAGCCATCCCATACCATTAACCAGAAAAATATGGCAAATGATTTAAAAATTAAATTTGTTCATCATCATCCGGTTGACTAGGATGCGAACTTTGACTAAAATTAGTTTGAACCGAGGTACAAAAAAATTCAGTAATAAAAATGGAATGGTTTTGCTATGGCTTATTACCGTGTAATTGAATTGTTTTTTGCCAAAGATAAAAGTGGAAATGAAGCTTTATCATTGTGATTTGTTTAACTAGATGTGGTTTGTTCCATTAAAAAATAAAACTAAAAAGATGATCTACCGACTGATGATGATCAACAAGTTCAGTAAACTTATGTGTAGTGTCTTACATTAGTACCTTTGGGCCCGTCTATCCGATCCTCTCGTTAGACGTCTTGAGCATGCTTTTATGCTCAAACTAACTCAACTTTCGAAAGTTAAGTTAATTAACTAAACCAGTGATATCAGCGAGATGTCGCTATATCACACTTATGTAATTTAGGATCGACCATAAGTGTTAAATCATTTGCCATATTTTTCTGGTAAATTTTACGGAATACGCGCCCCCTCTTTTTTTGAAAAACACACAACCGGATGTAAAATCTTAAATCTTAGTCTAAACCAAGTGACTAACATAACAGTACCAAGTGTTTACCTTGTTTGTTTATTTATCTTCTGTCACCTTTCGAAAAGGATTATTTTTTAAGTTTTTTTGCTGCTCTAAAAACGAATATTTGAGAATAATGCTGCGCTAAAAACCAAAGTTAAGTTTTGTTTTTAATGGAACAATTAAAATATCATTTTCTAATTTTTGTTTTCTGTTCAATTTGTGATGCTGCACCAAATGCATAATTCGCAAAAATATTTTTTATTTTTTCGACAGAAACTCAAGTGTGAATGCTGCATCAATTTAAAAAACTTGAGTTTAAACGCTATCCAAGACTCGAAACACGACTTAGGAGCATGCGTTTTAGGTTAAGAATGTTTTAACATGGGCGAGATGGTATTTATTGCCTGCGCCAAAGTTATATTTCTTGCGTATCTTCATTTCAATATTTGCGTCGAACACCGGGATTCTAATGGGAAACCTGTTGAAATAAATGAAACATCTGTTATAAACATCTACTTTTATTTCTAATCAAAAAATAATAAATTACAAAAAAAATTAAAAATCAAGTCTAATTAAATTTTTTTTAGGCATCCAAGCCCATGTTTATTGGGTGTCCTTGTTCTTCATTTGACAAAAATTGTTTTATAAATTCAATAAACAAATTATAATTCATATTTTTGGCGCCATTTTCAGTTATAAAATCAAAAGCTTTATTAACAGCATCTTCATTAATGTTCCATATTGATAGCATTGATGTGAATTCTTCTTTTGACACATTTTTATCGTCTAAAAACTCATTTGCTCTGAACATGTATTTGTAAAGACTTTCGAACCAATCTGGTAAAGTTCCTATTTCTTTTAAATGAACGATAATGTCATTTATAACATCGAGCCACTCATCTAGATCAATAACACCATCCTTGTTAGCATCACCTACTTCACATAAATCCCAAAAATATTTTTGAAAGTCTTGTTCAATACGTCTGCGTACAATTTGTAAACGTCCATTTCGTTCCGATTCAGCTTTTGGTAAAATTGCTTCGGCAGCGACTAAAAAGTCATCCCATGATACAATACCATCGTTGTTTGCGTCTTAAAAAAAAAGTTATGAAGGACTCCATTGTCCCTGAAAAAGGCAAACCCCGTACCGGACATAGTTGGTACGATGATACGTTACGCCTTTTTTCAACAGGGGTCATACAAAGCCGAAGATTGAACTTACCCAAAGTCAATTTGAACCATTTTCTCAATTTATTATCCAATGTATGATTTTTAATTTGATCTCTAGGCATTTTTTTGTATTAAATCGATGAATCTAAGCTTTATAAAACACAAAAAAGAGATACAATTTATAAATCCGAAAAATTATAAATTGAAGATAAAGAATTATGATTGACTCGAAGATGATTAAAACAAATGCAAAAATAAAATATATTGATATTTCAAAATCAAAAAAAATTTTTTTTTGTTTATCTTTATGAGGTCTTTGAAACGATTGGATAAGAACAAGGCTTCTTTTTTGTTTATATTTTAGTTATTGATAGGATTATATATTTTTTTTCTGTTTCAATATTTATAGGATTTTAGTTAAAGGGTGTAGACTCTCTATTGGGATTATACGCGCTCATTTTGTTGTTGTTGTTTGTACGAAAATTAAACAGCATCTTTCAATCATTCTTTTAAAATTGATAAACCTTGTGAGCTATTCCAAGAATTTTTTCTGTTCTATTCTTATCTTTTTTTTTTAATAAAATGCTTAAAGATAAAAAAAATAAAAAGTTAATTAATTATTTTTCTAGGAGTCTTATTTTGTTCGAATTGATGATAGATTTTGCGTAAGTGTGTGTTTTAGTAGAATTTGAACCTTTATGAATTTCGTATTTTTCCTAAACTTTGCGAATTATTGTTTCAATTGTACTTGATTATATCATGTATTTATAAAAAAAGAAATTAAATTACTTTCAGTCGATTGGAGTAGGAGTAATAAAAAAACAATTGCTTGTTTTATCGAATTATTTTCTATGCTTTACGACTTTATTCGCCATCTTTTACCGTAAAACCTCGCTATTTTCCCCGGGGTAAAAGCGAAATTTTTGTTTTTGGACCATGGGACAAAAGCGTTTTTAGTCCCAATTTTCTAACCATTTTTGCCTCATGGGGTAAAAACGAAATTTTTGGTTTTACCACGGGGCTAAAATGTAAGAAACTTTGTTTTTTATATTCAAAATCATTTTTCGTTTACTATTCGGAATAACATATGAAGCGCATGGAAAGACATAGTCATTCTTACATGTAAAAATTTAATAGCTAAAGGTGTGACACAATTGATTTGTTTCTTTGGGTATGGGCTCATAATTTTTAACTGAATTTTCATTAAAAACGCTCCGTATTTAACTAGGGGTTAGGGTTAAGGTTGAAAAAATTCCTCAGATGGTAGAAAAATGTTTTTTATATCCAAAAAATTTTTAAACATCAAATCATATTGAAGTTTGCCTATATTCTCTTTTGCCCCACGCGATAAAAACGAAAGTCTCTTTTTTACCCCGGTCTAAAAATTTGAAGTCAAAATTGGGATTAAAAACGATCTGAAAAATGGAACCATAAACGCATTAGTCCCTGGGGCAAAAACGGAGTCTTCGTTTTTACCCCATGGGGCAAATAGCGGGCTTTTACGGTAAACACAATGAAATGACCTAAAGTGTCAGAAAAATGGGTTATGAGTTAGGGAAATGGATCACGCAACTAGCTAACTAACAATCTCAAGTATTTCTGTTAAGAAAATTTGAATCGTTAGGTTAAGCGAATTGAAATAAACTCAAAGATGTAGGTTAATGTTAAAAATTTTATTAATAACTGGAAAAAATAACTGAAAAAATCAGAAAAAAGATATAAAAGAGTTCAAACACTTAAGCATTAATAATAAAAATCGTGTTTCAAGCATTCGCTGTAACCATGCCTTCTCCGGTCCCAAGCCCGGATGAGAAATGAGAGAGCGACACGCCGATATTCTTTTCATTTTTTTTTAACCCTAAAAATACTTAACCTTAGGAATTTGAGGCTACGCTAATTGTTTTAATTGAACCTAGAGCTATTTGTTCATCGCAGTTCACCTTGTACGAGCCATAGGGATAACAAAGATGATTTATTTTTAAGTTTCAACAAAAAAAATTCAAAGTTTATTACAAAAATAGATAAAAAAAGATGAGATTTTATTAAAATTAGTTAGGGTACTTATGATTAACCAATTTTATCAACACGTCACCATGACAACCTTCCGGATGACACCAACAACCAAGTACTTTACCTTTCAATTCATTTAACGAATTTTTCAATTCAGGAGTATTTAAAATGTATTCTTCATATTTTTGTATACAACCATCTCGACCGTATTTATCAACTTTAAATGGGTTAGCCCATTTAGACCCAACAGCACCAGGTACATAATGAGTCATGTTTCGACCAATGTAAACATGATTACTAGATGAACTTAACCAATGTTCTAAATCGTTAAAACCCATTTTTTTGAGTTCGGCTTTTTTTACATTTATTACACGAGACATTTTTGTTTTTAAATTTTCATAATTTCGGGTTTGATTTATTCAATGTAATTTCTCAATCTACAGTTTTTACTGAAATTATTATGTTTCACAATCAAAATTTTCACTTGCTTTGTATAAGGCAATCGAGTAGAGATTTAACATTTTGTTAATTAAAGCAAAGTGACATCAGGGATTTAATTAAAAAATTTATAAGAGAGACTGCTGATATTTACGCAAAATCGTCTCTTGTTAAAGCAGCTGCATGAAAAAAATTGGGTTCTTGAATCATCTGGGACAAGATACGATTTGAGTGAAAAATTTCCATATTTTTGCTTGTTTTCATCTGATTTTTGATTGAATAAAATAGTTCCCCCTTCAAATAGGGTACCAACCTCAATCGGAACATTTTAGCTTTCAGACCATGTCTTAATATCAATTACAGCTTTTTTTATGAGTACTTAAATGTTTAAAAAGGGCAGGGGGTAGGTACATAATTTATGAAAAAAAAATTTATACCAAAAAAGATAGTTTTGCTTATTTGAACTTGCTAATCGAGTTGGCTGACTTATGGTCAACTGAACCTGTCTAAGTGTAAAGCCATGTACCGTATTACCTCAAATAAAAGACAGTTCGGTCATCAAAGAATTTCTTCTATTCGAAAATTTAAAAGTCCAAAAAAGTGACTCAAATAAAAGAAATTTTTTTCTAAGTTTTTCTTTTATTTGAAACAAAAAAATCATGTTTTTGAAGCTTTTTATCATTATTTATTCATTCAAAAAAGTGTTTCGTTTCTTTTAAACGAGACACTTTTTTAGAAAAAAAATAACTCAAATAAAAGGAAAATTTTAACTCAAATAATAGCAACTTTCTTCTATTTGTGGTTACTTGTATTTGAGGTAATACGGTATATAGGTGAACTCATGTTCAAAGTGAATCAGGTCAAGAAAGTGATTTTGGATTCCTGGTTTCCAATGATATCAAATGGAAAATACAATGTTCTTTTGTAGCTGCAAAGGAAAATAAGGTACTGGGTCAAATAAAAACTCTTTTAAATATTTTAGTCATGAGACAAGCTTTTGAACACAACCCTAGTGAGACCACATTTGGAATACGCGGTAAGTACGTGTTGTCCACACTTTAAGACCGACATTTTTTAGAGAAAGTACAAAGAAGAGCAAGTTAGTCAAGTCGATCAGGACAAAACCGTACGAGCTACGTCTTCATTAACTCAAATTGATTAGCCAAGAAGACAGATGTCTAAGAGGTGATTTGGTACAAATGTACAAAATGGTCTTGAAGAAATAATTCTACTACTATAGGTGGGTGGGTCGACGTTGGTCCTAAATACAAAGATGCAGAGGAAAAAACGAACGTTACCTGGAGGTGGTAGATGATCAGGAGGCTTTTACTTACGGTGAGCACTTGTTCACTTAATCGAGAAGACCCACTTACTCTAAAACAACCAAAATTAGTTCGTGAGATCAATAAAAAAGAGCAATTACTGACAAAGCCTTAAAGAGGCTAAACGCTTAAATGCGTTGGTATAGACTATGCCTGTCTTAAGCTTCCTTCTATCTAAAAAAAGCGAATAAAAAGCATCAAAAAGAATACTCACGATTCTCAAGATTCTTAATAAGCAATACTCTTAGATTATGTAACAAGATGGAAAAAAGAACATATGGATCTATTTAAATAGTAGGCAAAATAGTTTCTATAAAAATTCAACTATTCGATTAACTATTTTTTTATCTCAATTGTCTTAAAATAACTTATGTTCTTTTCCACTAAAATATTAAACCCTATGTCGCCTATTTAAACATTTTTCTATTAAAATTTTGTTTCAATAAAAATGAACTCGAATATTTTGCAAGTTATTCTTTCAATCTCAAGCGTTTTGGTCTTGATCTATTCGAATCCAGTCTATGTACCTGATGAAACAAATCCTGAAGAAGGTAATTTATTCGAAGGTGACATAGCTGGTATTGAAAAAGGTGCTGCTCAAATTCCAACTAACTTTAGAGTTTTATGGCCAAATGGGGTTATTCCATTCGAAATCGACCCTATTTTTCGTAAGTTAAAAAAAAACAGCTTTTTGTGTTTTTTAGTGATTAATTTCTATTGCTTCTAGCTCAAGTTAATGTTGATACAATTTTGTCTGGTCAAAAAATGATCGAAGACGCGACTAGAATAAACGGTCGTGATTGTATTCGATTTGTACCACGCACTATTGAACAAACTTATATTCGTGTTATTAACGACAGTGGTTGTTGGTCATACGTAGGTAAACAAAGTCAAGTTGGAGTTCAACAGTTATCATTAAGAGCTCCAGGTTGTATGGTTAACGCTATTGTAGCTCATGAATTTTTGCATGCTCTTGGATTCTGGCATGAACAATCAAGACCAGATAGAGATGATTATATTGAAGTTAGATTACAGAATGTACCTGAAGGTAATCGACATAATTTCAATAAATACAATACAAGTCAAGTTGATTATTTGGGATTTCCATATGATTATAATAGTGTAATGCATTATGGACCAAAGTCGTTTAGTATGAATGGAGAACCAACAATTGTTCCCAAAAATAGTAGTGTTATTATTGGACAAAGAAAATATTTAAGTGAAATTGATATACAAGAAATTAGAACCTTTTACGGTTGTAAATAAAACCTCAATTATTTTCTTTCTAAATTATTAAGAGTTCCAATAAAAAATTAAAAAATTTTGGTTTTTGAGCTTAAAATTCTGACTGAATTTCTCATAACCATACTTTGGCTGGACCCAGAAGTTTCTCGGATAAGGAGAAAAAACAAATTCTATTTTTTTTTCTTACAAAATTCCTAGACCACTTGCAAATTCTATCAATTTCTTTATTGAAACTATGTTGTGTCATCAAAATTTGCTTCGCAGATGTTTTAGAGGAGATTAGAGGACCTAAGGCTAATAATTCAAAGTTGGAATCCGATCATTGGGATAGAATTAACGAGAAACCTTATAATTAAGTTATTATCAAAACAATCATTTTGAAAAGATTCTCGAATTTCTACCCTACTCTGGATTTTACTCGAAATTTCTTTCGTATTGCATATAAATTTCGTTTTATTTTAACATTAAAAACTCAACAATTTATTAGAAATTTTAAAAAATCAACTCAAAGCTTAAAACTTGAATCAAAGAAAAATGTCTCTTATTCCACACATGTTCTTACCAAGATCAATGTTTGACACTGACTTGTGGTCAAGACCACATCATTTAGGTATTGGACCATCAACATTGGATCTATTTGATCCTTTCGATGATTTGGATCGAATGATTGCAAGAAACTTTAAATGGTTAAATAAACCAGATTTTTTGGATATTCAATCGATTCCAAGAGTACCTGAAAAGTATCGAATCAGAGTTGACTGTAATGGATACTCACCCGATTCGTTGAAAATAAACGTTTCAGATGACAAACAAAAGTTGGTTGTTACAGGTCGTGAAGGTGACAACAAGAATGAAGAAGACTATTCGTTGAGAGAATTCAAAAAGACTTACAAACTACCACCAAAAGCTGAAGTCGATAAAATGGTCAGTTTTTTGGCATCAAATGGTCAACTTGTCATCGAAGTACCACTCAAAGTAGATGAACAAAGAGTTGAACAAAATAAAGAAGATCACTTTCCGAGAATAGTTGATACTCAAAATGGTGGAAAACAAGTTGAAATGAATTTTTCAGTACCCAAAAACATCGATCCATCTAAAATAAAAGTAACATGCAAAGACAGAGATGTGATTGTACAAGCTGAAGATAAACAAGAAAGAGAAGATGGTGTGTCACAAATGAGTTATTATAGACGAACAACATTACCAGAGAATACTGATTTCAATTCACTCAAATGTGTTTTTGACAATCAAAGACTCAGTTTGAAAGCTGATTTGGACATGAATTTTAAAGGTTCACTTAAAACAGTTCCCATAGAGTTCAATAGCCAAAGTTCAATAAAAAATTAGATTCAAATACTTTTTTATCCCTTTTTTTTTAAGTTTTTTTTCCTTTTTTTCAAAAATAAAATTTTGTAATTAACAAAAAAACTTTTTTTTTATTTACAATGATCATTCAAATTTAAAAAAAGAGATCTAGTACTGATCAAAAGACATACCTTCAAGTGTTTCACAACTTTTTAAACAATCAATGTCACAGTCAAAGGATTCCATAAATTTATCAAAATCAGCATTTTTATCAAGTCTTCGAATTTACGTATTTTTATTTCATCTTCGGATAATCTTTTGAGAATTATCTTGATACGGGAGAGAAATTGAGACAGTGGCACCCTTTCTCGAAAAGTGTGTACATCTTTGATTGACTTATTGCACGCCTCTAACGCATTATTTGTACTCGGTAAACCAGGTGCGAACCCCTCATACCAGTCTGGATGTTTTTTAAACCATTCGTTTTCAAAATACACAAAATAAGCCGGACCAATGGTCTTTTCCCATTTTTTTTTGAACAGTTGGTACGTTATATCTAAATTTGTTTGACTATAGCAAAGGTTCAACTTATCGATGTCTAACAAGATTTTTTCTTTTATTTTCAGATCACTAACCTTTAAATGAAGTTCCATCTTTCTTTGAACATGTGCCCAACAATCGATTCGAGTAAAATCTTGTCCAAAAACATTAGAAAAACCATTACTGATAGATCCTGCAGTGTCTGCCACTAATGCAGTCGGAGAAAAATTTGGTATTTTGTTCTTGATCGTTCGAAATAAAAACTCATAGTCTTCGGTCGTTTCTCTTGAACAAATTGCCGCAGCTATTGGATGGAAATGTCGACCGTAATCGATAGTACCGGCAATCATTAATGGAAATCCTTGAATAATTATTTTGTACGTAGCATCAACAGCCAATAAATCACGTTTATTGCACAAATTAATTAAACGATTGGTTGTTAAAGCTAAACGAAAAATTTGGTCTAAAAAAACAAAAACATTAATCAAACATAATTAATCAATTAATAAATTAACAAACTTACCTGTAAGTGAGACAAAATAATCTAAAACATAAGAGTCGTCGTCTGATGCAAATTCACTAAAAACATTATCTTCACACCATTTTTGGAGCTCAAGAAAAGTCATTCCGACTTCACCGTATAATTCTTTTTTGTAATCGTTTATAAAATTATAGATTTGTCGTTGAGATGGTATCGAATCTTCGGGTACTTTTTTGTCTCTTAACGCGTAGATGATGTTTAGAGCTCCGGTTACCCCTATACCGTATAATTCTTTAATCAATTGCTTGATTTCTGGAGATATACCTCTTTTTTGTTTGGTTTAGTCATATGTTGATGTCGTTCCTCCATACGCGTCATATTGTTTATAGCTAGCCCATTTCGGTCGTATTTCGGATTCTACGAACAATTCACATTCAATTTTTTTCTCATAAACCCAAGCTATTTTGGCTCTTTTTCGTTTGATACCTCGATTTGGTCCTTTCTCGACTTCTTCAAACTCTACATCATCATCGTCAGCGTCACTTTGGTCGTCTAAGAGTATTTCTTTCTGGTTTTGATTCAATAGAATGTCAGTATATCGATGTCAATCATTTTTTTATTTCAAATATTAATTAAGAAATTTTGAAAGAAATAAGTAATTTTATTTTGAATAAGTAATTGTGCATAAATAATATTGTGTTAGAAAAATTAAAAAGATTTGTCTTTTTTTTAGTAATTTTGTTGTTAGTTTCATTAATTTTGGTGATAAAAAAATAAATCGCCTTTTAAAAAAATAACCAATTTTAGAATAAGTTAACGACACAAAAGCTACTATTATATTTAAAAGTAAGAGTAAAGACTCTCTTTGCAAAGCTGAGCTTCGTACTTCTAATTTTAGATTTCACTGGCTCAATGTTAAGTTCATAGAGCAGGTTTGTCGTTCTCGGTCTTTTACTTAGCGATAACATCTGTTTTATCATTACTCTTTCCATTGTTTGCATATTCTTACGCTCGGTTTTACTTACATTTTAATTTTCAATGCTATTATACATTATCGGTTTTATGTAAGTTTTAAAGAATTTGATTTTCTTACTCTATTAAAATGTGTCAAGTTTTATGAACCCTTGACTGGCTTAAAATTCACTCATGTGGATATTAAATATAACATAAAAAGTGAAGTATTACCAAGAAATGCAAAAAATAAAGACAAACTTGATGACATTAGATCCAAATTTTTTCTGTTTCGTAAATTTGTTTTTTAAGGTACGTTTTGTACTGTTAGTTTTTAACCTTTTAAAGTTTAATTATAGATTAGTATTAGTTAACATCATATTTATTTGGATAAGCTCACAGATTGAGGTTTATTCTAAAAAAATTAAAAAAATTGTTATAACATGGTTTCGATGGTATTAGTTCCATATAGAACAAACCTCAATTTCGCCTTTGTTCTAAGAGATATTACAAGAGTTTACTGTAAAAAATAATGAATTATTTTATTACAATAATACATTAGATGGACCAAACTGGATATTTTGTGATGGTTAACGAAGGGTGTCAGTATCCAACATACGTGGTGGACGAAAAAATGTGGTTTCATAAATTGACTGAAATCCCCAAAATGATAAACAAAGCATTCGAGATCATAAAAATTATGATCATAGTAGCTGGTTCAATTCTTTTGACAATCATGTTTATTTAATTTTTTTTTCATATTTAAAACATAACTTGACATCGTTTTCCTGTAGCTTTTTCTAATAGTCTGTGTTTTATCCTCACTTTTTTCAAATATCAATTGATATTTGAAAAAAGTGAGGATTGGCCTTTAAAGGCCAATGAGGCCAATAACCTCAAACAGCATTTTAATAGATAATATATGTTCTATATATTGTACAATTATTTAAGAAGTTGCATAAAAAAATATCCCAATTAAAAAAAAATTCAATAAATTTTCAAGAATTCAGCGAAAACTTGTTATCGATAAATAAAGATTAAAATTGAAACCGGGTTATCGATTTTTATCGCTTTCTGCTTCTCGAGAAATTATCAATAAGAAATTATCGAATATTTCTTGTAACTCTCTCAATGCTAAATGATGCGGGATTCTCGTTTCAATCATGACATATGTACTCTTGGAAAATTAAAACGTGTACAACACTTTGGGGTTGGAATTTAAAAGTACAAATATCATAATTGACGCGAGAATCACGCGTCATTTAGCATTGAGAAAGTTTCAAGTAACCCTTAAAAATAATTCTTTAATAATTCATGAAAAGCCAGTTAGGATTTTTTATTGTCCGTCACTTAAACGCCACTCTACTAATTTGGAATTCATGAATTACAAACGTGTGTGTTCAATATTCTATCAACTGGGTGTTGGGTTCAATTCAAGCAAACAGGGACGAATATAAAAAGATTGTCTTGAACGTTATCTTTTCATAAGGCTTAAAAAAACACAAATTAAATTGACCGTCTTGCAACACTACTCTCAAATGGGCCCGACAGCAATTTTTGAACGAAAGATACAAGATCTAAAGCGCAGAGGACACGGCAATCTTTTGTCAATACTGCAAAATATCTGTATAAAATACAAGTTCAAAAATGTAACTGTTTTAAATAAATTCCAGGATCATATTCCTGACTAAAACTTAAGAGACTTACTTAGGTTGAAAAGCTCCTCAATAATAAAGAACCAATGCTCATTGAAAGCAAACTAGTTAACCTAGGTACAAAAATGTTTTTTTTTTAATTTAAATTTATTTAATAGAAAAAATGTCACTTTTTTTTAAATTGAAATATTTTTGTATAATTGAAAATAATAAAACGAATAATATTATTTGTTTTTGTATAAGGGAGGAGTTAGAAAAAATTTCATTTTTTTTTGTGAAACATTAAAAAACAGTTTCAAAAAAATTAATTCAAAGCGTGATGCGACAGCTACTCATTTTAAAACTTTAAAAATGAGTTTAAGGATAGTAAGCCGGTCATTTTTATTTCATTTATTTTGTAGAAAATTGTACTTAGGAAAGTGTGAGAAATTTTTAGAAACAGCTTTTTATAATAGTGAGGATTAAGGATAGAAAGATTTTAGAGCCTTTTTAGATTAATTTTGAGAAACCACCACTCTTACATTATACCAATTTTTCCATGACAAATAAAATACCAATGTTCAGAAGTTTTTTTTGGACTTCCTTGAGTAAGTTAGAAATTTATTTATTAAGCAAAGATAAAACAACGGAATGATGCTGAAATTTTTTTTTAAATACCAACTTTAAATAATGAAACTTTGATAAATGACTTTTCGATTATTTTACGATTTTTTCTCAAGAATCATTTATCGTTTTTAAAACTATTAAACAATTCTCGATAAATATTCGATAAAATCTCGATAATTTAAAATTTTATCGATAATTATCGTTTTTTTATCGAGAATGGTTTTAGTTGGGATGGTATCTCTCTAGAATTTTTTTTTACTTTAGGGTTTTCGACATCGTACTGTATTATGTCAAAAATCACAAATTCAGATAATATGGACGTTTAACTCCGATAACACCTTGTAAACAACGTACAATATTAATTTTAAATTCTTGGGTACCCTGGTTCACAAACCAGGAATTTTAATTTATAATGTAAATTTTTTTATTTGGAATTATCTTAAATTTTTAAATAAAAAAATAAAAAAACAAAAAAAAGCTAATATTTTTTATTATCTGATGTTAGAGCAGCAGTTGGTGGTTTTTGAACCGAAGCCTTGCTATTTAAATTATCCATTACTGTTTTCCTTTGGACAAATTCTTGTAATTGTGAATGATCACCACCGTATTTCGACATATCAAGACTCGCAACAGTCACAACGCCGCCATTTTCTTTCGTATGCAACATCATTTCTTTATCTATTTTTGCCTCGCCTGAATTCTTAATATTCTTTAGTCCACGCTTATGGAGTATAACACTAGCCGGATAATCAGATACTGAATTCGAGCTAATAAAAAAATTTCTTAATTTTTCAAAATAAAACGACATTGATATTTCAAATCTTGGCTCATTTAAATTATATTTTTTTATCTTAACCACATTTGGATTCGAGTTGACTATTTCATAAGCACGTACTATGCTTCGTCCATCGGGTGATTTATAAAATGAGGACACCACAATTGGCTCTTTTGGCAACAATTCAAAATCAGGATTCATTTTTTGTTTTAAAATTTAAAAAGTTAAAACTAAGCTCGTTTTAAACAAAAAAATAAAGCTTTCAAGTGGTTAAAAGAAAATGGATTAGAAGTTAATGGTTTGGATATTCAAGTGAATGACTTTATTTAGCTCAGGCTGTAATTTGAATTCTCTAGATTTTTTGCCGTTTTTTTCTTTTCAAGTGCTCTAAACTAAAAGCATTTTATAAAGCAATTCAATCTTTTGATTATATTTTAGTCCTCAAATTATTCCAGATCAAGGTTCGGAAATGTTTTCTTTTATTTAATTCAAGGTATATTTTTGTGTTTATTTCGATGTTGTGTCAACTGATTTTAAAATGAAAAATGTAAGAACAGATGTTCAATTTTAATTATTTTCAAAGTAAACTCGATTCAGGTAAAAGACCAAAGAAATTTTCAAAAAACTTTGAGGCAAAATCATAAAAAAAGATAGGTTTAGTATTGATATGGTTAATAAGCACTGGTGGTTCAGTGGTAGAATGCTCGCCTGCCACGCGGGCGGCCCGGGTTCGATTCCCGGCCAGTGCATTTTTTAGAATACTAAATCTCAATTGTTTCTAAATTGGATATTCTGAATTTGTGATTTTAGACATTACTTTATGCCTTTATCACTCATATAACTACAAACCAGAGATACCAACCCTGATTTTTTTCAGGTTTAGAGTTTAGGTTGGGTTCGGGTGGACCACTCAAACTTTATACTCAATAACCCATTTTGTTTTGGTAACCAACCCACAACCCAACCCCATAAAACTTAACAGGTTACCCACCTGAATCCCATAACCACATACTCGATTTTTTTTGGTTTATTTTGAGTAAAAAGGTATCAGATTCAGATGTTTAACCTGTAAAGTTAAGTTTTATGGGGTTGGGTTGTGGGTTGGTTACCAAAACAAAGTGGGTTATTGGGTATCGAGTTTGAGTGGTCCACCCTAACCCAACCTAAATTCAAAACCTGAAAAAAATCTGGGTTCGTATCTCTGTTACAAACTACTAATCAAACCAAAAACTATAAAATTCAAATATGCAAAAATCAAGTATCATTAATATAATCAGTTTGTCAAAGTCTACATCAACCATAGGCGAAAATACAGAAAATAAATACAGAAAATACAGAAAGAATCATGGAAAGGCTTGTATATTCTTAGAGATTTTAGTGAAAGTCTTTTTAAACTACAACCTGATTAAGAACTTTTGGATGAAATTAAAAGACGAGAAATTCTCCAAACATCCACCCTTTTAAAATTACGAGAAACTAAATCTTAGTTTTTTAAACATTAATATTTAATAAAAATTTAACTAATATCTTCTTTGTTAGTCAAGAAATTATCAACTTTGATTCGTTATGAAGTCGCTTTGTAAAAGGAGCGTAGCGACACAATAGTGCAGCGTTGATAAAATTTAAAAAAATCAATTTGAATCAAAATTTTATTTAAATAAAACTAAATCAAAAGAAAAAAAACTAAAAATAGAAAATGGCAATTGAAAACAAAGGGTCTCGCCAATTTTGAAATCGTGTTTCGCTTTCGTACTGAGGGGTTGTTTGCTAGAACAGTTTATGTCAAAAGAGTTATTAAACATCTTGGCAGTTTCAGCAAATTTATCAAACCACGTTTTTTCGTCGACAACGTAAATTGGATTTTGATACCAATCCATACCAAAATAACCAATAGGTCTTATGTTAATAGGTATGCAATTAGGATTAAAGTTTAAAAAAAAATTCATTTTTTTATTTTTTTAAAAGGAAATACAGTACTTTCCGGTTATAAGAAACTCCAATTTGCATGAAAAATAATTTATTATATCCGAAGATTTCTTATAAACAAATTAAAGTTTTACTGCATAATTTTTACTCACATTACCTTAAGTTAGCAAGTGAGGTGATAATTGATAAAGAAACCGAAGGAATAATCCATTTAGAGAAAGCAGGCGAATATTTATTATATTTATTATATTTGTCCAGTAAAAAACATTTTTACAATGATGCAAACACTTTTTTTCTAGAAACAAAAGTAAAGCGAAACAAGATTTTGTTTAAAAAATGTCGTGTATACGTAACGGCTGAAAGATAAATTAACATTTTTTAATCCTTTTTTGATAATATAACTGCTTATCGCTAAATAGTTTTAGACCCGCCTCATATTTTTTTTCATAAAAAGTTCAAATTTTTTATAAACAAGTTAAATTTAATGGTCTTACTCTAATTTTACCTAAAAAAAAATTTATTATATACAAATTTTCGCTATACATGAATTTGTTATAAACAGTTAAAAATACATGGAAGGGGTCGGAAATGTTTTTGTTCTGGCGAAAACGTTTATTATATCCGAAAATTTCTTAAAACCGTGTTTCTTATAACCGGAAAGTACTGTAGTAAATAATTTAATAGAATTTTTTAGGTCACACATTTTTAAGTGACGTCCTTTTCTACAAAAAGATTTTACAATTAAGATATAAAAAAAATCATCATTTTTTAATTCTTCATTGTAAAAAACCGTTCAAGTTAAGGCAGAAATTTTGAATGAATAGTTTCATTGAAAAAATGAAAAGTGTTTTTTTTATCAAATCTTCTAGCAAAAAGAAACTCTCTCTCATAAAACAAACAAACAAGCTATCTTCAAATCGACATTGAAATTACCCAATTTATTGCTTAGCTTAGTCTTAAAAGTTTTGTTAGCACACTATAAATATTGATTCAAAAATGTTTTTATTTCTTTCGATTTTTTCTTTTTAGAAAAATAAAAAAATGAATTTTTTTTATAACACTAATTACTATATACCCATTAATATGGGCCCGATTGGATATTTCGGAATGGATTGGTATCAAAATCCAATTTACGTTGTCGACGAAGAGACATGGTTTGACAAATTGGCTGAAACTACCAAGATGCCTAATAAAGCATTCGAGATTATAAAGATTATCATCACTGTAGCTGGTTCCATACTTTGGATAATCTTAAATTTTTTAAATTTTTTTAAATACTTAAAATAGACCTTGATTTTATTTTGTAACTTTTTATAACATCTTGTGTTCAGTCATTACTTTTTGCATTTAAACAGACCAATTAAAAAAAATACCAAAATTTTTTTTTCTCATTTTTTATATTTGTGCTGTTTTAATCCATTTAAACTAAAAACGCTCATAAAACTTTTTATTTTTGGGACAATGATCCCTTTGAGCCCTTAAAATGTTTCCAATTTGGGAGCTTAGCTTTAAATAAATAATTTGATGCATGCCAGTGATTTGTTGGAACACAAGAATAAATTTGTAATCTGGTATCTCATCTAAATAAATATGATTTGAATTTATACTAATCAAAAATTATACTTTAAAAGGTTGAAAACTAAGAGTACAACTGCGTGAATCGAGTCTAAAAATACACACTCGAGGCAAATTTTCAACACAGAAAAAAAATTGTTCTAATGTAATCAAGTTTGTCTTTATTATTTGTATTTCTGAGTAAGGTAAACCGCATCATAAAAACAGACTATTCAAATTTTTAAATTTATAATATAAAACTGTTTTTATGTTTTGGGACACCGGCTTTCATTTTTTACCGGAATCAACTCAAACTTTCTGGGACCATCCTGGCTCAGAAAGTTTCGGCTCGGATGAGTCACTGTGTTTATGATGAACGTTCCATATTCGATGACAGTAGTGGTGACAGTAGCATAGTCGTAACCATGCCATGACTGATGCCAAGCCAGGATGAGAAAATGTGAGGGGGACAAATTTTTCAATACGAGATCCTGTTGGAGATTTTACCGTATTAGACACTTCGCATGTGAACTAGCAAATTTAAGCATGTTAAATATGCAAAAAAGAATTTCTATTCTAATGTAGAAAATCAACCTTTTTACATTCAAATACATACATTTATCGGGATTTCAAGCGCTTTTATTATGGTTTAACAATTACTAGATTTTAGGTATGGGTATTAAATGGTCGAAATTCTATTTATCAAATGAATAACTGAACTTACACCTTACGGTATTTTTTAAAGTATTTTAAAGCTGAGAATATTTGTTGTTATCTATTTTGATGTTAAGTTTTCATTATCTAGAATTAACGAGAAATTTTATTAAAAATTGAATTTTGAAATAATTCTCGAATTTCTACCCTACTCTGGATTTTACTCGAAATTTCTTTCGTATTGCATATAAATTTCGTTTTATTTTAACATTAAAAACTCAACAATTTATTAGAAATTTTAAAAAATCAACTCAAAGCTTAAAACTTGAATCAAAGAAAAATGTCTCTTATTCCACACATGTTCTTACCAAGATCAATGTTTGACACTGACTTGTGGTCAAGACCACATCATTTAGGTATTGGACCATCAACATTGGATCTATTTGATCCTTTCGATGATTTGGATCGAATGATTGCAAGAAACTTTAAATGGTTAAATAAACCAGATTTTTTGGATATTCAATCGATTCCAAGAGTACCTGAAAAGTATCGAATCAGAGTTGACTGTAATGGATACTCACCCGATTCGTTGAAAATAAACGTTTCAGATGACAAACAAAAGTTGGTTGTTACAGGTCGTGAAGGTGACAATAAGAATGAAGAAGACTATTCGTTGAGAGAATTCAAAAAGACTTACAAACTACCACCAAAAGCTGAAGTCGATAAAATGGTCAGTTTTTTGGCATCAAATGGTCAACTTGTCATCGAAGTACCACTCAAAGTAGATGAACAAAGAGTTGAACAAAATAAAGAAGATCACTTTCCGAGAATAGTTGATACTCAAAATGGTGGAAAACAAGTTGAAATGAATTTTTCAGTACCCAAAAACATCGATCCATCTAAAATAAAAGTAACATGCAAAGACAGAGATGTGATTGTACAAGCTGAAGATAAACAAGAAAGAGAAGATGGTGTGTCACAAATGAGTTATTATAGACGAACAACATTACCAGAGAATACTGATTTCAATTCACTCAAATGTGTTTTTGACAATCAAAGACTCAGTTTGAAAGCTGATTTGGACATGAATTTTAAAGGTTCACTTAAAACAGTTCCCATAGAGTTCAGTAACCAAGGTTCAATAAAAAATTAGATTCAAATACTTTTTTATCCCTTTTTTTTTAGTATATTTTTCTTTTTTTTCAAAAATAAAATTTTGTAATTAACAAAAAACCTTTATTTTTTATTTACAATGATCATTCAAATTTAAAAAAATAACCAATTTTAGAATAAGTTAACGACACAAAAGCTAATATTATATTTAAAAGTAAAAGTATAGTTCCCAAAAACATAACTAGTATGTAGACTATTGGACGTTTTTGTTCATTTGAAGTAAAATCTTGTGTGCTTTTGTTAATGGCCAAAAGTGAGCCTAGAATGTATTGACCATCAAGTGCAAAACATGGCACCAAGTTAAGGATACCAATCGCTCCGCTAAATGCAATCATATACCTTTTATATAAACGAGTTTTAATTCTGTAAAAACATGTTATAATTGTTTGTATAGCATTGTGAAGTTTAGTTCAAAAAGTTCAGTTCAATTTTGAAAAATCGAAATAACTTTTTTCACAAAGGTCTTATGCTGACTCTGCGTATGTAACAAAGTGTAACAAACTTTGTTACACCATTGGGCGGCCTCTGCAAAAAACTCTGCAAACTAATTGCGCATTTATTTAAATACTTTTTAACGGTGTGCATTTTGCAGAGAATATGCACACATTTTGCAGAGGTCGCTCAATGGTGTAACAAAGTTTGTTACACTTTGTTACATACGCAGAGTCAGCATAAGACCTTTGTGAAAAAAGTTATTTCGATTTTTCAAAATCGATCTGAGATTTTTGAACTAAACTTCACAATGCTGTTTGTATTTAAACTTACTTTAACAGCAGTAGAAGGCCTGAGTTTAGAAATTTCGGAATAAGTCTATGTCTGGGCATGTTATCGTCGACAAATACTTAAAATTTAGAAAAATTCAATTAAATTTCAGTCTCAAGAGCCTAATATTGGCAATATAAGCTGAAAAGTCATAGAAAACTTTACCCTTTTTTTTTTTTTAGATTTTTTCACTTTTTCCAAAAATAAAATTTTGTAATTAACAAAAAACCTTTTTTTTACAATAATCATTCAATTTCCAATAAATTCGATCATAATGAGAAAATTACATTAATTCTTCTTTTTAGCCTTAAAAGAAGCCTTATATTAAAAATTTGATAACATCAATTACATTCACAGTTACGGGATGTGACTTGTTGTCAAACCAAACGGACAAGGTATCAAATGAAGAAATCTCCTTATAGTTAAATTTACTGACTATTTATCAAATAGAAAGTGTCAAGTAGATAAAATTTTATTTCTAAATTCTCTTTTTGGACAAGTTTTAATACAAAAAAATTATTCCTTTATAAAGGTATTTATTGTTGGAACAACTGTTGCTTGTTTTTGAAAAAAAGCCTTGCTATTCATTCTTTCAATTACTGCTCTTCTATGAACAAATTCTTTTAACTTAGAATTATCACCATATACGTTTGACAAATCAATACTTGCAACAGCCACAACACCGCCATTTTGTTTCATATGCAAAGTCATTTCTTTATTTATGTTCGTCGCGACTGAATTCGAAATATTTTTTGATCCACGTTTTTGTTGTTTTGCCCTACCAGAAGGACGAGAAATTGAGTCTGAGCTTTTAAAATAATTTTTAATTTTACCAAAAAACTTCTCTATTTTTACCTCAAATCGTGGCTCTTTTAAATTATATTTTTTTATCTTAACCACATTTGGATTCGAGTTGACTATTTCATAAGCTCGTACAGTGCTTCGTCCATTTGGCGATTTATAAAATGAAGATATTACAATTGGCTCTTTTGGCATCAATTCATTATCAGGATTCATTTTTTTTTTCAAAAAAAAAGCTAACCCCGTTTTTATTTTAAAGTGCTTCTTAAATAATAAAATCTAAAGTTAATTGAATGTTGTTGAAATATACAATTTAAATTAATGTTTAAAATCTATATGAAATAATTAACTGTCATTTTGAAAGTTTTCAAGTAATTTGTTTAAATGTTTAGAATTATTTAATTTTCTGAAAAATGAAAATCTTTCTGGTAAAACCGTAAAAGCATTTAGTGATTTTGGTCACATAATAAATCATATGGTCATAGTTGGTAGTGCAAAACCTTAGAAGATGATGTTATAATCTAATCAGTTACAGTTAATCAGTTAAAGGTTCCGGCTCAAGTCCCGAAGAGAAAACTAACGCGACTAATCGTTGTAAGCCGTTTATTTTTTAATCAATAACGTGACAATCATGAAAATCATCTTTCAAACATCCACCCTTACCATGCCTTGGCCAGTCCCAAGCCTGGATGTGAAAATGGGAGGGCGGCGATGTTACTGTCATTCTAAGACTGTTCTAATAAACTGGTACGTGTATTTAAGGATCGCATTCGAATCTTGTCGTAATGGGGTGCCGCTGGCTTGTTTTACAGCAGACCCATTTAGTTATAGGTGTAGCCCAAGTTAAGTATCCTCCTTTGGAAGAATACGCTTGGTTTGTGATTCCAAGCTAAATAGTTTTCGAGCTCGCAGCTTCGGCTCGGATGGGTGACGCTGTTTATGATGAACGTCCCACAGTCACTGGAGTGGATAGCACTGGCAAAGTCGTAACCATGCCAGGATGTGAAAATAGGAGGACGACACGACGATCCTAAATAAGAATTTAAACCTCGGTCTGCATTCATATTTTTTCAAAGGCAAATTTTAGCATCCTAATAAGGATGTACAGTGGTTTTTCGAAAATGTAACGTTCCTTTCTAGGACGGTTCCAAAATAAAAAAGCGGTTTAAAGGGTTCCGTTCATATACCGTTCCCGTTCACATGGAACAGAAAATTTTTGGAAAGGAATTCTTTTTAACAGAACTATTAAGAAAAATTTTCTTTGATTATTTAGATGATGAATTAATTTCGTGCTACAGAACGATCCTATCCTTGAAAAATTTACTTTGCTTAATTCCTGATATTCATGGAAAATTTTAGATTTTTTTGGATTTTTTGAGTCAAAAGTTGAAATTTACCATTTAACCGAAGAATACCAACATTTAGAGTGCACCGAGCTGACTATAAAAATACGATAATAAAAGAGTTATTTTAAGTTAACTTAATTATGATTTTATTTACTATTTTCAATAAGAAATTTCTAGAATTCTAAAGTAAATTCTTTATAGAATTTGAATTTAAAGCAAAATAAAATTCGGGTAAATCTCATTTGAAAAAAAAAAAAATTTTTTTTGAAAAAATATCAGTAAATCTTTAAAACATGACTTTATTTACATGTTATAATAAAGGTTGTGGTAAACAATTTGACATCAATGAAAACAAAGACGACGCTTGTCAATATCATCCAGGCGTTCCGGTTTTTCATGATGCCCTTAAAGGCTGGTCTTGTTGTAACAAAAAGTCTACTGATTTTACGCAATTTTTATGCATACCTGGTTGTACACGTGCACCACATACAAACGTTAAACCAGTCGAACCAGAGAAACCTAAAAATGATGTACCGGAAATAAAAGAACAAGAAGTTCTTGTCTATGAGACTCGTAAAGCTCCTGAAATGACACCAAGACCTACTCAAGATGAACCATTAGTCGAATTAAAACGAACCATAACTCCTAGTTTGAAAACAATTTTAGACAAATTAGTCGAAACTAAAATTACTGATTTGAACAAAGAGGGTGAACTTGTAGTGCCTGTAGATACTCCATGTAAAAATGCAACATGTCAAGCTGTAAGTTTTTAATACCCTTCTGGAGTCAGTTCTAATTTATTTTTGTCTTAAAAGAGGTATAAAGATGAAAATAGTGATTTAGAAAAGTGTGTGTACCATTCAGGTGTAGCGGTATTTCATGAAGGCATGAAATATTGGTCATGTTGTCAACGTAAGACAAGCGATTTTGATAACTTTTTAAATCAAGTCGGTTGTACTGAGGGTTCACATTTATGGTTTAAAGAAGATTCAAAAACAGAAGGTGAACGTGTTGATTGTCGTTATGATTTTCATCAAACAGGAGGCTTTGCTATTCTGACAGTCTATTCAAAAAATTCGCTACCAGATAAAACATCGATCAAAGCAAATAAAGTCAAACTGGACATAAATGTTGTGTTTGAAGGTGGTTCAAAAAGTTTTGTTAAAAATTTTGATTTATATGGTGTTATTAAATTTGAAGAGAGTGTAGTTAATTTTTATCAAAGTAAAGTTGAGATTAAAATGAAAAAAGCAGATGCAATTAGTTGGGCTAAATTGGAGTATGTACCAAAAAAAGATTAAACAAAAAAAAACAAAAAAAATTTGTGAACACTTTTATTTTTTAATTTTTATATTTATTTTTTTGTTTCGATTAAAATAAAAAATTTTTTTTCCTCATTCAATCGATCTTCCGTGAAATTATTCCCAGCAGCTTCAGAAAGTCTCTGCCTACGACTCTTCGATGTCAAGCCTAGCTTGAAAAATTGACCGAAATTCTTATGAATGAAACCACCAAAAAACATATTTCTCTTAACTAAGAGCATGTTCCTGTAAAAATTTTTCGGCCTTTAGTGTACAAAAATTAAAACGAAAATCAAAAAAGTAAAACCAACCAATTGTTCAGAATAGGGGTTAGGCGTGAGGTAAGCACTGTAGAAGTCATATCAAAAAAAGTAAAAAAAGTGGTAAAATTTGGTCTTTTTCCGTAAATTTGCACCCTTCAAATAACTCAGGGATGCTTGATAATACGTTAAACTTGTAGTAAATTTTATGCTCTTTCAGAATATGTATAATATATTATTGGGTGGATGGGTTTATAAAAAAGCTAATGGTTAAAAAGTAAAATACGGTTTTTGAGGGGTCTTGACACTTTAGACCCCTAGGGTATGAAAAGTTTTTTTCGACCCCCAACCCTAAAAAATTTGCTTTCTTGAGTTTTCATGTGTAGATTACGAATCTGATGTCGAAAATCAATTTTATGATTTGTGAACGTTTTGCATTTTCGGAAACAATTTTAATGGAATATAGTTAAAAGTCTATTAACTATATTCGAATCTTGTGGTACGGATTCTTGTGGAATCCGTACCTCAAGGTGTATTAAATGTTAATTTTCAGTTTTATCAGAAGAAGACCTTTTTAGTTTGTTGTCTATTTTAGATGCTAAAAGAAAACTTTCCAGACCATTAAGAGATAGAAAATTAAAAAATTAATTATCTTTAAATTTGTATTAATTATTTTTTTGTCCGTGTCCGGATTTTAGTGACAATCAATAAAAATACAAAGATGAGAGATTTAGCACTTTATGACCAAATTTTCTTGTATGAAAACCTTTATAAAAATATATCTTTTTGCATAAAATTTGTAATTTTCGAAAATCGATCTTGGGGATCTTAATTGACATATATTGTTGGTTCAAAAACAATATATTAAATAAGAGTAACGTTTATGGTGCAGTGAACTCTAATTTGTTGAAACAGACTCTGTGTCATCTAACACAATTTGCATTACACAGAAATGATTTTGCACTAGGAGAAAAAAAGTTTATTTTGTATTTTTGTACCAAAATTCACAATGCCGATTTTGGGTGCTGAAAAATTTACACATAAGTCTCAATTTTAGAAGAATTGATATAATCATATATGTTTTTTAGAGCCAAAAAAAATTGGGATATTGCGGGTTCCCTAGGAGGAGATGTGATTTAACTGAAAAATTCAATTTTCAAGATATTATATAGTTTCTGCAATGCAAAACTTCCTCACTATCGTAATACGAAGACTTTTATAATCGAGCATCTCGGTGTAAGATCGAAAATTTTCCTTTTTTGCTCGAATATAAAAGTTTTCAAACAAAATAAATGAGAAAAGTAAAGCCAAAATTTTGTTCAGAATTTTGTCTAATTTCAGAATCTGTATAGTAAATACAAGGTTAATGGTCATAAAAAAGGATATCCACAACAACTCAATAAATGCTCCGAAATTTGTTTTCATCTCCCATTTTTTTCCTCGGAATTTTTTTTCTTCGGCATGTAAATCCTTTTAGAATCTACATAAACTTATTCGCTATCAGAGTATGTGATCACTTTTCTAGCCCGGATCACTATTTTTTTGTATCTAATGGTATGACAGCTTATGCTTTTTTTTTATCAAACCCCTGTAGCAAAAAAATTAATTTTTAGGACACCCTCTAAAAATTTGGCTAACCCTAGGTTTTCATACATGAGGAATCTAAAAATGAAGTGTGGAAGTTTTGCATTTCGGGAAATTTAAGAAATAACAAATTCAGACTGAATACATGAACTTTAAGTATCTAAAGATAGGAAAGCATTATGGAATATTCCCTTGATTCAACTCTCTGTATAAAAATTTTGTTAAGCTTTTTATGTCCTTTATATATTTTACATTTACCTAGACATTCATTTAATATTGTTTTAGTTTCAAAAAAATAATAACTTAAAATTAAAAAAAAAATTTTCCAATGATCTAACTGAGTCACCTCTTTTGTTCTAGATGATATTCACAAATGTAGTCTCAAATGTAACACTTTTTTGGTCTCTTTTGTTCGTACTTAACAAAATCTTAATCACCAATCGTTTCACATCGGCAGTTTATGCCAAATTTTTAAGCAAAAACGGATTTACAATATCAAGTTTACAAATAAAATGGTACACTGTTAAATGTAATCGTATTTTCATAAAACTTTCAAATTGGAAACCAAATTTTCAACGTGTTTGGTTCAACACCGGTGTCATCTTGGGTGTAATAGGACAATTTTTATCTTTAATTTTGCTTGTTTATACAATTTATGACTATTTCCGTCCCAAAAAAATCTCGAAACAAATCTTAGTCCCAGTGGTAAGACCTCAGCCTTCAATTTTAACTTTTTTTTATTGTTTTTTTGACTTAAGCTTCCTGGTGTAAACTTACCATCGAGTCAAATCTGGCACTATTTTGCAGCACTTTTTGTTTGTGGCATTGTACACGAGTTCGGTCATGCTATAGCCGCGTCAAGAGAACAAGTCCGGGTTAACGGTTTTGGGGTTTTCATAGCTTTTATATTTCCCGGTGCTTATGTTGATTTGTGTACTGATCATATAATGGTGATATCCCCATTACGGCAATTGAGAATCTTTTGTGCAGGTGTTTGGCATAATTTTGTTCTAGTCCTTTTATGTTTAGCCCTTCTACAAGGTCATCCATATTTTGTTAAATATTTATTCGACAAAAAAGTTTACGTTACATCAATTAGTAAAGAGTCTCCTTTGGAATCAAGTGTTCGAATAAATTCGATTATAACTCGTGTATCTGCTTGCGAAACAGTTAGCTCGTATTCATATTTTCAATGTTTGTATAAAATTGAAACTGAACCACCAAACGGATTTTGTACAAAATTAAATGATATTTACAAGTTAGCTTCGTTTACGAGTGAGTTTAACTGAGGACTTTTATAAAATTACGTTAACGATTTTCTTTGAAGCTGAGAGTGATAAAGTTATGGACGAATGTTGTAATTTTAACACAAGTTCATCGAATTATTGCTTTAATTGGAAGAAGGAATCAAAAAATGTAAGTTCTTGAAACAAATCTCTTTTTTTGACTGGAATTTATTAGACGTTTTTAGAATTATGCGTGTTTACCAGCTAGGATAATAACAGAAGAAAAAGTATGTGCTCAAAATTTAGACTGTGAGTCTGGTGTATGTGTTTTTCCCGTTGGAAATAATTCAACTAAATTAATCAGGATTGATTTTGAAAATGAACAAGCAGCGTTATATGTTGGATCTGTACGTGAACTTATATACACAGGTAAAAAATAAACACAAAACTCTGTGAAGTGTACATAATATGTCTTTTGTTAGGCCCAGTTTTCTATGACTTTTCAGCTTATATTGCCAAAATTAGGCTCTTGAGACTGAAATTTAATTGAATTTTTCTAAATTTTAAGTATTTGTCGACGATAACATGCCCAGACATAGACTTATTCCGAAATTTCTAAACTCAGGCCTTCTACTGCTGTTAAAGTAATTTTAAATACAAACAATTATAACATGTTTTTACAGAATTAAAACTCGTTTATATAAAAGGTATATGATTGCATTTAGCGGAGCAATTGGTATCCTTAACTTGGTGCCATGTTTTGCACTTGATGGTCAATACATTCTAGGCTCACTTTTGGCCATTAACAAAAGCACACAAGATTTTACTTCAAATGAACAAAAACGTCCAATAGTCTACATACTAGTTATGTTTTTGGGAACTATACTTTTACTTTTAAATATAATATTAGCTTTTGTGTCGTTAACTTATTCTAAAATTGGTTATTTTTTTAAATTTGAATGATCATTGTAAATAAAAAATAAAGGTTTTTTGTTAATTACAAAATTTTATTTTTGAAAAAAAGGAAAAAAAACTTAAAAAAAAAGGGTAAAAAAAGTATTTGAATCTAATTTTTTATTGAACTTTGGCTATTGAACTCTATGGGAACTGTTTTAAGTGAACCTTTAAAATTCATGTCCAAATCAGCTTTCAAACTGAGTCTTTGATTGTCAAAAACACATTTGAGTGAATTGAAATCAGTATTCTCTGGTAATGTTGTTCGTCTATAATAACTCATTTGTGACACACCATCTTCTCTTTCTTGTTTATCTTCAGCTTGTACAATCACATCTCTGTCTTTGCATGTTACTTTTATTTTAGATGGATCGATGTTTTTGGGTACTGAAAAATTCATTTCAACTTGTTTTCCACCATTTTGAGTATCAACTATTCTCGGAAAGTGATCTTCTTTATTTTGTTCAACTCTTTGTTCATCTACTTTGAGTGGTACTTCGATTACAAGTTGACCATTTGATGCCAAAAAACTGACCATTTTATCGACTTCAGCTTTTGGTGGTAGTTTGTAAGTCTTTTTGAATTCTCTCAACGAATAGTCTTCTTCATTCTTGTTGTCACCTTCACGACCTGTAACAACCAACTTTTGTTTGTCATCTGAAACGTTTATTTTCAACGAATCGGGTGAGTATCCATTACAGTCAACTCTGATTCGATACTTTTCAGGTACTCTTGGAATCGATTGAATATCCAAAAAATCTGGTTTATTTAACCATTTAAAGTTTCTTGCAATCATTCGATCCAAATCATCGAAAGGATCAAATAGATCCAATGTTGATGGTCCAAGACCTAAATGATGTGGTCTTGACCACAAGTCAGTGTCAAACATTGATCTTGGTAAGAACATGTGTGGAATAAGAGACATTTTTGTTTGATTCAAGTTTTAAGCTTTGAGTTGATTTTTTAAAATTTCTAAAAAATTTTTGAGTTTTTAATGTTAAAATAAAACGAAATTTATATGCAATACGAAAGAAATTTCGAGTAAAATCCAGAATAGGGTAGAAATTCGAGAATTATTTCAAAATTCAATTTTTAATAAAATTTCTCGTTAATTCTAGATAATGAAAACTTAACATCAAAATAGATAACAACAAACATTCTCAGCTTAAAATACTTTAAAAAATACCGTAAGGTGTAAGTTCAACCATTCATTTGATAAATGAAATTCCACTCTTAATTTTTAATTGGAGGAACCACAAACCAAGCGTATTCTCCTCATTGGAGAATACTTAAATTTGTCACTAGGGCTACACCTATTGCTAAATGGGTCTGCTGTAAAACAAGTTCTTGCGCCCGTTGACAGGCCAGGTATACGTTGTGATGGTCAAAGCTAGCGGCATCCTAATACGACAAGATTCGAACGCGATCCTTAGACACACGTACCCGTAATACAGAACATGTAGAACGGTGTTAGAATGACAGCAACATCGCGGCCCTCCGATTTTCACACCCAGTCTTGGGACTGGCCAAGGCATGGTTACGACGAATGCTTGAAAGATGATTTTCATGATTTACGCTTTGCAAACATTATTCTAATATATTGAACATTTTGAAAATCAGCTCCTTATCCATTCCAAATTAAGATTGATCGAGTCGAACAAATTTTTGTATGATGATCCAATCATGTTTTATTATTAAATCCCTAACATAAAGTCAAACCGGACGTAATTGTAAAAATTTGATAAATTTTACAGTTAATTTTGTTAATAGAAAAATTTGCTGTTTAAATATTTTGAAAGCAAAATTTATTAAAAAAATGCACTGGCCGGGAATCGAACCCGGGCCGCCCGCGTGGCAGGCGAGCATTCTACCACTGAACCACCAGTGCTTATTAACCATATCAACACTAAACTTATCTTTATCTGTTATTTCGCCTATATTTTCTCAACAGAACGATTTGAACATTCTCTCTATTTATCTTTTTGATTTAACTCTTTGCAAATTTATTTGGTCTTATCCCTCAATTGATTTTACTTTGAAAAGGATCAACATTAAGCATTTGTTGGGACATGTAAACATGATGATCGTTGATCATCAAATTCTATGATCAGTTAATTTGATGATCAATTAATTAGCTGTTGATCATCGAATATTATTAACTGATCATGGATTTTTTTACCTGATCATGGATTTTTTGACAACTAATTAATGAATAAAAACTTTATTCCGAAATCTGTTAAACCAATTAAATGTCAATTTTAATTAAACTAGAAAACCCACTCTATGGTTAACGAATAAAAAATTTAATTCAAGTTAAAAGCAAAAAATGTATTTCGGAGATTCGAATTTTGTGAACTTTAGAATTTTTGATACGACTCTTATTTGTTAAAATTTCATTTCTTTTTATTTTATCAAAATCACCCTTTGCACAGCTTTTATAACGTTTATAAAAATAGTTAAAATTAGTAAAAAATTTTAACATGCCGAATTCCCTTTATTTATAACTGACGAAAGTTATCAAGCACGTAGAACGATTGAAACTTTATCTAAAAATGAATCTAAACCTAAGATGACCTAAGTTAAGCTGAAGGAACTTTGTTCTTCGGTTATGAACTGAGAATTCATTCGAGCTCTAATTGGGGTAAATTCAGAATTTGAATTTGAAGAGGAACAAATAATTTTTTTTTTACTGGGCTTTAGCCTCGATCAGGAATACAGAAACTCTAACTTACTTTTTTTTAAAAAGTAAGTTAATTGGTATTGGTATCAGTTCGATTGATCTTTTATTACATTTTAAGCACTATTTGCTTTAATGAGGGGCTATTATTTTTGTTTTTGGACATTCTGAGGATTGAACATCACTATTACTACATCACTACGTGCTTATTTTGAGCATGTTTTGAGAAATCAACATATAGTAAATTAAGTGTCGAATCTTATTCCATTAGCTCAATCTTCGAAGAAAACTAAATTATAAGCTCATAAATTTTGCTAAAGTTATCGATTTTTTTGATAAATTTGAGGATTCGAGGATTACCTCTGGCTTCCAAAAATTAATAAAATTCCAGTTTTGATACTTATTTTTCTTTTACCTCTTCTTACATCAACCAAAAGACTATTACCATTACTCATTAGAGACGATCGTTATACATGCTGCATTGACCCTTTCGGTATCCTTATTAAGTCACCACCACTGGCAACACAAATTGAACTTATTTTTTAATTATTGTTTCCTGGATTTTATTGTTTATTTAATCATTATCATCACATATTCTGTTTGTATCCCTTACTTTTGATTGGTACAGGTAGAATATTCGTGCTTCAAATTTTCATCATTTTGCAGAAAACTCCTATATAAATAACTTTCTTTGAAAGTCTTTTGCGCTCTTGTTGATCAACTTTACTACTATACTTTATTTCTATAACTTACTCAAAACGATGCCCAAGATGTTTTTTTTAAATATACTGACCTTAAAGTTTTCCTTCAAATATTGGCTGGTTCCAGTAATTCATGTGTGATGCTTGTTCATTTTTTAGATGCACTCGTTTTGACCTTTTTTTATTTAATTAGAATTACAGTCCCGGAAATTAACTTGTCACATGATATCATATGATATCAGCTGACCTCATCTGATGTCATCTGGTATCATCTGAGATCAGTTTCCATCAGAATTCGCTGCAATTCATAAAGTTTGTTAATTCTCTTAATGATATCATCTGATATCATATGATTTCAACTGATCGGAGCTGACATCATATGATATCAGTATGGTCATAAATTCTGATACGAACTGATATCAGCTGATGTCATATGATATCATGAAACGACTTAGATTTGAACCTTCGAGTTTCTACATGGGAAACTTCACTCATTTTGATCCAAGAAGTAAACCGAGGTTTTTTTTACATGAGACTAAGCAATTAGTAAACAGCCAGGTTAAAGTATAAAACTTCTGTTATCGAACAATCTAAAACTTTTCGAATCGTGATCCTGATATGAACTTTACCCTTCCTGTTTCAATTCGAAATGCTTAGCTTAAAAAGGTTTTAGATTATTTTTCAAGGATCTTTAAACTGCTACTTGAACCTCCTCTCTAATATATTTGTGTATCCAAGAGATCTAAAAGTAAATAATCATCGTTCTAACTTTTCGAATGAACGTCATGGTCATTGTAAATTACTTAAATGATGGACTTTAGGATTCAATCACTCTCTCAATAGTCTTGGATTATAACCTTCACAGGAATACCTTTTAGCTGTAAGGTTAATTGATTACTGTGTGTTTCGGTTCATTTTATATTTGACGTTTTTGTATTACAAAAAAAAACGCTTAGATTATTTTTATTTGTTTTCGATTTTAATTGTTACAAAATAAGTGCGAAAAATTTATATATGATTAAGAAAACTTTTGATTTTTATTGACCGTGGGAAAATTTTTTTCCTTTTATTTTGAATGTGTGAAAACTAACTTTTTTCACACTTGTGAATTTTAAATAGTAAGATTAATAGCTTAGAAAGCGTATCAATTATTGACGAAAAAGTACCGAAACGAGTTAGTCCTTGATTGTGACGCCAAGTAAATTCATCCAAATACGATTGTAAATAATCTCGATTAATACCATTGTATTTTTTTAAGTAGGACTTTGCCTTGCGCCAGATCGATTCAACTGCGTTTGTATGACATAACTTTTTTTCTTTTAAAAATTGATAAAGTTGACTAGGATCATCGCAGTTAACCATAGCCAAAATATTTTGAGAATCCATTTTCAAAAAACAATTTGTAAATCAAATGAAAAAAAATGAAACGAATATAAATAAAAGCTGCACATAAAAACAAATCAAATTTTTTTTTGTCTTAATTGATCATCAAATTTTTTTACCTGATCATGGATTTTTTTTTACCTGTAAAAAAAAAAAAAAATAATTGGACTAATTGATCATCAAATTAATTGATCATAGAATTTCATGATCAATGATCATCATGTTTACATGTCCCCATTTGTTCTTACGTTTTTAAATTTAAAATCAGTTGACACACCATCGAAATAAACACAAAAATATACCTTGAATTAAATAAAAGAAAACATTTCCGAACCTTGATCTGGAAAAATTTGAGGACTAAAATATAATCAAAAGTTTGAATTGCTTTATAAAATGCTTTTAGTTTAGAGCACTTGAAAAGAAAAAACGGCAAAAAATCTAGAGAATTCAATTTACAGCCTGAGCTCAATTTACAAGTCATTCACTTGAATATCCAAACCATTAACTTCTAATCCATTTTCTTTTAACCACTTGAAAGCTTTATTTTTTTGTTTAAATTGAGCTTAGTTTTAACTTTTTAAAATTTAAAACAAAAAATGAATCCTGATTTTGAATTGTTGCCAAAAGAGCCAATTGTGGTGTCCTCATTTTATAAATCACCTGATGGACGAAGCATAGTACGTGCTTATGAAATAGTCAACTCGAATCCAAATGTGGTTAAGATAAAAAAATATAATTTAAATGAGCCAAGATTTGAAATATCAATGTCGTTTTATTTTGAAAAATTAAGAAATTTTTTTATTAGCTCGAATTCAGTATCTGATTATCCGGCTAGTGTTATACTCCATAAGCGTGGACTAAAGAATATTAAGAATTCAGGCGAGGCAAAAATAGATAAAGAAATGATGTTGCATACGAAAGAAAATGGCGGCGTTGTGACTGTTGCGAGTCTTGATATGTCGAAATACGGTGGTGATCATTCACAATTACAAGAATTTGTCCAAAGGAAAACAGTAATGGATAATTTAAATAGCAAGGCTTCGGTTCAAAAACCACCAACTGCTGCTCTAACATCAGATAATAAAAAATATTAGCTTTTTTTGTTTTTTTATTTTTTTATTTAAAAAATTTTAGATAATTCCAATTAAAAAAATTTATATTGCTCGTTGTTTACAAGGTTTTATCGGAATTAAAAGTCCATATTATCTGAATTTGTGATTTTTGACATAATACAGTACGATGTCGAAAACTCTAAAGTAAAAAAAAATTCTAGAGAGAAACCATATTTTTTTATGCAGCTTCTTAAATAATTGTACTAAATGTAGAACATATATTATCTGTTAAAATGCTGTTTGAGGTTATTCTAAATTTCCGCATTTTCAGCTTTCTGCATTCAAATTCCGCGGAAATTCCATATTTTGGAAATGATGTTATTTTTTTATGTTTAAAATCATTTGCCGAATTTTAATCAGTAAAAAGTTACAGGAAAATGATGTCAATTTCTGTTTTAAATATGAAAAAAAAAATTAAAATACACATGATTATCAAAAGAATTGAAAAAAATTGAAATCAAAATTTTTTTTATACTTAGATCAGGGGGTAATAAAAAAAAAAATTTTCTACATGAGGCCGGTTTGAAAAAAAATACGACAAAATACCCCTCCCCCCCCTGAAAAAAATTCTCAATTTCACCAAAATTTTTGACACCCCCCCCCCTTTGAATATAAAAGACTGATCATTTTTGGAGTGGAGATTTATTAAATTTCCTTTTCACACAAGCGGTTTTACTAAGTCAATTTAAATAAAAAATAAAACAAGGGATTGTGTGAGAGAATAATTTTTCAAAAATTACTTGTTTGCTGTATCTGTTCAGATCAACTTTGAAATTATTGACTTTGAAATTTTCCGAAAATTTTAGAAATTTCCACAAATCCTCCCCCCCCTCCCCCTAATTTTTTTAAATTTTTTTTTTTTTTTTTATGATAATTGGGTAATAAAAATAAACAATCAAGTTTTTTACAGCCAAAAACCCCCTCCCCTCCCCGGCCTCGTGTATGGAAAAAAATAAAAAAAATACCCCCTGCTTAGATGAAATCTTAGACTAACCACCCAAGACCACAATGAGGAATATTTTTTCAAAAAAATAAAAGCGATTTTTTAAACCAAGATTTTTTTTAACCAAGCGGTAATTCAACTTTTAACTCTTAGTAAACAAAATAATTATGTTATCTGTTATAAAATACGTTAAAATTTTTATATTTTGTTGAAAATAATTGATCTTAACTTTGAAAGAGGGGGTCCAAAATTTCGGATCCTCTAGTAGTAGTAGTAGTAGTAGTAGTACTTTTTCTGTGCAGATATAACATCTAGTAGAACAATCCTAGACTTTATTAGCTGCAGAAGCTGATTAGACTTCTTAGCCGGGTAGGCCGTGACAGAATTTTTTTATACTCGTTACATTTGCATCTTTCGAAGCCCTTATTTTAAGTCACAGCGACTCGCGAGTCCCAATACGATGATTTTCAAAGTTGTTCTAGTATTAGGCCATCTAGAGAATGACAAGTCGATGATTCTAGTCGGATCGTTTCCCAGCAGCACAACACTAATGACACTCATTCATTTCCATTATTATTTTTTTCTAAACGTTACATTTTTTTTTGACTCGACCAGGATTTGAACACATGCCACTAGCTGCAAAAGCTGTTGTTTTACCCACTCGGCCACGACCCCTCTCTGTTATTTTCTTACATAGGGAGGGGGGTATACCAATGAAATTTTTTTAAAATGGACCTTGTGTTGAAGTGGAACCTGTTTAGAGTTACGTATTTTTCTACAAAATAGTTTTCCGATTGGATACGGTATGCTTTCGCACATTTAGTACATTAGGTACGGTAAACCTCGCTTCGGTACGGCTACCCTTGCGACCAAAAGTTCGGTAGAAGTGAAGTTTAATACAAATCCTTACTATATACACATTTATATGGGCCCGATTGGATATTTTGTGATGGTTAACGAAGGATGTCAGTATCCAACATACGTGTAGGACGGAAAAACGTGGTTTCATAAATTGGCTGAAACTGCCAAAATGATAAAAAAAGCATTCGAGATCATAAAAATTATGATCACAGTAGCTGGTTCAATTCTTTTGATAATCATGTGTATTTAAATTTTTTTAAAAACTTAAAATAGACCTTGATTTTTTTCTGTAACTTTTTATAACAGTTTGTATTCAATCATTACTTTTTTTACTTAAACATGTCAATAAAAAAATACAAAAAAATTTATTTTTGATATTTTTGCTGTTTTACAATTGATTTAAATTAAAAATGTTTATCTCTAAAATCGTTTATGAAACGAGTTAGAGTGTCTTTTTAAATCTTCTTGATATTTTTAAGATGTTATCATGTGTTGAAGAATATTTATTGAATTTGTAATCTGTGAGGCCATCCAAATAAATATGATTTGAATTTATACTTATCAAAAATTAAACTTTAAAAGGTTAAAAACTAACAGTACAAAACGTGCCTAAAAAAACAAATTTACGACACAGAAATAAATTTGATCTAACGTCATCAAGTTTGTCTTTATTTTTTGCATTTTTTGGTAATACTTTGCTTTTTATGTTACATTTAAAAACCCTTGAAAAACATACACCCGAGTGTAACTTTTACGCGAAGTGAGGTATGCACAAAATTATTTTCATATAAGGTAGAGTTAATGAAGGGCTACTAAATAATACCATATTTAGACCCCCTGTGAAGTTATTTGGGGAATAAAACTGAGTTTTCACTTTTCAGTCTTAAAGGACCCTCATAAAACCCCCCATAGTTGTTGTATACACCCACCATTTTTTATATATCAATCGAAAGCTCTCAATGAGATCTACATAGATGTATGATCCATATTTATCTGGGATGTTCGGTTATAGAGTTACAAATCGCCAAAGGAAATGGCGTTTTTCAATCAAAAAATCATTTAACACACGAATAAATTATTGTATCAGAAATAAAACTATCTAAGCATAATAAATCTGAAAGCTAAAAAGCTACCATTGTTGCTGGGACCATTGCCGATGGGAAAAAAATATTCCTTAAAGCAATACACGGGTGAAAACGGTAAAATAAGGGAATTTTTCGGTCAAACCGCATCTCCTCCTAGGGGAGCCATAATACCAAAATCTTTTTTTGCATCTGATCAAACAAGAGGCGATTCTTTACTAATCATAGGAATTACTTTTTTTATTTTATTTTTATTTTTTGAATACAAGTGGACGAAAAAAGGCATAAAAATTTCATAAAAATGAAAAATGAAAAAGAAGTGGGAATTACCACTTTTTGACTTCAAATTTTGAATTCTCGTATAGAAAAACCAAGCAAAATCGCCTCTTGTTTGATCAGATGCAAAAAAAGATTTTGGTATTGTGGCTCCCCTAGGAGTCATGACTAGGGATGGACTCTTTACTTTACTTTCGATGTTTGAACCGGTTAATCTAATGGTCTTCTTTACTTGGACTTTAAGTTCATAAAGGCCAGTAAATGACTTTACAAAATTTACTTTAGCAAATTTTTTTACCCGATATTCAGCATCAATTTAATAGGGAATCGTATCTTTTTAAAGAAGTAGAAACACCAAAACGACATAGGCAAAATGAGTTGTCTACTAAGACTTGATATTTTTTGAAAAAAACATTTTTTAGATTTGATTCGCTGTATTAGACAGAAAAAATTTTTGAAATTTTATTTTCGGTATTATGGTCAACAAGAGATCGTAAGCATTCATACCATATATTTAACTTTAAATTATAGCTTTATACAATCATGAGTTCTTAAATATTTAAAAAGGGAAAATTTTCGTCTTGTCAAGAAAAGCGGAGAGTTATCTCCCGTTTCTTAGTTGGAAATTAAGGTTTAAGAGACAAAAAATACAAATTCAGATAGTAACGACATCATACTTCGATAGAACCTTAGATTATTGATCTCAACAGATACCGTATTTCCTTGCTTATTAGTGACTAAAAATCGCATCTTCTAGAGGTAAAATCATGCCAATGCGAATTGAATTTCAGGGATTATATACATACAACTCAGTCCGGTCTATTTCAAAATCACAAGGTTAGAACAGATCTGATCTCCATCAGTGTACAAAAAGGGGGGTATTAGGGGAGCACTTGTTAGCAAGGAAATACGGTAAGGTTATAGATTTAATGTGTTAAAAATTGTTAGAAAACTTGACTTGACTTGTATATGGAAAAAAAATCGTTTAAAGCATTTTTTCAGGGAACAATTTAAGTCTTCACGCCAAAAAGTCAAGTCATCTCGAAACTTGGCTTTATTCTGATTCATTCTGTTCCTAGATTTCAAGATTTTAGTAACTATAACGTAACTATCTTTAAGACTATACTCATACCCTTAATTCAAAACTTCAAATAAAGAATCAATTATGCATCTAAGTGTTTAACAAGTAGATGCAATCCAATTTTGATAAATTCAAATATTTATAGTGGAATCGTTTGAACCGCTAAGCAAATAATTTTTGCCAACTCCACAAAGGCAGTTGACTGAATCAGAGTGACCAATTAATCGATGAAACACTGTTTCCTTAGTTAAATGATTAGCCCACGATTCAAAATAAATGTATTTTGATCCGTAATAGATTATAACGATGTACTCATCACTCACTTGGACTAGATCTAAATTATTTGCACCTACATTTGTTTTTTTGATCAACTTTGTTTCTTTCAAAGAAAAAATTGATATTCTATGAAGTCTATAACTGATAATAACATCTTTATTTTTATTTAACAAAAAATGATCAACATTATTTCTCTTCCCTATATAGTTAAATACAGTTGTTCCTATCTTAATTCTCTTTCTATAAGCTGATATCAGAACTGTACCATTATCATCGATTTCATCGATTTTTTCAACATATCGATTAAGTACTCTTCCTAAATCTTTGCAATATTTAACATTTGCAAGATTTAAGTTTAGATCTGCTTGATTAAAATTCTCCGTGCTCAACATAAAATTATACCTAACTATGTTTGCCACCATCAATTTAAATTAAAAAAAAAAGTTTTTTGGTATTTACAAAATTTTATTTATGGAAAAAGTGGAAAAATCTAAAAAAAAAGGGTAAAAAAGTATTTGAATCTAATTTTTAATCGAACCTTGGTTACTGAACTCTATGGGAACTGTTTTAAGTGAACCTTTAAAATTCATGTCCAAATCAGCTTTCAAACTGAGTCTTTGATTGTCAAAAACACATTTGAGTGAATTGAAATCAGTATTCTCTGGTAAAGTTGTTCGTCTATAATAACTCATTTGTGACACACCATCTTCTCTTTCTTGTTTATCTTCAGCTTGTACAATCACATCTCTGTCTTTGCATGTTACTTTTATTTTAGATGGATCGATGTTTTTGGGTACTGAAAAATTCATTTCAACTTGTTTTCCACCATTTTGAGTATCAACTATTCTCGGAAAGTGATCTTCTTTATTTTGTTCAACTCTTTGTTCATCTACTTTGAGTGGTACTTCGATGACAAGTTGACCATTTGATGCCAAAAAACTGACCATTTTATCGACTTCAGCTTTTGGTGGTAGTTTGTAAGTCTTTTTGAATTCTCTCAACGAATAGTCTTCTTCATTCTTGTTGTCACCTTCACGACCTGTAACAACCAACTTTTGTTTGTCATCTGAAACGTTTATTTTCAACGAATCGGGTGAGTAACCATTACAGTCAACTCTTATTCGATACTTTTCAGGTACTCTTGGAATCGATTGAATATCCAAAAAATCTGGTTTATTTAACCATTTAAAGTTTCTTGCAATCATTCGATCCAAATCATCGAAAGGATCAAATAGATCCAACGTGGATGGTCCAATACCTAAATGATGTGGTCTTGACCACAAGTCAGTGTCAAACATTGATCTTGGTAAGAACATGTGTGGAATAAGAGACATTTTTGTTTGATTCAAGTTTTAAGCTTTGAGTTGATTTTTTAAAATTTCTAAAAAATTGTTGAGTTTTTAATGTTAAAATAAAACGAAATTTATATGCAATACGAAAGAAATTTCGAGTAAAATCCAGAGTAGGGTAGATATTCGAGAATTATTTCAAAATTCAATTTTTAATAAAATTTCTCGTTAATTCTAGATAATGAATACTTAACATCAAAATAGATAACAACAAACATTCTCAGCTTAAAATACTTTAAAAAATACCGTAAGGTGTAAGTTCAACCATTCATTTGATAAATGAAATTCCACTCTTAATTTTTAATTGGAGGAACCACAAACCAAGCGTATTCTCCTCATTGGAGAATACTTAAATTTGTCACTAGGGCTACACCTATTGCTAAATGGGTCTGCTGTAAAACAAGTTCTTGCGCCCCTTCTTCGTTTCGCAGACAGTATTCTAATACATTGAAAATTTTGAAAATTAGCTCCTTACCCATTCCACATTAATATGAAGATTGATCGAGTATCTAATCAGCTTGATTTGTGATTTCAAGCTTAGTCTGAAATAGTTCTCGAGTTCGCAGCTTCGGTTCGGATGAGTGGCGCTGTTTATAATGAACGTCCTTACAGTTACTCGGGTGGATGGAAGTAGCATAGTGGTAATCATACCATGGCCGGTCCTTAACCCGGATGAAAATATGCGAGGTCGACTAGATCTCAATTGTTTCTCTATTGGATATTCTGAATTTGTGATTTTAGACATTACTTTGTGAGAAAATATTACTTAATTTTATTGATACCAATGATTTTTTTCTTATATACATGCTCAAATTATTTAACTCAATGTCAAACTTATTTAGTGATAACAAAAAATAAATAAGAAAAAAAAAACAAAAACAAGTCAATTTTGCGTTCAATAGCTGGTTTTGCCAGCATTCTTCTTAGGCTCTATTGCAGTAGAAATATATCTAGTTGGAATTGTGATTATTTTTTGATTAACCGCGAGTTCAATTAATTAGTAACAGTGGTAGTTTTCTTGATCTTTTGGTAGTTCTCGTTAATAAAATCGCTATTGATTTGTTTTTCATCATAAATTTAAAAAAAAAATCAATTTGTATTAAATTTTTATTTAAAAAATTGAAAAATTGCGTTTGAAAACAAATTAACAGTTTTGAAATCGTGTTTTGGTTTCATACTGAGGGGTTTCATACTGAGGGGTTGTTTGCTAGAACAGTTAATGACGATTTTCTCAAAAGCGTTATTAAACATTTTGACTATTTCAGCCAATTTATCAAACCACGTTTTTTCTTCCATCATGTTTGTTGGATACTGACACCATTCGTTATCCATCACAAAATAACCAACTATAATAACAACACTATTGACACTCATCCCTTTCCATTATTATTTTTCCTAAAAGTTACAATTTTTTTTGCGAAAAAATTTAAACTCACATAATTATCAAAAGTATAGAACCAGCTATAGTAATGATAATTTGTATTATTTCAAAAGCATTGTTTAACATCTTGTCAGTTTCAGCCGATTCAATTTACAAAACCACGTCTTTTCGCCAACTTTGTAAATTGAATTTTTATACCAATCTATCCAAAAATAACCAATAGGTCCCATATTAATCGGTATGTAATTAGGATTAAAGTTAAAAAAAATCGTTTTTTTGTCTTTTTAAAAGGAAAAATCGGAAAAAATACTTTAATAGATTTTGTTAGATCACACATTTTTAAGTGACGTCCTTTTCTAAAACACGATTAAAAAAAAGCATCATCATTTTTTAATTCTTCATTGTCAAGAACGTTTCAAGTTAAGACAGAAATTTTAGAATGAAACAGCGTTGTTTTTTTTCAAATCTTCTAGCAAAAAGAAACTCTCTCTCATAAAACAAACAAACAAGCCATCTTCAAATCGATATTTTGTTTAGAAATTTGCCCCACGTGTGTGTTTTTTAGCCTCGTCTCACGCAGTCGTACTGTTAATTTTCATCCTTTTAAAGTTTAATTTTTGATTAGTATAAATACAAATCATATTTATTTAGAAGAAATACTTGTTTAAGTTTTTTATTGGCCTGTTTAAGTAAAAAAGAAAAAAATCTGTTTATTGTTAAAGGTTTTACAAAAAAGATTAAAAAAATAAATTTACATTCATTTTTGTGTTCAAAAAATGATTTTTTTTGTTAAAAAAATAAGTTTATAAAAAAAGAATTACGTCTTTTATTATAAGGGTAAACATGATATGAATACAGGCTTTTTATTTTTTTTATGGTTCGATATTTAAAAAAAAATGAGGATTGAACACAAACTGTTATAAAAAGTTACATAAAAAATCAAGGTCTTTTTTAAGCATTTAAAAAAATTTAAATAAACATTATTATCAACAGAATTGTATCGGCTACTGTGATAATAATCTTTATGATCACAAATGCTTTATTAAGCATCTTAGCAATTTCAGCCAATTTTTCAAACCAGTTTTTTTCGTCCACCACGTATGTTGGATACTCATACCATTTGTTATCCATCACAAAATAACCAATCGGACCCATATTAATGGGTATATAGTAATTAGTGTTATAAAAAAAACTCAATTTTTTATTTTTCTAAAAAGAAAAAATCGAAAGAAATAGAAAAATTTTTGAAGCAATATTTATAGTGTGCTAACAAAACTTGTAATACTAAGCTAAGCGATAAATTGGGTGATTTCAATGACGATTTGAAGATATTCATATTTCTATTGAAACTATTCATTCTAAAATTTCTGTCTTAACTTGAAACGTTCTTGACAATGAAGAATTAAAAAATGACGAAGCTTTTTTTTTTAAATCGTGTTTTAGAAAAGGACGTCACTTAAAAATGTGTGATCTAACAAATTCTATTAAAGTATTTTAGCAAAAAGAAACTCTCCCTCATAAAGCAAACATACAAGCTATCTTCAAATCGACGTAGTTGACGAAGAGACATGGTTTGACAAATTAGCTGAAACTGACAAGATGCTTAATAAAGCATTCGAGATCATAAAGATTATCATCACTATAGCTGGCTCAATATTTTTGATAATTATGTGTATTTAAATTTTTTAAATACTTAAAATAGACCTTGATTTTTTTTAATAACTTTAATCCTAATTGCATACTGATTAATGTGGGAACTTTTGGTTATTTTGTGATGGATAACGAATGGTGCCAGTATCCAACAAACATGATGGAAGAAAAAACGTGGTTTCGTAAATTGGCTGAAATAGTCAAAATGTTTAATAACGCTTTTGAAAAAATCGTCATTAACTGTTCTAGCAAACAACCTCTTAGTACGAAAACGAGACACGATTTCTAAATTTGTTTTCAAATGTCATTTTTCTATTTTTAGTTTTTTTTCTTTTTTTTCAATTTTTTTTTAACAACAACTATATAAAATTAATATTTTTTTTTCTATAGACTTGAATAGGAAAATTTTTTGGCAATGTTAAAAGATGGGTATACGAGAATTTCGGTGTTAAACTTCAAAAACATCTTTTTATTCATCATCGTTTTTTTTTTGTCTTTTTTTCCTTGAAAAAATTAAAAAATGCGCTCAATCCAATACAATTGATCATTTGTGCCCTTTTTTTTCACTTGATTGCTAAAAAGTTGTTTAAGCAAATGTATTTAAATAAATGGCTACATCTGAATAAAAAAACTAATTTCGAAAAATTCACTAAAAAACGTCCCAAACAGGTTCTACACTCATTAACAACGATAAACTTCATTAATTTAAGATGCGTACCAAGTTAGATGATAATGCCTTTTAAAATTTTCAAAACAGAACGGTATTCACCTTCAAAAAAATTTTGTTTAAATTTATTATTAAATGCTTTTTTCATTTACATTTGGATTAGATTATTCGTTTCGACACTCGAAAATTCAGAAACTATCTAAATTTTCTGAGTCGTTACAATGAGTTGCTGAAAAGGGTGGATCCGATCTGTGTTTTACAAATCCAGTAAGATCTTCATTTTGCTAAAGAATTTTGGTTCCCGTACGAAATTGCAAAATTTTTTCATGTCGAATTGATTCTAATTTGTTAAAATCTATTTTTCCAGAATTTATTTTTGTTAAAGAAAAAAAGACAAAAATAATATTCGGACGCATGTCTTCAGTAAAAAATTACGTTATTTGATTTTTAAATTAAAAAATCATGGTCGTTGATTACTTCTATGAAATAAAAAAAAGACACAAATGTTTTCGTTATAAAGAGGTTTTACATTTACATTTTTTTGATATGAAATGACCAGTAAAAAGTTATGGTAATATCTTCAGTTAGAATCATGGCCAAAGTCGAAGAGTGTAAGATCGTTAGAATGTTTGCAATGTCTTAGGTTTAGAAATGAATTCAAAGCGATAAAAGCTTACAACCAGAACCAGTAAAATAAAAACTTTAAGCTTAAATTAATTAGGCTGGTCAACAATATAATTATTAGGTCGATAATAATTTATTCTAATCTTATCCTCCATCATTTTGTCGACGACTAACTTGAAAATATAAGGCTAATTCTGCTTTTCCGATAATGAAACTTTTGAAATTAAGTATGAAACTATGTCTGTGAAAATTAGATCATTACCGGATCGTGTCATGACTATATTAAAGGTTAACATTTGGTTACTCGCAAAAAAAAAATCTGATTTTTTATAACATCATTGCCTAGCGTGTTTAAATAAACGGAATAAGTTAAATAGCTATAATTAAACAAAAGTCTATAATTCACCAATTCATGTGTTCAGATTTTGATTTAGGATATATCTTTTTGTTTGAGTTTTTTTTAGGGATCCAAAAACATCATTAAAATGAAGTCTTAAACATTTTTACAAAATACATTATATAAAAAAAACGAAATTTAATTAATAATAAGATACAGTGGTTCTTGAGAAAATGTAAAGTTCTATTTGGAACCCGTCCAGAACAATCTTTAAAAGCAGTTCAGTTCCCGTTCATACTTTAATTGATTTATTGAATGTTATCACTACTACGTTTAACCTAGAATTTTAGTTTGTCTTTCTTTTAAGAAAATAATTCTGTGACTTCATTCCGAATCTATAGAATAAGACCGATTCGAATCCGATGGGTTTGAACTACAACGATATAATACATGCACGTGGAGACTATGAAATTTGTGGAACATCAAAAAATGAAGCTAAAATTTTCCGAAAGTTAAGCTATTTTATGGATCAGAATTCAATTTTCTTTTAAGCTGAAGATCGGTTACCTTTAAGTTAGGAGTGGTTTAACAACATTTGATGTTGAAGATCACTCAGTAGTCCGCTAAAAAAACAAGATTTATTTGGGGGGAGGATCACAAGGAAGGGGGGCGAAGCCCCCTCCTTGTTTAAATAAAAAATTAATTCAAATTGATTTTTTTAAAATTTTTTCCAGTATCAATTGAAAAACAATTGAGATCTAGTCGCCCTCCCATGGCATGATTACGACTATGCTATTGTCATCCACTCCAGTGACTGTTGGACGTTCTTCATAAACACTGTCAGTCATCCGAGTCGAAGCTGCGAACTCGACAACTATCCAGACTTAGCTTGAAATCACAAACCTCATTGGAGAATACTTAACTAGATACTCGATCAATATTCATATTAATGTATTAGAATACTGTCTGGGAAACGTAAATCATAAAAATAATCTTTCAAGCATTCGTCGTAACCATGCCTTGGCCAGTCCCAAGCCTGGAAGTGAAAATGGGATGTTACTATCATTCTAACACCGTTCTAAATGTGCTGTATTACTCAAACAAATTTTTGTTTGATGATCCAATAATGCTTTATTATTAAATCTCCATCATTAATTCCAACTGAACAATCTGTCATAATTGTAAAAATTTGATAAATTTTACAGTTAATTTTGTTAATCGAAAAATTATTTGGTTTAAATATTTTGAAAGCAAAATTTATTCAAAAAATGCACTGGCCGGGAATCGAACCCGGGCCGCCCGCGTGGCAGGCGAGCATTCTACCACTGAACCACCAGTGCTTATTAACCATATCAACGCTAAACTTATCTTTGTAGAGTCCCTTTTCAAAATTTAATAACCCTTTAAATTTGCTTCTAACAACAACAACAAAAATTATGTTTTTTTTTCAAAATTGTATAGACTTACAAAAAGAGCCCTTATTAGAAATTATTATTTTTTTTCTTCTTCTTAAAATAAATAACCTAGTTTTTAGAACCTCGTTACAATACAATAGCATCTGATCTTATTTCTCACTAAATGATTTACTAATGCGTCCAGTTTGTGTTATTTGTACGGATTTATTTGTGATTAATTCACATATATCAGCTTGTACATGCGGTCATATATTCCATGAAGAATGTTTATTCCGATGGTTCAAGGCTAGTCAAAAATCTTGTCCACAATGTCGAGCTAAAGTTAAAGAGTCCGAAGTTATCAAGCGTCTTTATCTAACCGAATCCGAGTCGTTACCATCGACACAATCGTTATCGATTTCCAATTGTAATGACGAAGGTGTTAAACAAAAGTACGAGGACTTGTTAAACAAGTACGAAGAGTTAAAATCAGATTTTAGACAAAAATCAGATGTTCTGATCGAGAAGACAAAATTGATCGAACAAGTAAGGCTAAACTACAAAATTTTATTTTTCAATGACTAATTTTATACCGAAAGAAAGAATTGAAAATTAAAGAACTTGATGACTTCAAATCAAACCACAAGAAAAGGTTAAACGAGAATGTTGTTTTGATTGATTATCTCAAAAAAGAACTCGAGTATGATTTGTAATCTAGGTCTTAATGGCTAAAGGGGGTTAATTTTATTTTTTATTTTAGAGGATTGACTAAGACTAAGGAACTGTATGAAACAAGAGAACAAAAAATATTTGATCTCGAAGCCAAATTAAAAGAGTATCGATCGATAGAGCTTATTTATAAAGAGCACGAAAATGAATTTGCCAACGAAATGCGAAAATGCGTTGGTTCTACAGTGAACGTGTCTCATTTACAAACAGTCATACGTCAATTAGTGAGCACTAATGTCCTACTAAAAGAACACTTGGACAAACAAACCGAAGAAAAGAAGCTATTACGCAAAAAAGTTGCTTCAATGGAAAAAATTCAGTCCGACAAAGACAAATTTTTGGCCAAAAAAGAATCAGAAATGGTCGAGTTATTAAAAAAAATCGCAAAATTAGAACAAGAAAAACTTGAAAAAAGTCACAATCAATCAATCGATAATTCGAAAAATGACGATTTTATATCATCAAGTCAACCAGTTAAGTCTTCATCGACCCCTATCTTGAGTAAGTCAGTTGTAAATGACGATAGTGATATTCAATATATGGACGATATAGGGCGATTTGAAAAAAGTTATTTGAGAAAAAAAGGTCCAAACGATGAGAACAATTCACCGATCACACCATTGCCGAATTTTTCACAAAAACGAAAGAATCCATTTTTAAAAACGGATTTAGATGAAGAAAGTGATGAAATAACAGAGATACCACCGTATCAACCAGATGCTAAAAAACGTACTCTAAGTCAAGTTTTAAATCATGTGACTGATAGTTCTAGTTCAGATGATATTTTACTTGTTAAACCAATTGAAAAAGTAGCTAAACCAAATCGTTTGTTTAAAACAACATCGTTTTCATCAGGTCAAACGTCTAAAGAACACAATGATTCGATTGAGATAAAACCGTTGAAAAAAACAGCTTCGTCTTACATTTATGATGGTCTTGGTGGTAGACAAAAAGTTTTAAAAACAGATAATTTAAAATCGTATTTTACGAATGCAAATTCAAAGAACGCGAAATTGAGCAAGTTTAAAGTAACTTAAGATTTTTATGGAACTGTATTGTTGACAAAAATTCGTTTATATATTGTCCAGAAAAAAAAATGATACAGTCGAAGAAATTTGAAATCATGTTTTTACTTTCAATTTTAATTGTAAATAAAGTTTCATTAAAAAATCTTAGTTTTTTACTCCCGATTTTTAATTTGATGAGACTTCAAGCTACCCAACAAAATGAATAAATGAATGAGTTGAAATGAATGAATGAGTTTTGATAGAAAGGAAATTGTTTTTAACCTGATAAATTTTGCATAATAGAACTGGGCAGACGTGTACTGCATTTAGGTCTTAAATTCAGGAAAATTAAAAAAATTCCCATCTATTGTCTTTAATACATGATTCAGGAGAGAATTTAATTTGCTAATCAATTTAAACGGAATGAGGCATGTTAAAGTTTTTTATCAATTTCTCTATTTCTCTATTTTTTGCTTCTTTGCAAATGGGATAAAATATTCGTGGATTAAAATTTTCAAAAAATGTAAATGCAGCTTTATGCAGCAAAAATTGCTGCATCCACTGGTAAAGTCTGCAAAAAATTCTGCAAAAGGTCTGCAACTTTAATTGCGCAGTTAATTAAGACATTTTTCAATGAAATGTGATTATGCAATATTTTGCAATTTTTGCAGAGTTGCAGACAATTGAAAATTGTTTTTATTAATTTCGTTTGAAGGCAACGACCCGCTTAATCTCCAAGTGTTATTAATTCTATTAAGTTTTGATGACTATCTGGATTTTCAGCAACGTAATTCGGTTCATTAATTTTTTTGAAAGCCAATCTACCAGCATAAACTCGTGTCGTTAAATCGATTAAGTTAGGGTCATTTTTAAACCAAACAGCTCCATGGGCATGTATTGCTGATCTTGACTGACACTCAAACATATGCCATCTCCATTCACATTCCAGAATTTTATCAAATACAGTTTTTAAAAACTCATCTAATTTATAACTAAAAAACAAGTCAACCAAAAGTGGGTTTTTTAAAACGTTTCTTCGTTTTTCTTGGTCAATTTTGGCGGGTGGTCGAGGCATCAGTTGATGCAAGTCTTTTCGGGATAACTAAAAGTAAAAAAGGCCGTTGCAGGCTTCATTTTTTCTAATGTAGCTTCTAATTTGGATCTTCGTTCGGGTTTTGTTTCATGAAAATTTTACACTGTTCGATACTACGGTGCCGTCTCAATCGGTCATAGGCCCAAAATTTGAAATCAGGATGCTCTGCAAATAGATAATACCAATCATTAGTTTTAGAGTTAGTTGCTACACATATAAGAAAATTTTTAAAAACCAATGGTTGCTGTATGAGTGGACATGGTATTTTCCAAAAGTGAAACATCATTGGAGTTTTGATTAAGGATTTTTTTATACTTGGCTTTATGTAGATTTTCTAAACAAAGATGATCACGAGTTTGCGTGTGTCAAATCAACCTACATTTTTTTAGTTTGTCAGATTTGTCGATTATTTTTTTTTCCTAAATCGGCAAGTTTAAAAAATTAGATATTAAGAGTTTGTGCTTGATATACTTTTATTTGATGATGTAGATGAGTTGGCTCAGCATTTAAAAGTCAAATTAAATTTTTGTAATTAAATTAAAGTCTTAAATTCACTTCAATATTTTTTTAGTTTAGCAATAGATGATAATTACTTGATTAATTCTTTTATTTGGAGTTAAATAAGTGACATTTACGCTAGGCGAGTATATTAATAATGGGCCGTTGGAGTGTTATTCGAATTCTTGAAATGTAAAATCAAATCGTTAAAATAAAAAAATCTATTTATTAGATTATTATGTTTAATTTTTTAGATATTTAATTAAATTTTGTAAAAAAAATTAAAATTTAAGTAACTATACTATTAGTAACTATAAGTATTTAAGTTAATTTAAAGTTTTGGATAATTGATTTAATTCTAAATCATCTTCATCATCGACATTGTTTTCTTATTTTTGTTCACTAAGAAGTGCGCGCTTTTGTGATTCTGTATTAGGGATAGATTGAGTTGAAATGACTACATTCGATTCTGTTTGAAAATCTAAAAAAATAACGGTTGGATGGAGGCCTCTGGTGCCATATTTATTCAAACCATATAACCTATAAAAAAAAAGTATCACCAGATTAAATAATCTAATTCGTTCTTAATTTTTGTTTAATTGCTAACTTTTTTTATTTTAAGCGATAATATCGAAATATTAAGTTGGGTAATAGATTTGTTTAATTCAAAGGCTTCGTTAATGGCATCATGGTATGTTTTTATGTGATTCATATAACCATTAACTTCTTCTTCGGTTAAATGTTCAATTTGGATAGATTCATTTATGTTTTCATTAAGACTCAACACGAGAACAAATTTTGAATACAGTATGTCTAGAAAATTTAGAAATTCATATTTTTTATTTTGGGACTGGTTTGTTTTTGAGAGATCTGGCGGTTAAGAAAAAAAAAGTTGAATTTTTCTTTTAAATTTTTATTCATCATAAAGTTTCACATCGGAAAAATACAAAAATAAGGATAGATAAAAAAAAATGAAAATAAAAAAATCCGACAAAAAACGAACAAACATTTTTTAGTAAAAAAAACATGTCTATAAAGTTTAGAAATTGTACTTTTTAACATTTAAAATGACCGCCTTTAGCTTTGATACATGCCGCGATACGTTTTGGCATAGATTCAATCAAATTTTTTACGATTTCAGTCTTTACGTTCAACCATTCGTTAAACAGAACCGTCTTTAAGTGCTCAATTGACGTTATCTTAGTTTTTACCAATTTATGGTCAATATATGACCACAAGTTTTCGATAGGATTGAGATCTGGGGATCTAGGACACCAGGGAAGTACAGTTATTTGTTTCTCTTCAAACCAGTTTCGAATGGAGTGTGCGGTATGAGCGCTTGCCCCGTCTTGTTGGAAAATCCAATCTTGTCCTTCTTCGAAAAATAGCTCGGCTGATGGCAATAATTCGTTTTCCAGGGTTTTCTTGTAGACATACTGGTTTATTCGGCCAGTATAAATAGTGCAGCACCCAGTTCCATTGTAATTAATGCAACCCCAAATTCCTACAGAACCTCCACCGTTCTGTAGCCTTGGTAAACAAAACTTCGGATGATACTTCTCATTTGCGAATCTTTTGACAAATACTCTTGATTTTCGGTTTAGGACCTCGAAATTTGACTCATCGCTGAAGATCACTTTAGACCAATCTTGAATTGTCCAATCTTGTCGTTCTCTACACCATTTGAGCCTTTTTAGTCTGTCTTTAAATGTCAATAGGGGTTTTCTTATAGCAACATACGATTGAATTTTTTTTTCAATAGAATTTTTCTTATGGTGTCTTTGTTAACTCTAACCTCATCAAATGTAGAACCAAAGTCAGCAGCTAATTGCCTATAGCTGATCGAAGGGTTGACTCTGACCTTTCTAAAAATGTATGATTCATCACGACTGGTAAGCTTTGGTGGTCTACCAGACCTTGGTAATTCTTTGCAACTGGAAGTGATTTCATAATTTCGCTTGGTTGTAATGACGCATTTCTCCGAAACACCAACTAACTCCGCTATTTCTTTTTGAGACTTGGCCTTGTCTTTTAACAGACCAATTATTTGCCATCTTTGGGCCTCGGTTACTTTTTTTTTACCCATTTTTATGGTAAAATTAGAAATACTGTATAGGTTTTGGAACTCAGCGATTTTTAATGTTAAGTACATGGTATTTATATTGGAGTGCTATTCAAAATTAATTTTAAGAGCTGTTCTGACATTCCCAAAAAAAAAAAAATCTCAAGGATAGATTGGGTGTGGTTTAATTTTCTACGAAAATCAAATTTCTAAACTTTATAGACAATTTATTTTTTACTTAATTTTCATCTGGGAAGTTAGAGACAAAATTAGGAGTGACTTGAATATTTGTTTGGGATTTCCGACATATCAAAAGATAGCTGATGAAAATATCTACAATATAGGATGGTTAGTTTAGTCCGATAAGTTTTAATTATTTTAAGATTTATGATTAAATTAATATTTTTATTTTATTTTTCTTAATTTCTAAATTTATTAGACATACTGTATAAATTAAAGTTTTTTTTCACTGATTTAATTTTTATTCAAAGGTTAAGTTTGTTTAGCTAAAATAATTTAATTTTTTAATCTATTATACATTATTTGCTTTGTAATTTTCTTTTTGAAAGATCAAATTGAATACCTAAAGAAATAAAATAAATTTTCATACAGAATTTTTTTTTGAATTCTCGCACTTTCATTTAATTTACACATACATATGTTGGTTTTCCGCTGACATTTAAGTTCACGAAAGCATTGATAGCCCCAAAAATAAAGTAAAGTACAAAACATAATCCCAGAATGATAATGTTAATAATTTTATCCTTTTAAGAAAATATTTAATCCCGTTTTCAAGCCACATGCAGTCGTTATTAGGGGTGTCGCCTTTATTCATTTATTCTTTTATTTTAGCACTAAAGTGAAGTAAATCACTTTGTATCCATTATTTTCATTTTCCCAAATTTGCTTTTTTGAGTTTCATTAAATCAATCCTCAAAATTAATATATTCAGTAAAAGTTTGGAAAAAAAATTTAGCATCCTTTATTTTTAAAATAAAGTAAAGCCGACAACCTTAATCGTTATTGCGTCCTTTAGATTAAAAAAAATTAAATTAATTAAAAAGAAAACAAAATCAGAAATAAGCTAACCTTCTTCATACAAAGCTATGTTTATTTGCTCCGGCGGTTTTCTACCTCAGGTATTTGAAGCATTTTCTCAAAATAATAATAAAAAAATTTAAAAATTTGTGAAATTTAAACATAGAAAAAAATTTGAAATAAAATTTCGATGTCAACAAAAATTTGATAGAAGAGGCTAGAAAAAAATATTTCAAGCTTGTCCTTGAACTCTTTCAAACTGTAAAGCTACAATAACTTTTTAAATGTACATGCTTTAGCAAAATTTAAATTGAATAGACCGAATTAACTTTTCTCGTTAAGAAATTTCGGGTCTCGTTACGCATTGAGAATTTATGTAAAAATAAGAGTTCAATCTTGATAAATTGAAAAAATTGTTTTCCTACTATTTTTATGCCGTTTCTGAATTTGTTCCAAAAGTTACCGTAAACTCGCGGGTCATATTGGTACAAATGCGGGGGTACAAATCGAAATTCGGTTTTATTCCGGACATTGTGTTTTGAATTTTTTTTTAAAATAGTTTTAAGGTCGGATTAAAACCGAATTCTCGTATTTAGTGACTCATTAAATGTGCAAAAATTACCTCTCGGATTTGATGCGTGCATTAAAATTGAAAGTTCGGTTAAAACAACAGAAAATTTCATAAAATAAATGTTCTAATAAGTTTAAATTTAAAAAAAATTATTTTGAATTTATAGCTGCCTCTATTTGGATTGTCTTATTGTTCTTAATTCCTGGTTTTCTTCTTTTTTTTTTAAGAAACTCGTAGTTCAGTTTCAGTTTCGGGAGTTTTCTTTTTAAAAAAAATCTTTAAAAAAAAAGATTGAAGAATTTGCACATTTTATGAGTCATTAAATACGAGAATTCAGATTAATCCGGCCTTAAAACTATTTTTGAAAAAAATTCAAAACACATGTTTAATTATTGGAATCAAACCGATTTTTCGATTTGTACCCCCGGGGTTGTTTCTTCGAGTTTACGGTAGTTAAATTTAAGGGTTTCAACAAAAAAAATTTGAACTCTGTCCCAAAGCAAGACCCAGTTCTCGAATTAATTACGTATATCAAACTTAATTTGAAAATTTACTAATGACTAAGGTTCAGGTAGGTCATTCTGAATGACCATTCAAGGATAAAACCCTGAATACCATATTTTTCTAGCTTATGAATTAACTTTCTATGATTTACCTTATCAAAAGCCTTTGAATAATCCGTGTAAATGACGTCCAGAGTATCGCCATCCCTTAACTGATTATATTTAGCGATTCCAATATGAACATTTTTTAGGTACAAATCCATGCTATTCTTTGCAGATGAGATGGTAATCAACTATGTTCTCTAATATTTAATTCTTGATCATCCTCTCCATTACTTCACAAACAACTGACGTCAACGAAACTGGACGATAAAACAAAACATCATAATAATTGAGATTTTATTCACCAAAATAACTTATTTCAGTTAATTTTAATATTTATTGTAAAGAAATTTTTCCAAAAAGATTAGCCTTTCTTTAAAAAAATCACAGCAATGACTTGACTTAAATCAAGAAAAAATCGATAAAGGTATAAAACTTAAGAAAATACTCCTGGAACAATTCTTAAAGGACTGATTTAGTCAGCCTTGAATTTAGGCAAACCAGCGAACTTAGTCTTTTCCAATGCTAAATTTTTCCTAAACCAAGAGATTTAAAACTAATTTTGGTTAATATTCGCTTACAAACACATTTCCTTATAGGCTTCTACATCAAAAAAGTGAAAGTTTGACAGCACATCTTTAATCCTCTAAAATACTGACTTATATCCTTACCGAACGTAAAAAATGATTTATTGGATACCGATAGAACTGATTTAAGAATCGTCAATTCCTTAACGCTAAAACCATTTTAGGCATATTTCTAACGAATGAGTGTACAAAAACTTCAAAATCAATTTTATACAGTCTAATTTATTCGGCCTCTTTTGATTAGAGCCCCTCCCTCCCATATTCAAAGTCCTGGCTACGCCGCTTTACTACGCTATCGAAAATCTGAAGAGATCTTGCTTAGGAGACGATGAATTTAAAAAAAAAATGAAAATAATATAAATAATTTATTTAATAAAAATATTATTATAAAATACAACAAGAGATTCCTGAATCGATATCTATTTTTTCCTCTTCAATCTTGAATTCATTCCGTGACCAAAGTTTCACTCTTCCCGTGTTGAAGCCGGTCATTAAATTTCCACAATTTAGCAGTCGAAAGCATGTAATAATTTCATCATTGTTACTTTTAAGTGAAGAAACACAAGAGCCTGTTTCGATATTCCACTGTTTTAAAACACCATCATGAGATAAAATTAAAATTTCATTGTTCTTTAAGACTTCAATCCTATTAATAATAGATTGATTACAAGGAAATGTTTTTAAACACGCTCCTGTCTCAAGGTCCCAAATTTTCATTGTTGAATCATCTGATAGGCTTAAGAACTTGTTGTCTTCTTCAAAAATTTTGATACAAGTCACAAAACCTCTATGACCATTAAACGTACGAATGCAATCCATGAAATGTTGATAAATTCCAATATTTTATAGTGGTATCGTTTGAACCACTAAGAAAATAATTTTTGCCAACTCCACAAAGGCAGTTGACCAAATCAGTGTGACCAATTAATCGATGAAAAGCTATATTCTTAGTTAAATGATTAACCCACGATTCAAAATAAATGTATTTTGAATCGTAATAGATTATCACGATGTACTCATCACTCAATAGAACTAGATCTAAAATACATCCACCTACATTTGTTTTTTTGATCAACTTTGTTTCTTTCAATGAAAAAGTTGATATTTTATTAAGTGAATAACTGATAATAACATCTTTATTTTCATTTAATAAAAAATGAGAAACATTATATCTCATTCCTAAATAATTAAATACAGTTGTTCCTATCTTCATTCTGTTTCTATAAGCTGATATCAAAACTGTACCATTATCATCGATTTCATCGATTTTTTCAACATATCGATTAAATACTTTGCCTAAGTCTTTGCAATATTTAAAATTTGAAAGATTTAAGCCCAAATCTGTTGGATTTGAATTCTCCGAGCTCAACATAAAATTATCATCTTTAAATTTATCGCCAGTGTCGTCATTATTTTGCCCAACTAAACAATTTTTATCGTCCATGGTATTTTTTTTCTAATAAACTAAAAAAGTTTAGAATTCTCGATATTTAACTCGGATTTTTAAACTTATAAAGTTTGAAGTAAAATTTGGTTTCAAGGATAGTCAAGTTTGATTGTCTATTTTGGCTTAATGAAAATATCATCAAGAACTAATAAATATAAATTAATGAGCTGATTCCCAAATAATTTTTTCACAAAAGCTTTCCTTAAAATACCTGGTCGGAGAACTACATTTACCACAAAACAATTAAAAAAAAGTTTTTTCATAATTACAAAATCATTTTTAAAAAAGGAAAATAAACAAAAAAGTCTTTGAATCTAATTTTTTATTACACCTTGGCTATTGAACTCTATGGGAACTGTTTTATGTGAACCTTCAAAATTCATGTCCAAATCAGCTTTCAAACTGAGTCTTTGATTGTCAAAAACACATTTGAGCGAATTGAAATCAGTATTCTCTGGTAATGTTGTTCGTCTGTAATAACTCATTTGTGACACACCATCTTCTCTTTCTTGTTTATCTTCAGCTTGTACAATCACATCTCTGTCTTTGCATGTTACTTTTATTTTAGATGGATCGATGTTTTTGGGTACTGAAAAATTCATTTCAACTTGTTTTCCACCATTTTGAGTATCAACTGTTCTCGGAAAGTGATCTTCTTTATTTTGTTCAACTCTTTGTTCATCTACTTTGAGTGGTACTTCGATGACAAGTTGACCATTTGATGCCAAAAAACTGACCATTTTATCGACTTCAGCTTTTGGTGGTAGTTTGTAAGTCTTTTTGAATTCTCTCAACGAATAGTCTTCTTCATTCTTGTTGTCACCTTCACGACCTGTAACGACCAACTTTTGCTTGTCATCTGAAATGTTTATTTTCAGCGAATCGGGAGAGTATCCATTACAGTCAACTCTGATTCGATACTTTTCAGGTACTCTAGGAATCGATTGAATATCCAAAAAATCTGGTTTATTTAACCATTTAAAGTTTCTTGCAATCATTCGATCCAAATCATAGAAAGGATCAAATAGATCCAATGTGGATGGTCCAATACCTAAATGATGTGGTCTTGACCACAAGTCAGTGTCAAACATTGATCTTGGTAAGAACATGTGTGGAATAAGAGACATTTTTGTTTGATTCAAGTTTTAAGCTTTGAGTTGATTTTTTAAAATTTCTAAAAAATTGTTGAGTTTTTAATGTTAAAATAAAACGAAATTTATATGCAAAACGAAAGAAATTTCGAGTAAATCCAGGAGAGGGTAGAAATTCGAGAATTATTTCAAAATTAAATATTTGATAAAAATTGAAATTAATTAAAATCTGACTCGTTAATTCTGGTGTTATCTTCGATGGTGAAATTTATATTTTCTTCACATTCATTTGAATCATCATAGACCTTTTTAAACCATTCAATTCTTTAATAATTGAGTCTCAATTTCTGTCTATGAAGCGATTGAAACGAGTCTGACAAGCAGACCATTGGTCATAAAAAATACGAAAAAAATATCAAAAAACTCCGAATTTTTTTACTAAAATGAAGCTTTACGCCTCTTTTTTCTTTAAATTGCCTCAAATGTGTCAGGGAACTGGATTTTTGTGTTTACTAAGAGCATTTTTTACGATTTTTTGGCAATATATGGTAAGCATATGGTTAAACTTTAATAACATGAAAAGATAGTTCAGTTGGTAGTGTAGTGGACGTCCATGAAGAAAGTCGAAGGATCAGCAAACCCAAGCTCCTGGTCGTCAAACATCTAAACTTTAATACTTTATTTTTCAAGCTTTTTTATGATTATTCATCACGCTCGAATGATCAAATTTGTTCTAAAAAATGAACTAAATATCAGACAAATTTCAAAAAATAGTTCTCACACACACACACTCAGCGAAAAAAAATAAAATTTCAACAACAAAGATAATTACATAATAGATTCGAATAAGACACACAATGCGTATGTGTGAGCCTTTTTTTCACGTATTTTTTTTAGTATACACCAAACAAAACAAAATTCATTTTTATACTTACAACTTGAATTTTTTATTATTATTACTCTTTTTTTTATTTTTCTAGTTTCAATTTACATTGCTTTTATCATCAATCCGAAAATTATAAATTAAAATTTTTTTAACAAAGAAATCTAACTATTCCGTATTTAAGATAAAATGATTTGAAACCCCCCTATCTGTTACGATTATGATTAATATTACGTCTAAGCCAGGTCATTTCGATCGTGATTCGAAACGTCAACGATCCTATAAGACCAAAAACGATGATTTATTACTCAAACGACCGACTATATTGTCAAAGACACGCGCTAATGATATCGATAAATCAACGGTTGTTGTTAAAAAAAAGGATGAAAATTCAAAACCGATTACAAAATCGGATTCGTATGACACGATTAAGTCTGTGATTAAACTAGAAAGTGACTTGTCTAAGTTAGTCCTTAAACCAGCTAATCAACAATCAGCTCCTAAGCCTGTTATAATCCAACAACCGGTTCTTAAAGACCCGATAGCTGTGTTCAATAATTCGGTAATAGCTAGACTAGCGACACAATCAATGAAGGGTTCTTGTAAGTTATTAGACGATAATTTACAGTTTATCGATACGCTTGATCAATTCATGAGCGATAGTAATGAAAGTTTTACAGTGATTGGGGTTTTAGGAAAAAAAGGGGTCGGTAAATCAACGTTAATGTCAATGTTAGCTGGTTGTGATGACTTTGAAAAGTTTGTCTTCAAACCAGCGGGACAAGAGACTGAACAATCCCAACATAAAACAAACGGTATAGATGCTTTTGTAACCAAAGAGAGAAGTATTCTGCTCGATATTCAACCACTTTTAAGCGGGTCAGTACTTGATAAAAACGTACAGGTAACTGACAAAAAATCATTCGAGTTTAAATATCAAGAAAATTACGTTCAAATTCAATCGATCGAGCTAGCTTGTTTTTGTTTGAGTGTATGTAACGTTGTTGTTCTAATGGAGGACTGGTTTTTGGATCCAAATTTAATCACGTTGATTCACACGGCTGAGATGTTGATGCCAAGTATGAGCGAAATGGATCAATCATACGAACATCGTACCCATTTAGTCTACTGTTTGAATAAATGTGATTATTTGTCAAGGGTTGATTTAGTCCGCATGAAGGCCATATTCGAAAATTTGATGAAAGATTCAAAACTTAATTTTAAAGGTTCATTAAACGGAGAGTGCAATTCGAATTTGAATCCGTCTTTTATGAGCTCGTTTAAAGCGAAACGTGCTCAAAAAAATGATGATGTTAATTTTTTGGTTATGCCTTCTTTGAAGGCTGATGAAACGAAAGAATTCAATGGAATGGTAAACATGGAACGTTCGATCAAAAATCTTGTCAAAGAACTTCTTTCGGTTAAACGTCAAACAGGTCAATTATTCACCGAAAAAAAGTGGTTTTCATACGCTTGTAAAATGTGGGAAACGATCAAAAAATCGTCATTCATAACTGAATATAGTCGTTTAATGACATAAATGAGACTAAAATTGGTAATGGGTTTAAAAAGATACACACACAAATAGTCAGTACGAACATTGAGACCAATTTAGAAATAAACAAAAAAAT